>JAGFMF010011791.1:8288737-8322797 GCA_019455555.1 Galemys pyrenaicus
TGATGGTGCACTGGTGAGATGGTGATGGGGAATACATGGGGATTACAATTAATGGCAAGTATATGTAAATTTTAAAATATTTTAATAAAGGAAAAAAAATATGGGCAGAAGAACTTAAAAGATATTTATCCAAAGAGGAAATGCAAATGGGCAACAGGCATATGACAGATGGATGGACCCAGTTTTCTGCAGGTATAATTTCATTACAAGTGCTGTGTAATAAATTAGTTACTCATGAGAATAGTTTGCCCCCCAAAGTTCTGAAAAGTCCATCAATCTAAATGTAAATCTAAATATAAAATGAGAAAATTCTTAGAAACCATTCAAGGTTAATAACAAATGTGCTTAGACATGCTTATTCAATCTAAATAATGGAAAACTCAAGACAAAATTTGAGTGATGATTCTGCCAGTATTATTTAAGGGAAAGTGTGAGAATCTTTGGAAAGCATGAACATTTTGAAAATTAAACATGAGTTTTCTGATAGTCCATATTTTTTAATCAACATGTAATGAATAACTTTTTAAAAATTCAAATGTATATTTTGAGTACATGAATAAAAGCACTTACTAATGCTTAAATGATACAATAAGAGGCCCCAGTTTGATCCCAACCCTCACCCAACATAAAAAATAATCTCCTAGCCATTTGTAGAAAAAGGTGCTTTGGTAAGAACTTTGGCATGCAAGTAGAAAGTCACAAAAATACTGTGAAGCCCTGTATTGAGGAGAACTATTTGCTAAAGCATCCCTGCATCCCAAGTAGCAGAATTGCCAACGTGGTCCCACCTAGAGTCAAAAAGAAGCCCCATATCATAACTCCAACCCCCTCACCTTTGATATCCAATCAACTCATTCTATCATGGGTCCCAGAAATAGACACATTTATTCATACTCTTGGTAATGACTGTAGCTCTGACTACTTATCCTAATGTAGCCATGAAACTGACCCACTCTGGATCATGGTCCCAGAAGCAGCTATGGGCCAGGTATTATATGCTCAAGAACTAGACAGGAGCTTGTTTAGGAAACCAGAAAGTGTCACTCTTATTCATCTCCATGGAAACAGTCCCACTCTCTGAACTCCTTGTCACCCCAAAGTGACTCTGTGACCTAGCTACAGAGTGGCTTCAGACACATGAGGCAGATCTCCCTGGTGACGCAGCAGTTGAGTGCCACGCTGTAAAGCATCTGTGGCATAGCAGTGCAAGTTATATCCCTGGCCAGGGAAGGGACCTACATGGCCTAGAAGACTTCTGCCTCATCTGCTGCTCCCCTCAGCAGTGTATTTCAGTAGATCCACCTATTCTGCTCCCTACTCTGTCTCTGGTGAATCTTCTCACCTACCACGCCTCTGGCCTGTACCCCAACTCTTTCGTGTAAATAAGTCTCTTTTTTCATCATTAGATTTATTTAATTGTATTTGACAACATTTGTAGTCCCCAGGAAGTTCCCACCACCATTTCACCTGTGCACCATCACCGAAACCCTTGTACTCTTTATACCCTCCTCCCTATCTTTGCCCTCCCTTCCCTTCGCCCCTCACCCCATGTTCCCTTTGGTCTATCTTTAACCTTTTGATCTTGTTGAGTTATAAATAAATCTTAAAAAAAAAAGATACCTGAGGCTTGCCATATACTGGGAATCTGGAAAGAACCATGCCTGCCCATGTCCCTGGTGACAGGCTTCCCAATAACAGAATCACTTTTCCATGTACCGGGCATGTTATTAATGGGCAGAACAACTGAATAACTATTTCTCCAAAGAAGACATGCAAGTGGTCAACATATGCATGAAAAGGTGCTCGACATCTTTAACCATCAAAAAAATACAAATCAGGACCACAATGAGATATAATGTCATACATATTAAGATGATTATTATCAAAATGACAAATGATAACAGGTGACAATGATTATATGGATAAGAGGGTACACTAGCACACTATAGGTGGAAAAACAGTTTGCTACAGACACTATTGAAAAGAGTATGTATATCCCAATGACAATAGTTAATATATAACTTGCAATTTGCTAACAATAGATCTCATGTGTTCGTACCATGTACACATAAATCTGACAATAGCTTGATTATAGTAATTATAGTAATCATTTCAGCATACACATATGTTAATATATTTATTGTATAATTTAAATATATATTATACATATTTTGTCAATAATACCTTGATAAAACTGAGTGGGAAGAAAAGCAAATACCTGTGATTTCATTTATATGTGGAATGTAAATAAAGCAAACAAACAAAACTAAACCAAAATTGTCCCTAGAAATATTAGTGTAGATTTGAGGGAATGTTGGGAGTTGGGAGGAAGATAAAGTAGGGAGAGTGCCCAGTGTTCTCAGATGAAGAATCATAGGGGCCTCGTGGTAGTGGAGTGTGGTAACATACATCTGAAGACGTCTGAACCTATTCCCTTAATCATACATAGTATTCCAAATCATTTTTTCATAATTTAAAAATACAGAAGGAGAATGGCTTTTTTCAATTGTGTTATGCTTTGGAACCACAGTGAATTGGTGTCACCTAAAAAAATAAAATATTCACTGTGGAATTACCTATGAGAAAACTATATCTGCAAGTGTGAGTGTACATATAGAACAGCCACCTCAGAAAGTCACCCCTATTTCCCTGAGGAGAACATGTTTTCACTCTAATACTTCAGCTCCATGTGGTAATGAGTCCAGGGATAGTACTTTAAAATCTTACCGTTTTACTTTCTCTAATTCTAATTGTATGGTTTTGCTGCTTTGTAGATAAAATTATTCTTCGTTAAAATAAGATCATCCTTTCAAAAATATGAACTCACCAAATAATCACTGAAATAAAGATTTAATATTAGCAACATAGGGAGTAAATTAAAGTATGTTATCTGTTTTTCTTTCTGTGTATATCATTTAGCTATCTGTTATTACCCTGATATCTCTCTGACTATTGTGTCTAAATTTTATCTCTATTTTTATATCTGTGTAAATATTAGACAACTAACTAGGACTAATTAGGAGGAAATCTTCATTTCAAACAGAAAAAAAGAATGTAATTTGATAAAATTAGAAATCTATGTGCTCAAAGAGGATATTTTGCTCTCTGATAATAACACTAGCCTTTTACTTCTCTGGTACTCACTCTAAGTACAATTTTGATTATCCAGTTCTGGTCAAAAGATCATAAACTTTGTATTACTTTCAAAAAATTTAATTAAAATGTCAATGGCACCTTAGGCTTTACTTTTAGAATAATCAGGAAACTGAAATTATCTTATTTTGTAGTCAGAGTTGCGCCATATGAAAATGAAAGCAATTTTAGCAACAAAATAGATATCAAGATAAAGAGACATCACAATGGTTTGTCATCATGAAGCCAATTGACTTCATATTAACTTTATGAATCCAAAATTATGTGATAGTGCCTATGTCTACACAGAACTGTTGATGTGGACAAAAGTGTGATTTTAATTGTTATTTTTCTAAATATATGTTATCTCTTCTAATTAGTGAGGAATATCTGCCTCAACTATTATCATATCAGATGTTCTCTTTTTAATGAGCTACTTTTAAATTCTCTGTAGTATAATAGCTCATATAGTGGAAATACTGAGAAAATATAACACACCTTATAGCACTTACTACGTGTCAGACATTGTTATATCTATGTCTCTATCATTCTAATTGTCAGTCATGTATCTATCTATACTGTATACAGGCACACCACTTGTATGCACATACATGCTTGTGTCTATCTGAACATGTGCATTTTACCTTAAAACTACCTTGACTTTATTTTTAAATATATTTATTGAATCATACTTCATAATTGTACAATATGTGGTTTACCCATGAAATCCCACCACCAATTCACCCATGTACCACCACCATAGTCCTTTGTGCTCTTTCCACACCTATGCTGATCCTTCACTCTCCTCTTCGTCTACAGAATGTCTCTGATCTATAGTTGCCTGATGATTTCGACTTTTACTTTATTATAGTTACTTTTCTTTCCCCCAACCCCTTATTTGGTCCCTCTACTTTCCTCCTATAAGTGAAACCATTTGATGATTTTCTTTTTCTTTCTGCTTATTTCACTGAGTATAATCCCTTCTAGCTCCATCCATGTTGCTGTGAATGGCATGTGTTTATCCTTTTTGATTGCTGAATAATATTCCATTGTGTAAATATGCCATGTCTTCTTGATCCAGTCATCTATGTTGGGCCATTTGTGTTGTTTCCATAGCTTACCTATTGTAAATCATGCTGCAATAAACATAGGGGTGCAGGTGTCCTTTTAAATTAATGTTCTTATGTCCTTTGATACCTAGGAGTGGAATTGCTAGATCATATGGAAGTTCCATTTTTAGTAGTTTAAGGAACCTCCAGACCACTTTCTATAGTGGTTGGACCCAAATTACCTTGACTTTAAATAGGAATCATTGTTCTTATTATTTCCTTTTTTATGAGAAAACTATAAGTGATGCAGTTAGTATTTCAGCACTTTGGTTCCAAAATTCACTCTAAAAAATATTCCAAGGATAATATATACTATATAGTATAAACTATTTATATAAAATTGCTAAGGGCAATACACAGTGCTATTAAATGGACAAACACACAGGGAATGATTTCTTAGCAAATAAGCAAATACTGTTACATATTTGTCTATGATATGGAATCATGTCTTTGCAGGATACAAAAGCACTAAGAACAACACGAGATACATTTTCCTTAAATTTTTGGGTTTGGGGTTTGAATTACTTTGACTTAACTATATTGAATTAAATACTTTGACATTCTTCTTCTCTCTCTTTCGCCTCTTAAGTAGCCTATGAACAACATAAATCATATTTTCCCACTAAGAGATTTCTTTTAAAATGATTCCTGCTAAATTCTGTCTAAATGAAATAAAGTAGGAAATCATGAAAACATGTTTCTATTTTACTAAAGAAATAAAATTAAAGGTCATATTTAATGCAATTTACATAGGCACCTCCTATGTTCACAGAAGCATTGGTCACAAAAGCCATGTTACAGAATTAACCCACATACCCATTGAATGAAGTGTGGGTAAAAAGTTGTGGTGTTGTATGTTTATACTCGATAAAACACTATTCATCTATTACAAAATATGAAATCTCTTCTCTTTTTATATGCCTAGATATAGGTGATTATGCTAAATGAAATGCCAGAAAGGGAACGAAAATTAACAAATGATTTCACTTATCAAAGTAAACACACTGGCAAAAACAAAAAAAAAAGCTCATAGACTAAGAAAAATATGGTAGATACTAGGGGCAAAGGTCAGAGGGGCCTATAAATTGGTGTGATTGCAGTGGAACTTTGGGGGTAGTCAATGAAAAATGCAGATATCAAAGTATAAACAAAAACAATATACTATAGTCTTGTAACTGAATAATAAATCAATAAAAATTGGTTTTGAAATAATGAAAATGTTTTTATTTTATATACAGAAAGATAAATTTAAATAATAATTATGAATAAGTTGTTAAATGTTTTGGTGGAAGAATACTGCTCATTAGTGTTCTAAAAGACTTAATAAAATGTATTTGACAATACAAACTAAGTAAGTACATAAATAAAAAAATTATTTAACTTTAAAATATACTTATTTTAAAACTATGCTTTATTTTTAAATAGTTTTCTAAATTATGCACAGTAAACTGCTTAAAGCAGTTTCCTTAATAAACATAAATTTAATAAAAGAACAAATGATGTTAAAATTAGCAAAAATCTCTACAAATACATTTGTTCTAATCCTTAAGTGCTCCCACAAAACTTTAATTATTATCTCTATATTGTAAATAAGGAAACTGGAGCCAGGTAGATTATCTAATATTGGAAAAGGTTTCTGGAGGGCAGTAGTCTGGTAGAAACAAAAGAAATAGTCTAATGATTTTTATTTCAGAGCTTTATCTTTGCTGTAAGATATTTTGTTCTCTTCTATATGCATTACTGTTATTTAAAATTAAATTTGAATATGCACAAAAAGCTATGTACAAACTATTATTGCCTTATTTTAGTAGACAGTAGATTTGAATTTGTATCTCTAATAATAGTTAGAAAAATTGTCATGCTTATTTTTTTCATTTAACCTTCAGTAACATGGATTTTATTTCAGAAGTTATTTTGGGCAACTTCAATTTTGCTTTTGGTAAAATAATTTAGGGTTGATAATAGAAAACTGCTTTTACATTCTAGACACAGGAAAAACATTTTCATAACTTGTCTATTTTGGAAGAACAGCGATATATTTGACATATTTCAATTTTAAAGCCAACATAAATAAACATCCAAATTGATTTTTATAGTTTTTCTCTCACTGAAATTCAATTTTTAGCCAGTAAAAGCAGTCACATGTAGAGAGGTTAAATGAAATTACTTCTAACTTGAAGAAATTTGCTTGAGGAAAAATATTCAGGTTTATCACAGTCTTTTCTCCTCCTTAAATGTTCCCACAATGTGGGTTTCATTCTTATTATAATTTCAAGAAATTTTAGCAAATTTATGATTAATAGGGACAGCTCCTAATCCTACATACACATTGAACCCTTGTACTCAAACCTTACTAAACTGGACATTTAATCTTTTAATTCCAAATTTATAAAAAAAAAAGTTTGCACAATGCGTGAACATTAAGTGACGTATTCTCTACCAACACTAGATGCTATAGTTGAGTCAAAATTTACGACTATTCAGTACCAGTAATGGTGAGTCTGTGGGATATGTTTCCCTTAAAGGAACTAATAAAAAATATTTACTACTATGTCTGAGATAGGATAAGAAGGCTGCAGACTGGTGACAAGACGTGTTGCATTCTGCTTACAAATCAAACTAGCTGTACAGAGGGCTGACTCCATACCCAGTCCCAGAGAAGAAAACAGTCATGCCCATGATAAGACACCCAATCCTGTGGCATTGGGAACTTTTTTCTGAGAACAACATGAAACTTCTAAAGATCTAATGAAGGGAAGAAAGGGGTAGGAGAACCCTTCCTTTTTCTGAAGTAAGAGACAGTCCTCATTCTCATAACACCTCTTCACATTGCCAGCGAGACTAGTGAGCCCACCACTTTAACTCGGGGGCTGTTATCTGACGCAACATTATTTTTCCTATGGAGGAATTCCTTTCACTAAAACTTTGCTTTTGCTTCCTTCTACTCTTGATTTCTATCTTAGAGAGCACCTAAGAGCCCTCTATAGGAATACTCATGAGCACATCTGTATGATCCTTAAATCATTACTGAGAAGAAAACTATGACACATGATCACACCATAAAGAGGTAATATAAGAATACAAAAGATTAGAAAATAAATTTATTATTGGAGTAAAAATATACTAAAGTAATAATATCAAATGGAGTTGAAAACCTAAACAAATACCATGTAAATAATAATGGTAATAGGAAGATAAAAATAATGTGTTTATGATATAAATCAAGGTCTGAGTCTGCCATTTTTGAACTATGTAAGTAGATGTTTCATTTTGTAATTTGGTACTTCCAAATCTTGATATGTTCTTATTAAATTTTTATGCTAATTTCTAACATCCCATAATCAATAAACCCCCCAGAATGGAAATCATTGTCTTCATATGCTAAGGAATAACATACTTAATATAGTTAAACTGCTATAGTAGATGGTATAATCTGTAAGGTATATATACAGTATCCTAAAATGAAGTAAGAAAATACCCATGGAAAATAATTAGCAGTTTCCATTGATCTAAATAGAAAATGTCTGATACTTAGAATAGCAGTACATAGACATCTGGATGCCAGGAACCTACCCTGATGCTATATTAAGTTTACTTCTTTCATACTGCTGTCCTAAATTAAATATAGCTAGTGGTTTTGAATATTCAGTGATTCTCTATGAATCTACATTCAACACAGCAGCAGGATGATACTGTCAATACCACCACAATGTAGAGATTCAGATATGTTAACTATTGAGAAATCTATCAGTATAATATTTAGCACAATAGAATGTTGTCAGTTTTCATAAAATGTACTCAAGGAATACTGGGGTTGCTGGAAAAGTCATGTTGCTTTTTTTCATAGAAAATAACAAAAAAAATACATCATTTCTTTTCTAATAAGCTTTACTCCCTTTTAGTAGGAGTTTTCTACAAGCTTAGCCTTATACCTTAAGATGATACTTGGGAGGTGTCTACATCTTAGTACATCATGATACATTTCCTTTATTTACAGAAATAATTCATATCTCTATTTCTGTTTCAAATGAATGTTCTGATTGAAAGACAAATGGCTGTATTATTCATGATATAAATAGTTTATAAAGCAATATTTGCATGATGTTATAGCTTGTTATAAAAGTTAAAACAAATACATATTAAAATACAATCGCTATGCTTTGGAATTGACAGCTTGATTAATGTACATCCATCACTGTGAATGGCAACATAAATGCCATGCCAGGAGTTTTGTAATTACCGTGATCTTTCATAGAAGAATTAGAATTAAAGGAAAGGTTGACAGTTTTCCTCTGGAGAAACTCTAAAGTATAAGATACATCTTATCAACCCCTAATTTTGTTGGTATACTTGCTTCTATTTTGCAGATGATGAGTTTATACAATATGAGTCACAAAATAATGATTGTCAAATCCAAGAAACTAAAATTAATATGGAGAGTAAAGAGAGGAGGAAGCACGAATAACTATGCTGGTGATAGGAGGTCAATAGTTAAGTGCACCAACAAACTTTTGTTTAATTGAAGTAACATTGTATTTTAACCTAATATAAGTTTTAGATATGACTCATTCAAATCACCATGTTTATATAACATCTTAATAGTAATCATCAAGAGGCACTCTTCAAAATTGCAGAAGCTCCTGAAAAGTTAAACATTCATTAAATATAGCCAAATAATCTTCTTTTTTAATTGTACTAATTTAAGATTAGTATGATTTTTTTAAAGATTTGTTTATTTTTGCATAAAAGGCCTGGGGTACAGGACAGAGGTGCCAGGGGTGAGAGGATTCACCAGAGACAGAGGAGGGAACAGAACAGGCAGATGGACTGAAATACACTGCTGAGGGGAATAGCAGGGGGAGACAGCAGAGGTCTGCTGTGCCATATGGGTCAGCTCCCTGGCAGGGATTGAACTTGGACTATAGAGGTGATATCACTGAGACAATCCCTAGCCCACCAAGGAGACTCCATACTTGAATATTCTAAAGATTGTTTGTACATTGTACAATATACAGTTAAGATTTTATTTCCTAGTAATAGACTCAATTATGCAGCATACATGACTCAAAGAAAACTTGCATGTTAGCCAAAATTCTTGGCTGTAATGTTTTCTTCTTTTTCATTCTTATATAATCACTAACATTTTAATCAAGTCTATAATTATTTGTTGCTTTTTCAGTCTTTAGTCAAAAATCTGTCTTCATAAGTGAAAAATTATTAAAAGTTATGTGCTTATGCCCTTCTCTTCAGTATGCCAAATGAGTCAGTTATTGTATGACTTTTACACTGTTACAACTCACTTGACCTGCGTAGCATTTACTTTTAAAATTATATGTATACCATGTTCCATAATTTTTTATTATATTTATTTATTTAATTATATTTAACATCGTTTGTATGTTGAATTTGTTTATTTTAACCCCAGGGAGTTCCCACCACCATTTTACCCATGCACCATCACCTCAGTCCCTTGTGCTCTTTCTGCCTTCATCCTGTCTTTGCCCTCCCCTCCTTACCTTCCCCCTCCCATGGTCCCTTTGATTTATCTTTGACCTTTTGGTCTTGTTGAGTTTTTGTTTGCTTTTGGTTGTAATTTCCCATTTCTTTGTATGTATACCATGTTCCATAATTTTAATAACCATTAAGCAGTAATCTTACCCGATCTCCCCATGCTAAAGAGAAGTTATTTTTGTCATTATATATTTTAATTACAAGTTTTGACATTCAAGCATATATTTTCAAATAATTTATTTAAGACTAGAGAATTTATATTATGTTTTAGAAGTAGTGGATGCTTAGCATAATAAGAATTAGTATTATAATTGACTAAACATAAGGCATTCATTATGAATATTATATACTGACATCACTTTGTTGAATAACTATTGTGCAGTTTAGTATATTTTTTTATAATAATAGTCATTCTTGTGTTGGTGGAAACCTTCCACTTTCATTGATTCTAGTTCTTAAAAAATAAGTAGACCACTTCTTTAAATATTTTTCTTCTTTTCTTTCTAATTTTTCCCAGAGCTCCAACTTCATAATTTGTATGTGTATTTCAAATTTTACTTATCCTCTGAATATAAATGTTTCAAAAATAAAATTGCCTTTGTTTGAAAATTAATTCATTTTCTTAATAATAAAGGACTGATTAATTCACCATGGTTTCAGCAAACCAGGGTCCCTTTAAAAGCACTAAGATAAAACTTTTGAATATGTTAGGACAATAATATCACTCAGTAATTTTACACATGACAAATCTTACTTGTTAAAATTACCAGATGGAAGTATTCAAAATTAAATTAAAATAACTAAATTCACAATCCAAAGGTTATAACTTAGTGTTTAAATGATGCAGAAATATGACCTTAATAAATAATGAATCAGCAACAATATTTTATAACATAACTAAAAACATTTTTCATAGCTCTATTAATGGCAAAGACAGTTGCATTCTTGATTAAGCTAAAATTGTATCATGCATCTTACACTCTATTCATCATTTACATAGTCTATTGACAGTTCACAGCTAAGAAATCATGCATTAAAGTTAGTAACATTATAATTTAGACCTAATTATCTGTTTTTGCTGGATATCTTCCTGTTAAAGCCATCATATCCTGCTTTAATATTTTTCATTATGTTCTGTAGGGTTTGACTTATATAGTTTCAAATAATCCATCAGTGTTCATTTGCTATTTCTACTAGATAAACAAAGATGAGTCTCTAGTGTCCTATAATTCAAACATATACTTAAGTAGAGTGAAAAATTAACATCAAGCTGAACTTGTAAGATATTGATATTCAGATTAATTATTATTACTTAAAATTGCTATATGTTTGTGAAGAGTAGAATATTCAAATTAGAATGGTCCTGATATTGAGCTGTTTGAAAATACTTAGTTTATACCCAGATTTGACACCAATGTAAGTAATTCTATTTTTTAAGTTTACTTATCTGACCATAATAATTGATTATGTTTTTGCTTTTCATATTAAAAGTATTAGTGTTTAAAGTTAAGATGTTATGAACTTAACTTCTAAAAATTATTTGTATAGAGCTCAGAACAATCAATGCTATAGTCTGCTCCCCTTTGAGTATGTAGATGTGTGGTGGTTTAGTATTCTGTTATTAATAATTTTATTCCATCACACACAGTGGTAAGAATAAAATGTTTCTTCAATAACTTAGTTCATGTCCCTTTACTATGGTGGTGTGTTGATCAACTTTTATGTTATCTTGATAACATCAGAGCAGATGCACTGATAATAAAAATTTAGAGTTCTCAATTTTTAGTAAGTCTGAATTTGTAGAAAACTGAGAGAGTGAACTAAGTTGGCATGAGAGAACATTCCATGCTTCCCTCCTGGGAGGATAATCTGAAAGTTATGCAGAAGGACACTAAACCCTTCTGCATAAGATGGTCATAATGGCTTGCGAAGAAAATGGAACATCTCTTTGATATCAGAAAACAGCATGGATCACACCAGAAGGAACAGTGAGGAGGTTCATGTTTCATTAAATAAGTGGGAGGAATGAAATGCACCTGGAGGCTGTAGTGTGGAATAGAACTATAAACCACAAACCACAGTGCAGTGCTGCATTTTGTGAGCGGTCCTACTGAGGGAGAGCTATATGGTGTACACTCATACATCCTTTACTTAAGGCAGAAAGATTCTTGTCTTGCACTCAGATGAAAGTTCATAACAGTACTATTCAGAGTAACCAAAATCTGGTAGAATGGATACATTGGGATAACATATGATAAATACAGTCTATTGGAATACTATTGAGTAACCAAAAGGTGCTACTGACATTCAGTAGCACATATGACACATTATGCTGGGTAAGTCAAGTCAGACATATAGCCATGTGCTGTACAATTCCATGTGTTTGAGACTGTGGAAAAGAAATGTAACCTATTGTTTCAGAAAGTAAATTAGCCATTATGTGGTACCAGAGAAAAGAGCATGAAGAAATCCTTAGGAATTAAAAAAAAAAAAAAAATGCTTTCTAACTGGTTGGGATAGAAAATAACATGGTATAAAAATTCATTAATGTTCATCTTTAAAATATTGTAGTTGTATAAATTATACCCCAATGAAGTGGATTTAAAATTTCTAACAAGTACTAATATACATTCATCACTTACATGTATGTTCTACCATCTCATGATTCTGCATATATTATTTTACTTTCATTTGGTGATTGTGATAATATTAACAGTAAAAGTTGTAATCTTTAGCACCTTATTTTTTATTAGATATATTTTTTATTTATTTATGCATACAAAAACTGGGGTATAGGCCAGATGTAGGGGGATGAGAGGATTCTTCAGAGACAAAGCATGGAGAACAGGTGGATCTACTGAAATATACTGCTGAGGGGAGAGGCAGAGGAGACAGGAGAGGTCTGCTGTGCCATGGGGATCAGCTCTTTGGCTGGGGATCAAATTCATTGCTGTGACTGGGGAGGCCTTGATAGTGCTGAGACTTTAACGCCTGTACCACGAGGGAGGCCACAGTACCTTATCTTCAACATGAGTTTGGAAAATCATCAAATGGGTGAAAAATATCATATAAAACTAGAATAAAAATGTTCAGTGGCTCCATGTTTACATTTGTATAATAATAATAATAGAATAGTAACTTGAAAGTCATCATTTCTTAATAAAATCATTATAGGAAACTTTATTTTACTGCCACCATATATAGGTTATTGGTATGTTTGGTAGATTACCTAACTTGCTGTTAAGGATCTTTGATGAAGTCCCCTGCTTATAAAGTTGAATTTCAACCATTCAAGACATTTTTTAGAATTATTTCAATTAGAATGTTTTCAATATCTGTTTAACAACTGCATCCTCATGAGAAAGAATATATTTTATTTAGTCAGCAGTCAACAAGTATTCATTGAGTTCTCACAGGATGTCTTATATTGTACTAAGTGTATTTATTTCTTCCTTACAAGTGCCTATGAAACATGGGGATATTTTCCCAGAGTTGCTATGAAACATATTTCACAATATTAAATAAGACTGAAACATTTCCATGTTAATTTTTTTTATAGCCTAGTATATGCTTTCAGGGAAATCTCTCCCATTTGAATATGTAAGACATATTGTTTTGTGAACATTATCATAAATAAATCAGAAATTGGCACTCACTTTAAATCAAAAATTCCTTAAGAAAGATTTCTACTCTCCCTGTCTATCCCTATGAACAAATAAAAAATGATAGAAAATGAGATATTGAAGTAAATAGCAATTCTCTTGAGCATTTATTTCACATAAAATGTCAAAATGCAAGATATTTTCTAATATCAACTTCTGCATTACAATTTCCAAATTAAGAGCTTTCATCATCTCTGGACCTTGACACTTTGATTCTTTCCAAATTGATGCAAATCTCTCACTCACCCATACATCAGCACCTGTGTTAGATACAAACTTATTGTTATACCTATTTAATTGTTTTGCATGGCCCTTTAATGCTCACCTGACTTTAGAACATCACACTTTAATTGTTAATGCAGAGTGTAGGCATGTGCACACCCGCACATGCACAGAACTCAGTGAAATTTCAGAAGCATTTTTTTAAATCAGAAATTACTTGATATTTTCTGATGTCCGAGATGCAGTTTTCTTTAAACTATAGCTCCTTTGTCTATGCCTGCATCTCCAGTTAGAAAGTGATATAAACATACATTTGAAAACATCCCCCAAAAGCCAAACTTGTATAGCTGCAATTTTCTAGAGTATTCAGTTATTAACATCCACAAAATTATGCAGGGGAAGATGAAATAATTAGACAGTGAGTATTAAATGAAAACTGACACAAATGCTTTTGTCTTTTTTTTTTTGTAAATGTTCTAAGTAAAAGATTACAAATACCTATTTCTCTAATGTACCTAATCTGCGTTCGGTACAAGTACAAAATAATAACAACTAAAATGAAAACATTATACTTACTACTTTCCTTTACTTTACACTAGCTTAAATAAAATAACACAGCAAAAAAAAAATACTTAAATGAAAACAATACATATACTATTTATATGCAATGTTCAGCCCCTTTAGTTCAAAAGAAGGAATAGAAGAATGTTATTATTCCTGTTTGAAGGAGGAATACATTCATTTCTATGAGTGGTTGACTTCAGGGTAAGTTACAATTTAAAATTTCCTACTGGGTTAATAGCAGGTACCAAAAGTTCAGAAGAGCATTAATAATTACTTCTTCCAAAACGAGGGATTTATTGGGAATATCATGCAGCTTAGCACTACGCATATCCTGTTCTTTTCATTGTGACTTAAAATACATGTAATTTAATGTTTCTGTTCCTAAGATATTCAAAGGCTTTGTCATAATCAGAATACTTTATGTGGCTATTTCAAGTTATATACACACATATGTATATATTTTCATATTAGTGAAATTATTTGTGAAGTGCATAAAACAATATCAGTATAAAAGATGAAGAACACTTTTCAGCAACTCTGATCTATACTAAATAAGTCATATGTAGAACAGATGTATCTGGACTGAACTAGTGTAGATGTAGTAGAGGTCATAATGCATTGATATGAATTCTATCTAAGGCACTTGTAAACTTGCACACAGGCTGTTCTAAGGTTTTAACTATTTAACAGTTAACTATTTTCTCTGAATGCCATGGATTGATTTGTGACTAATCAATTAACATCCCAGCAAATTCAATATTAGTATTTGTTTTTGTATTTCTTCTCTATTTCTAAGAAAATCTATTTCGTTTGCTGCTCAGATTTTGGCATTGTGGCTTTCTGTTCCACTGGGTTCTTGGTCCTTTTCACTGCTCGGGCCTCTACTACCCTAACACTGGGACACACTCATTATGTTCCATAATCACATCACTGATCTCTGTACAAAACTCTTTTCTTCCTGGCTTTATTTCACTCCTTCACAATATCAGCATTGAATTGCTCTAAATGTTCATTACCATATAGTTGTTTCAATGATCTGTTTATTTATTGTTACTACTCTGGCTTCATCACTGGGTTCTGGGGATGGGAAATAAAAGAGAAGGCAGGACAAGAGTGTTACTGGAGCAATAAAACCATGGTAGTAAGATTTGTCTGTGTTTTACATGGAGTTCAAGTGCCTATGCTCTCTCCCCCTGAGAAGTTCACACTTCATTTGGTGTTCCTGGGTTTTCTATGTCAACAGACATGCTTTGCTGGCTTTTCATATATACTGAACAAGACAGAGTTAAAATTCCCCTCAACCTGAATGGATTTCAGATGGGTTTCTTCATGATGATGGGATGGCCTCAGACCTTTCTTTTCTTAAAATGTTGGCTTTCTAAAACCCCACTGTAATGTTTTCTTCAGTCCCTCTGTGATGTAAATCTTTAAGCCTCAGGACTATCCCTTGCCAGGAGAACAAAAATGTATCATGGGGTAGGGGGAGGGGGAGAGAGATAGAGAAAAAGAAAAGAGAAGAGAGAGAGACCAAAATTTGTAATGCCGATTGCCAAACACAGTGACCCCATACAATCAATCGTGCTAATTTTTTTAGGGAGCTTTCCTATATTAATCCAAATAAGAATTATACTTATAAGCATTACTATTCTGTATAATAATTATAATAAATAATATATTATTCTAATAATATGTTATAAATATTCTTACTAGATACGTGCACATATGCATGTGTGATAATATAATGGTTCTATATTTAAAAAGGTGTGTGCTATTCAATGGGCAACTATTCAATGAGATATAAGTCTCTACTGCCAAAATAATGAATTTAGAAGGTAGATTGAGAAGATAATTTGCTAAACTTGATAGTGTAGATACTGTATAGGAAAATAAACTCCAATACAGACATCAGGGCTGTGTCAGTCTTCTTATTTAGAAGATACTTGTGAAAGATTTATCTGAGAGAATGTCAACACTGTAAAATCTATTATAGGAACAGTTAGTAGAATTGTTTATTTGTTTTATTATTTACTTACTCACCATTCTCCATGAATAGGTATCTTGTTTCATTCAGTGCTAGGAGTTCTTCTGAAGTTCGGGATAAAATTTTACTATGAAGTATAGACTCAGAACAAGTGAGAATCATTTCTTTAGGATTTCATCTGACTTTTGTGTGGTGAATAATTATTATATTAGGGAAAAGCTATACCTGGAATAGAGAAGGAAACAGATTGGAAAATTATCAAAATAAAGTCCTTTTTTTATACTTCCAAATTAGTAAAGACCAATATGGGAAAAGGAAATACAGATAATTTAGTATTAAGAGTACATTTGTATTAAGAGGTTATGTTTCAGAGTTTTTGTTTTGAGGATTACTAATTAATAAAAGGGGAGATGTCAACATAGTTCAGAGCCTGGAATAAGTATAATGTCTTTTCAACTTTCTGCACTGGAACTCAAGTAGCCAATTCTCCTTTCTTCTCAATGTAATTATTTGAAAATTGGGTTCATCATGGTATCTTCCTCATCAACTTTGTATAAACTTAAGATAAATGATATTAGTAAAGTCCTTACAAAGTAAATAGCTGTGGAACATAGCAAACATTTTTATTTAAGTAAGGTAAAATTAAAAATAAGCAAAATAAACAAAAATAAACAGCTCAATATTACTAAATGCAGAAGAAACTGGGCATATTCCTATATGAGCTGATACAGAAGAAACCACACCACAATTCAGGAAAAAAAATATACTGGTGAGAAGCATATCTACTGGTGAAGCATGCTTTCTCTTTCTTTCCTTGAGAGTAAAGAGAAATAAAAGCCATTTTGTAATAACTGATGAACTTGGCAAGTTCAAGATGTTAAAGGGCAGAGGTGAAGTGGAAAACAATGAATGTGCCTTGGAATTCTGATAGGGTCTTAGGAAGGTACACACATAGGTTTAATTAAGAATACCTCTGACATAGAACCTATAAATTAATAAATTCAGAAAGTTTCAGCCCTCAAGCAGGTGTCCCAGAGGGAGAGAGAAAAAATGAGAGAGAAGAGAGAATGAGAGAATAAAGAGAGAGAATTAGAAAGAAAGAGAAACAGAAATAGGAAATGAATCACTTTCAGATTCAGAGGAAAGAATATCAAGAAGTAAGTATTTTAAATCACATCTGCAAACTGAAGTATTTAATGGGCAATGGGCTATTGCCTTTTTCATGAAAAATCTAATTCTTGCCTGGAAAAAGTATTCAAAGAAATGTGTTGATTTTTAAGTTTACGGGGTGCTATTTAATAATAAATTATTGGCCCAGTAAACTTGAAGTTCCTCTTGAAAATCAGCTTTAATTATTTTCTATCAATGGAATGTTAGAAGAGGAATGACAAGGAAAATGTCACCTTCAGGGTTAGATTTAAAATAAAATTCATGCATGCAAATGTATGTGCAGCATTAAACTACCTCTAGAGAAAATGTGATACAAAAACAAATATTTCATTCTCTATTTCTATATATTATAAAATAAAGAGAAAAGGAGTCATATCAGTCTTTAAATTGCAAAATAAAGTTATACTTTGTGTATTTTTGTGTAAGTAACTGTATATGTGTTTTTCAGGAATGTTTCAAAGAACAGATGTTCTACTTTTTAAAACTTTATTCTTTGTATTATAGTGCATTTATATACTATTTTATATTAATCTTTAATAATTTATATTTTGACAGAAATCATACATAGACAATTTATAATCAAGCTTGTTTTCATTTTATAAAAGCTATGAAAACTGTCATAGTTATATTTATATGGGATTCACCTGTAATCAATATGTATTGACTTAAAGACAGTTTTAAAATCTCCAAGGCACATTCAGGTGAATAATTTTAGAGCATTTCAAATAACGAAAAATACAGCAACCTAAAATTCTACGGGTAAGGAGATAATTTAGCTAACCATAAATTAAACAATAGTGAATTACAGATTACATACAAAATTACCCATTTTGCATATGTAATTACATGTTCTTTGTGAGATTTTTTTGTGGTTATTTTTGCATCATTAGGTATAACTTTGGAAATTTGACTTTAGAATTTGTGTATTTTCATCGGAATTATATAAATAATGAAAAGTACACACTTATATTATCATGTGTCAGTTTTCCTTGGAAAATAATGCTTCTTGTCTGTTATTCTCATTTCAATTTGAAACAATAATCACCTATTTTCCTCCTAAATCTTAATTTAGTCTTTTTTCCTGAGCATGCTCTGATAGCTCTTACTCCATTTGCTGTGTTATTTTTGTTGGCCTCATTAATGGTGGCTATACTGAATTTGTCATATAGTCATGGTTTAGAGCAGGGCAATGTAAGGACAATCCAGTTTGCTTTGCATTTAATTCATGATTCTAAAATATGGTTGTGATTTATAATCATTGAAGAAATTTAAATACATACCAACATTTGGGTTCCTCTCACAGAGATTTGGCTTTGATTAGTGTGTGGTTTAACATTTTTATAGCTCTCCAGATGCTTCTCGTATGTTCCCAGGTATAAAACCATTGAAAGAGGTTCTGAATGTCTAGGAATTGTTTAATTTCTTTCTGTGTCATGTGTATAGTAAGTTGTTTAAATATCTTCAATTGTTAACATGACTCATTGAGGTAAATATTGTTATTCCCACTTGAGAGATGAAATATATTGATTTTAACAAAACTTGAGTACCTTGTTCATTGTCATATATCTAGTAATTTTAGAAGTTAAGACTAAGTAAAAAGGGTGTCAGATCTCATCATCTTCAATTTCGATCCTCTGCAGGCTAGTACAGTCTCAGAATTAGGAGCCATTAAAATGCATGTTAAATTACCATCCCCATACACCTTTTGAATTAGTATTTTTAGGTATAGGCAGTAATAGTTTTCACTAAACTCTGAAAGTAAAGATACTATGGAATTTTTAATTAAAAATTTGGTGTATATTAACTAGTTTGCATATACTTAAAGCATACACATATATATTCAAAAGGTTAACAAGAAACATTAACCATAGCAAAATATCCATTTCTGCTCTTTGGGTAGGCTTTCTCAGTAAGAGATAGTATGGAATCTATACCACACACTATCATTTTAAGAGAAATGCACTCCACCATTTCTAATTTCTTTAATGTTTGTTATGAAAAAACAATTTTAAAATGATCTCTAATGTTTATTTGAATACAAAGTTAAAATTTGACTTAATTAAAAAATATTTTTGAAAACAAATATTTCTATAACTATGTAGTATTGTTTTATTTATGGATTGGATGAAAGTCATGGAATGTAGAGTTTGAAAATATTTCATAATATATCAATTGTATTTATTTCATGAGAACCAGAGGATAATCTTCCTAAAAATTTTACATTTGAGCATTCTAAAATAAACTACAGTCATTAAGATAACAATGTTAGTGGCCTGCAATGAATGATAAGTTTTTAAATCTTATGCTGACACTCTGTTTAGATCCTTAATTTCACTTTTCATCCTTCACATTTTGACTTATTATTTTTTTCAAAGGCACAGAAGTCTGTCCTACTACACAAAATGATAGTCCCTTTCTTTCTTTTCTTTTAAATATTTTCTGAATGTTTGCAATACTCAAAGGCAAATTCATTTAAACACAATGAGAGGAATCTTAATTTTTAAACATTTATTTATGCATACAAGAGCTGAGATGTGTGGCAGAGGTATGTGGAGTGAGAAGATTCATAAGAGATAAAGTGGGGCGCAGAAAGGCAGATCTACTGAAATACACAACTGAGGGGAGCAGAGGGCAAGACAGAAGTCTCCCTTGCCATGTGGGTTATCTTCCTGGCCTGGGATCGAACTTGTGCTACAATGGCTTTGGATAGCTCCATAGTGCTGTACCTTAACCCCTTGTGCCACCAGGGAGGCCCAATAAATCTTCATCTTATTGATGAGCAAATAATGTGTGTTAACTCTTCTATTAAAAATAACACATTGCATGTTATCTTTTTCTCATTTTCAGTCTTTATACTAGAAGTTGGACATATATTTAAAGAAGTATTTTTTTTTCTAATTTAAAATTTCATAAGTATTAATAAAACGAGGGACAGAATTTGAAGAAAATGAGGTAATTATCAAAAATAATTGTGAAGAAATAATAAAATTTTTTAAAAACTTATCTTTTTGTAGGAGTGAAATAAGTTAGTAACAGTTCAGCTTTTTCTGAGATCTAATTTTAAAAAAAGAAGACTAAGTAGGCATTTTTACTACATGTGGTTTTAATCAGTGTGATATAATTTTCAGTTCCTTTGATTAATGAGTACATTCCCAGCTCTTAGGTATTACCTATTTGTTCAGAAGCCATAGAAACACTCTGACTTAACTGGCTTAAACACAATTTTTGAGTTACTTAATTAGGTTCTCTAGAGTTGCTAATAACCATATAGCCTTGACTGTGAACCATGTAATTATTTTGACATTAATTCTCTCCCTAGGATAGCTCAGTCTTGATGTCATCATTTCTCTACTTCAATTTCTGGCTAGCAATTTTACCAGTGTAATGAAACTACTACTGGAACATGTGCATGAATATTATACTTTAAAATTTTATGGAATAAATAAATGTCAACTTTATTCTCACTCTACAAACAACTATATGCAGTGTAATATTTGATAAGTTACCAAAAGGTATGGTGAGAAAACTAGTTATATACCTTGAAGAAAGGAATCAATGTCAGTCCTATCAAAACATAAATGTGATTTTTAAAATAGGTCTCCAGTACTTTATTTAAATCATCAAGAAGTTGAAACAGGTTTAGATATTTTATCAACTGAGAAAATTTCGCATTCTTTATAAATATTTATGTTCTTTATTTTTTCTAAAGATTTATTTATTTATGTATACATGAGCTGGGGTACATGCCAGAGTCACAGGAGGTGAGAGGATTCACCAGAGACAGAGTGGGAAGCAGAACATGCAGACTGACTGAAACACACTGCCTGCCGAGGGCAACAGCAAGCAAGGCAGGTCTGCAGCGCCATATGGGTCCCCTCCCTGGCCAGTGGTAGAGATCAAACTTGTGCTGCAGTGACTGTGGTTTGCTTCATAGTGTGTTGCTTAACACACTACACCACCAGGGAGGCCCAATATTTATGATCTTTAAGAGAATAAAAGAGTAAAGAAACAGAGAAAAGGGGAGGGAGTACGGAATGCAATTAAAAAATGGGTAAAATTTGAATTTAATATGGTTAATCAATTGCTTATTACAAAAATATTAATTTTTAAACTCAGGAAAAATAAAATACTACATTTTATTAAGACCAATTACTGATGGATAATGAAACGTCAAGTAGATTTTACAATATAGGGTAGAAGAACTCCCCTAGGATGCAATTTTAACTATATTCTTAGCCTCAGAAATTATAGTAATTAAATATATATTCCTTAAAATCTCACTTACAATCCCAAAGCCAAGAAAAGATTTGAGTTCCAAGTTATCATCCTCTCCTCTACAGGGGCTAGCCAGATCCTTTTCAGACCTTCCATTTGCAGGTTTTGCAGTAGCAAAGTCATAAAACTATCTTCAATGTCCTGCATAGTTCTGGTCAATCTAGTCTATTCTGATAGCTGTCAAAACTGATCACTTTAGTCATTCCAAAAGCACAACCTGCCTTCACTTGCAGGGATTAAACTTTCCTGAGTGATACCAAGTCAAGCTGGCACCAGACATTGACAGCACCGTGAGTCCACCATGACCCTTTTGCCTTCCACACTGATTGCCAGAAGGGGTCCTTATTTCTAATTCTTTGCCAACTCACTCCCTCTGGTATCAGAACTCCAGACTTTTGGAGCAGACTTATCTGCTCATCTGAAAGCTTCATTCCATTGAGGAAACCAACTTTTCCCTTTATCACAATTCTGTGAGATTTTACTGTCTCTCCTTACCCATCAAATTCCAGTCAATCACTATAGTCATTCCTTTTTTATCCTCATTGTTTCTTTCATGCCATCCCACCTCCTTGGAAAAATCTCACCATCACCTCTGTTTTTCTGCAATACCATCAGTGCCGTTTTTCTGAATATTGAAAAAAAAACACACCTTTAAAAAAGCAAAACCTAGAACTTCAAGAGAGGCTTCATTGGTTTCAGGCATATTGACTATATTATTGTTTTCCATTAATTTCCCCATTATTTTTAACAATTGTTTATTTGTGTTCAGTACCAATACCACTTTCCCTGTCCTTCTCTAAACTTACAACTGTACTTCATATTTTGAAGCACTTGAAAGAGAACTTCTATATATTCATACTCTCTATCGATGCATCTTTGAACTCCCATTTTATTTTATCTGTTTTACAATATATTGTTACATATGAACCATTGATGATCCTCTTTACAGCCAGTGTCAATTCACAAACACAAATTTGCTTCCTTTTATGCCTATTCCAGAATATAACTCCAGTAATTTTCTTATGTATCCATATTTATTTTCATTTTATCAAATCATCCTATTGCTACAAAATAATTATTTCTTCCAAGTTTAAAGGTAAACAGGAGGAGGAGAAATATTTTCCTAGTCCTCAGCTATCACATTTTGCTTCCCTCCTTTCAAACAAAGCTTCTCCATTCAAAAAATACTTGCTTCTATTTTCTCTTTTCCTATTCTCTAGATAAAAATTATTCCTTTATCAAACAATATAATTTGCCTTTATCAAGGGCCTCAAGGTAGTATTTTTTTAAGGTTTACTTATATGTATACAAGAGCTGGGTGCAGACCAGAGGAGTAGAGGGTGAGAGGACGCACTGAGACAGAGTGAGGAGCAGAACAGGCAGATGCAATGAAATACACTACTGAGGAGAGCAGCAGGCAAGACAGGAGAGGTCTGCTGCACCTTGTGAGTCACCTCCCTGGCTGGAAATTGAACAGGTTCTGTAGTGGCACCACAAGGGAGGCCCATCAATCAGTTCTTAGTAGAATTTAAGCACAAAGTTGACAAATAATGAGTTCCCCCCACATCCTTCTGGCTGGGGATTTAACGTGTTCTGCAGTGTCAACAGATGCCCCACCGTGTGGTGCTTAACCCCTTGTGCCACCAGGGAAGCCCCCTTTAATTAATTCTTAAACATTCATTTCATTTGCCAAAAATGAATTTAACCACATCATATCACATCTCCAGCTAGCCTGTTTGTGTTCATCGCCATATTCTGATAAATAACTACAGTTGTCTCCTACCTGATTCCCTGCTTCTTGCCCAACTCAAAAATTGTCTCAGCAGCAGAATATTTGACTAAGTTGTGTCTTATTTATTCCATATAATTCTAGCAAAAACTTATAGTAAAAATGTAGAATTAAGACATGAAAAATATATTGATCCTTAGTGCATATGACATTTATTTCTGATTATCTCACAGATAAATAATGAGCATAATACTGCCAATTGATAGCACATCTTACAGGAATTAAATTTTATTTATAATAAGAGTTCAGCAAAAACATACAGCCAAAGTTATTACACAAAAATAAAGAAATATGCAATATTAATTTGATGATCTTTAGATTTATTAGTTTATAAAATAAACTGATTTTATTTATTAAATTTTATTACTTTAAAACTTATTTTGATGATCCATGGACTACAGGTAGTGTTGTATATCACTACAGGCTGGTGACAAATACTTAAATCAAGTGAACAGTTCTCTAATGCAATCGATTATCTAAGAGTATCATCACAATCTTTTCACACACTGTAATCAGTTTTACTAATTTTTGTGTTTCAATACTGTTTATTCAGATAGTAATTCTCACAATTATTTCATGGAATGATAATTACCAGAAAGAAGAAATGGTGAAAAATTAATTTTCCTATATAATAGTAACATATTATTGAACACATAAAATTAAGAGAAATAATTAAATGGGTTCTTTGTTTATATTGAACAGAGTAAGTAATTGTATATTGATTTTTATAACTGAATAGGTTGTATACAACTCAGAAAAAAGGGAGTTCTGAAGTATACTTCTTATAGTTTCCAATGACATATATGGATCTTAAATCTGGAGCTAAAAATTCAACTAATTTGTATGGGTTAGTAGCATTCTCAAAGTATAAGAGAGCCTGAAATTTAAAACCAACAAATAAACAAAAATAAACATGTGAATGCAGGGATTGGTTCTTTTTTTCTCTATCTAGTTACATATTCAGGGAAATAAATTCTTCTAGTGTCTTTCTCCCTAATATTCATTTAGACAAATAATAAGGCCACATGGACATGGGACCGTGTCCTGTATTATCACATGATGTTTATGGTGTCCTGTGGTGTCAGAGACTTAGGGGTAGATTGCAGAATATATAATCCCCAATGACGCTTCTCTGGTAACCTCCCCTATAAACGTGGGCAGAGTTTAAAAAAATGACTGGATATCACCTCATGATTATATAACTAATGCAGCAAATATCGTTTTGCAGAGGTAAGGTTTTTCATCAGTTACCTTAAAACAAGGAGATTATCAGGATGGGTGCCTAATCTAATCATGCATTCCTTTAAAGCAGGGAGTTTTCCCTGGCTGGCAACTAAAAGAGAGTATAGGTATGAGAAGGAGGCATCCTTTCTGACATTGTAGGTGAAGAGGACTTTGTGAGAAGAGACACAAACAGTCTCTAGGACTAGAGAATTGCCTCCAGCTGACAGCTGGCAAAAAAAAAAAGTACTTCAGACTCAGACTCACAGCCACAAAATGCTGAATTCTGCTCAAAAATATAAATGAGATTTGAAGTAGTTTTTTTCTCCAGAGCTGGTGCCTGCCCTGCCAGTGCTTTGATTTCAGCCCTTGAGACCCTGAGGAGGAACTCAGGGCAGCTGTACTAACCTTACCATCTTACCATCAGTAAAGAATGGCATTGCTTGATTCTTTTAAGTTTATGGTAACTAGTCATGCTGCAGTAGAAAAGTGATACAGATGTGAAACCACATTCTTGAATGTATAGTTACAGTGATTTATAAAGAATTAATAATTTCTAGATAATGAATTTGGGGGGATGCAAGACAGGGGATGATATGGTTAAAATGCATCACATAATGTCTGGAACGTTCAGTAATGTTAAATAATTTTTCTAACTTTTTTTTTACTGAAGTATATATCATAACATTATGAAGGGGACAGGATAAAACTAGACTTTGATGGTAATTATTATGTAGTATATACACATGTTGATTCTCAATATTGTACCCCTAAACAAATGCATCTTTAACATATTTTAATGCTGAGTCTCCCTGGTGACAAAGCGGGTTGAGGGGTTGAGTGCCACACTGTGGAGCATCCAGGGCACAGCAGTGCGAGTTCGATCCCCTGCCAGGGTGGGGACCCAAATAGCAAGGCAGACCTCTCCTGCTTGCCCGCTGCTCCCCTCAGCAGTTTGTTTTGATCACTTGCCTGTTCTGTTCCCCACTCTGTCTCTTGTGAATCCTCTTACCTACCATGCCTCGAGAGACCCTGCTCTCGTATGCATAAATAAAAAAAAATCTTTACAAAAAGTATTTTAATGCTAAGTATCTTATTTGTTTTTGGCAAGACAATATATATTGAATTACTTTTATTAAATCAATAATTTTAGGGCTAAAATCTGTATCTAAATACCAGAAAACCCCTTGTTATATGTGTGGTGCCAGCAAGGGCACAGAACAAGTTCTCGATGATTCCAGCAGATGGGTCAAGGAGGAGTCCTGGAGCCCTCGGTGGCTTTTTCAGGCTTTTATTCCATCATTATGTCAGAGGTAACCAGGTACACAGCCGGCAGGGGTACTGGGGGGCCCAGGAGGCTGGCAGGCCTTCTAGCCTCTGGTGCATCTTCATTCTCTGGGCTCTCTAAGGCTTCTCCTCCTCTGCTTCTCTTCTTCCCTGCTGCTGTCTTTATGACGCTGCCCTTATAGGTCCCTTATATGTCAACTCAGGTGCACTCACTTGTGCATACCCACTTAGGCATGCGTGCAGGACCTGAGGTGTCCATCATCACACCAATGGTGGGAGAGCGGAAAAGCCTGGTAACTTTTCCATTTACCCTATAGTATGGCTTGCTTATCCAATAATAATACAAATTATATCAATATTAAAAGCAACAAAAATGAATACACTGATGTATGCACTAATTTCGAGAATGTCATGTATAAATACATTTATTCATTAATTTCTCACAATCTATTTTATTTTCTGTATTTTAAGCTCCAACAGCCGGATATAGTGTTAAAAGGTAAATTGAGGCTTTTTTTTTTAATAGTTTGAGTGTTTAAATCGTACAACACCAAACTGAAGCCAGTTTTTCATACTTAACTAATAGAAGCTTGGGAGAAACCTTTATAGAGAAAAGGCAGAAATGAAGTAAGGGGTATATGTAGTGGCTGTAGCCTAAAGACTAGTAGTCGGCCACTTCAGAGTGATTGTTCTTAAGTTTCAACTTTGTAATCCTGTGGCATTTAAGTGCTTAGATGTGAGATTGCTTATGTAGGCTACCCCAGAATTAGAGCCATATCAATGTAATGGCCTCCTTGTGTAATTAATTTAACAGTAGGAAGTACTCTTAGGCACATTTTAAAATGAAGAAACGGAGGAGAAGATAAATTTAATAACTTGTACAAGACTGCACAGAGGTGAGTTTTGAACTGTAATTCAGATTTAGCGACCAATGTTTATGAACAGCAAGTCATAACAGTCTCCATTATTTCATCTTAAATTACAGACATCAAAGTATTTGCAGATATTTTGTGAGGCTGAGCAACATATATACAATAATGTAATATGTAATAGGAAATAAATATCGGTTCTTTATTCTGTCCTTGGACAACTTCTAATGCCCTTGGGATTTTCAAAGTAAGAACTCTGATAAAGGAGGCCTCCCTGGTGGTGCAGCTGGTTGAATACCACACTGTGAAGCATCCGCCACACAGCAACTCGAGTTCGATCCCCAGCCAGGGAGGGGAGCCACATGGCGCGGCAGACCTCTCCTACCTCACCTGCTGCTCCCCTCATCAGTGTACTTTAGTCAATCTGCCTGTTCTGCTCTCCACTCTATCTCTGGTGAATCTTCTCACCTCCTGTGATTTTGGTCTGTACCCCAGCTCTTGTATGCATAAATTAATAAATTTTTAAAAATAGAAATCTAATTAAAGTGTGTATTAACCCTGAAAGTCTTTCAACCTTTTGTTAATGTCCTTTTGTTACTGAGATAATTATTGGAAAGTTGAGGATGGGGGTACAGGACACCATCCACTTGATGAGAGAGTTGGAACTTTCAGCTCTACACTTGCAAACTCCAGGGAGGGGAGAGACTGGAAGTTGAACCACCAGCCAATTGCAAATGTTTTACTCAATCACGCCTCCCTGTGGAGTCTCTGGTATCGCTGGAGGTTGTAGGTGATGGGTTGGATGCCAACACCCCTAAAGACTGTACCCCATACTCTAGAGATCTCTTCTGTACAAATGCTACTGAATTACATCTCTTTAAAAAAAAATAATGAGTTATCTAGTAAGTAAATGTTTTTTTCTGTGTTCTGTGAACCACTTCCTGAGGAGGAAGTCATGGGACCAATCAAGTATAACCTGTGTGTCAGAAGCTCAGGTAACAACCTGCCTTGTTACTGACTCCTAAAGCTCAGGCCAACTTTTGGGATGGAGGCCTTAGCTAGCAGGATCTATATGATGTTCAGTATAATAGTATCAGAATTGAATTAAATTTGATGGCAACTACCCCCCTCCAAGCTGACATTACAAAATTCTCACACTTTGGAGTGTGAGAAACCACCACACATCTGAGACCAGAACACACAGTGTTGTGCCAAAGTTGAGAAACACAGGAAGATTTTCCTTTAAAGTATGCTTAACGTTTGCCACTGTGCCAAGTAAAATGTTGGTGTTTATTAGTACCTTTAAATCATTGAAAAATAATTTTTTTGATAATGATGTAATAATTACTATAAAGCCACTGTTAATACATTGATAAACACATAAAATGAACATTAATAATAAAATGTTACAAATGTGTTATTGTGTCAAACTTAACAAGGACCATTTTTTTAATTTAGATACAGGAATACATAAATTCAAGTATATTAAAATAGTACACACCCAGTTGGCTTCATTTTCACAGTGGAGCTCCTAAAATTTCTTGAATGAATTTTTTTTAAGATTAACTGTAAGGCATAATACAGGGGGAAATGCTAATGATAGAGTATTTTTACTCGGTAAAGGTATTGACAGTTTACAACAGTGATGCCTATTATAGCTTGGGAGAAAATACTCTGAAAAGTTGCATAACATGTATATTAACCTGAAAGGTTCAGCTCAACCAGAAATTCTGGGTCCTACCTAAAATATCAGATTGTATTACAGCATATGATTGCAACACATTTTGTAATTAGTTTTTCTTGATTTTTCAACTCAAGACAAAACCTTTGGGGTTATAATATTTTTATTATATTTTGTCTTAAATGCCTTTGTGAATGTAAAATTATTATTTGTAAAGGAAATACCCAATAAGTCACCTATTTCATAGTTTTTCCTTATAAAGTATTATGCCTTCCAGATTTATAATTATGTACTCAGTATGTTTCATAAATGAATTTTGGCGTCCACTTATGCCAAGTCCTGAGGTTCTTCCAAAGCACTTTCTTTTTTTCTAGATACAGTTTGGAAATCTCTTCATTAATATTTCTAGTTGCTAAGCAACACCCCCTCTTTGCTAGTTGCCATGGTACCCCCTGAATCAGGGAGGACTCAAAGCCATCTGTTTAAACCTGAACTCCTCCTTTCTCTAATGTGTGACCTATTCCATTCATCCAGAGAAGAAATTCAGTAGTTAAAGTTGACTTAGAGAATAGGTAGTGATGATGGTAAAACTCTGAAATAGTATTTTTTCTTTTTTGTATGAAAGGAAATTATATCTTAACAGAACTAAAATCACATTGTTGCCAAAACGCTATATTAACAACAGATTAAAAGTATACTTTCAAATGACAGAGAAGGAACAAGTAGTAAAACAAAACCAAATGAGAAAATTGAGTATTTTAAAATATTGGTTGCATTTCCTTTATTTCACTATTTGTAAATATACTTCCTAAAATAACATTTATAAGACTATTTGAAATGTGACTAAAACAACTTGTTTAAATCCATGGAATATGAAATAGAAATGAACAAATTGGCACAATGTGGTATTTCTCTTTCTCTCATTTCTGAAATTGACAATTTATGTATTCATTTTGTTTTATGTTTTTTTTTTTTTCAGTAAATATGTATGGCTACAATTTGGTCAAAGTTTGATTTTCTAAGAGTTCACTTCTCTTTCTCATTTTTTTTCTATCATTTTTGTTTGGTATCATTTTGTTTGCTTTACTGGTTGCTATTACTTTTTTTCTGCTTTATTTGGGCTTAATATCATTCTTATTTATTAAAGTGGAAACTGACATCATTAA
The DNA here is from genome assembly GCA_019455555.1 of Galemys pyrenaicus. Lineage (NCBI taxonomy): Eukaryota > Metazoa > Chordata > Mammalia > Eulipotyphla > Talpidae > Galemys > Galemys pyrenaicus. The sequence goes on from JAGFMF010011791.1 coordinate 8,318,377, forward strand.
TTTGAGGCCTTCCTTCATTTCTAATATAAGCATTCAGAGGTTTTAATTTCCTTGCCCCTAAATAGTATTTTATCACCTTCCCACAAATTTTACTGTGTTTTCATTTCATCCAGTTAAAATATGGCTAATTAAATTTTTCTTTTGAATTTTTGTGATCTACGACTTAGTAATACATGTTTTTTATTCTCAGATATTTGGGTATTCTCAAGATTTCTTTGTTACTAATTTTTATTATATCATTTTTATTGAGGTACTATTAGATTACAACACTGTATATGACTTAAAAGTATAGGCATTTAGGTTGGTTCCACAACTTGGCTATTGTAAATAGTACTGCAGTGAACATGGAGGTGCATATGGCCTTTCAAAGTAGCATTTTTGTGTGTGGATACCTAGGAGTAGCATTACTATAAGATGGTAGATCTCTTTCTGATATTTTGAAAAATCTCCATACTGTTTTCATGGGCCTAGACTGGTCTACATCCCTGCCATCAGTGTACGAGGAGTCATTTTCTCCATATCCCTGCCAGGATTTGTTGTTTCTGGTCTTTTAGATAGGGTCCATCTGAACACGTGGGAGTCAGCATTTCATTGTTGTTTTGATTTGTACTTTCTTGATGACTTTTCAGGTTTAGTATACTTTTATATTTATTTTTCTTTGTTAATTGTGTTAACCTTTTTAACAACACTGTTAATGTATTAGAGGTATATGATTCCCCCTCTTTCCATTATGTGTTGCTTTCACAAAACACCCTCCACCAAACACCTATAATACTTCAGCATATTCCTTTGGGCTCCTTCCCACTTTGTATGCATTTTTTGGAGAAATGTCTATTTAAGTCCTTAGATATTTTTAAAAATGTGGTGATTAGTACTTAAGACATCATGTTCTGTAATTACTTATATATTTTGGCGTTCTAGAAAAGCCTCCGGAAGAGATCTGAGGGAAAAGGACCCTTTTTGGGCCCATGAATGAGGAGAAGCGGGGTCTCCGAGGAGAAAGAGGTGAGGGGATGGGACCTATTTCTCGCTAAATGGAGCTGTAGAAAAGCCTCCAGAAGAGAAATCTGAGGGAAAAGGAGCCTTTTTGGGCCCATGAATGAGGAGAAGCAGGGTCTCCTAGGAGAAAGAGGTGAGGGGATTGGACTTATTTCGTGCCATGCGGTGCTGAAGAAAAGCCTCCAGAAGAGAAATCAGAGGGAAAAGGAGAAAGAGGTGAGGGGATGGGACCTATTTCGCGCATGTGGTGCTCTAGACAAGCCTCCAGAAGAGAAATCAGAGGGAAAAGGAGCCTTTTTGGGCCCATGAATGAAGAGAAGCGGGGTCTCCTAGGAGAAAGAGGTGAGGGGATGGGACTTATTCTTGCAGTATGGTGCTGTAGAAAAGCCTCCAGAAGAGAAATCAGTGGGAAAAGGAGCCTTTTTGGGCCCATGCCTGAGGAGAAGCGGGGTTTCTGAGGAGAAAGAGGTGAGGGGATGGGACCTATTTGTCACTACATGGAGCTGTAGAAAAGCCTCCAGAAGAGAAATCTGAGGGAAAAGGAGCCTTTTTGGGCCCATGAATGAGGAGAAGCGGGTTCTCCGAGGAGAAAGAGATGACGGGATGGGACTTATTCTTGCAGTGTGGTGCTGTAGAAAAGCCTCCAGAAGAGAAATCTGAGGGAAAAGCGAAAGAGGGAGGGGATGGGACTTATTCTTGCAGTGTGGTGCTGTAGACAAGCCTCCAGAAGAGAAATCAGAGGGAAAAGGAGCCTTTTTGGGCCCATGAATGAAGAGAAGCGGGGTCTCCTAGGAGAAAGAGGTGAGGGGATGGGACTTATTCTTGCAGTATGGTGCTGTAGAAAAGCCTCCAGAAGAGAAATCAGTGGGAAAAGGAGCCTTTTTGGGCCCATGCCTGAGGAGAAGCGGGGTTTCTGAGGAGAAAGAGGTGAGGGGATGGGACCTATTTGTCACTACATGGAGCTGTAGAAAAGCCTCCAGAAGAGAAATCTGAGGGAAAAGGAGCCTTTTTGGGCCCATGAATGAGGAGAAGCGGGTTCTCCGAGGAGAAAGAGATGACGGGATGGGACTTATTCTTGCAGTGTGGTGCTGTAGAAAAGCCTCCAGAAGAGAAATCTGAGGGAAAAGCGAAAGAGGGAGGGGATGGGACTTATTCTTGCAGTGTGGTGCTGTAGACAAGCCTCCAGAAGAGAAATCTGAGGGAAAAGGAGCCTTTTTGGGCCCATGAATGAGGAGTAGCGGGGTCTCCTAGGAGAAAGAGGTGAGGGGATAGGACCTATTTTTCGCCCTGTGTCACTCTAGAAAAGCCTCCAGAAGAGAAATATGAGGGAAAAGGACCCCTTTTGGGCCCATGCCTGAGGAGAAGCGGGGTCTCTGAGGAGAAAGAGATGAGGGGATCGGACATATTTGTCGCTAAATGGAGCTGTAGAAAAGCCTCCAGAAGAGAAATCTGAGGGGAAATGAGCCTTTTTTGGCCCATGCCTGAGGAGTAGCGGGGTCTCTTATGAGAAAGAGGTGAGGGAATGGGACTTATTTCGTGCCATGTGGTGCTGTAGAAAAGCCTCCAGAAGAGAAATCTGAGGGAAAAGGAGAAAGAGGTGAGGGGATGGGACCTATTTCTCGCCCTGTGTCACTCTAGAAGAGCCTCCAGAAGAGAAATCTGAGGGAAAAGGAGCCTTTTTGGGCCCATGAATGAGGAGAAGAGGGTTCTCTTAGGAGAAAGAGGTGAGGGGATGGGACCTATTTTGCACATGTGGTGCTCTAGAAAAGCCTCCAGAAGAGAAATCTGAGGGAAAAGGAGCCTTTTGGACCCATGCCTGAGGAGAAGCAGTTTCTCTTGGAGAAAGAGGCCAGGGAATGGGACCTATATAAAATATATGGTTTACAAATATTTTATCCCATCTTGGAGGTTTTCTCTTCAATCCGTTGATTCCTTTGTATTATAGAACTTATTTAATTTGATAGACTTATGCACTGACTTATTTTTACTTTTGTTCTTATTCCTTCAATATCATTACAAATAATATTTTTCTTGTTTTTTATTAGAAGTATTATTATTTACAGTCTTGTGTTTACAGTCATCCTCTGTGTTCATTTTGTACACAGTATAAGAATCTAATTTAATTCTTTTACATGTGGATTTCCAGTTTTCCCTATACTATTACTTGAAACACTCTATTTTTTCTTCTTTTATATTCTTGGCCCTTTTATCAAAGGGCAGTTGTTTATATAAATATGGATTTATTTCTGTACTCTCTATTTTGTTGTGTCCGTTTATATGTCTGTTTTATATCTAGTAAATTTTTTATTCTAGTAAATTTTATTCATTGATCCACAAATATTTATTTAGAATGACTACTAATCCATAAATAGATAAATTGATCATGGCCTCTTATATCAAAGAACTTACAGACTAATAGTAGTAGGAATGGGGAGAAATACCGAGATAACCGTGTGGCTTCCAAAAAGATAAACATTTTATCAAAAGGCTGTAGCTTAGCTTTTCTGAAATATTTAGGTTTATTTATTTTGTTTTTACTTCTAAATTATATGCAACTGTATATATCAACTTACCACATTTCTGTCATTTTTTCCTAACATATGGTCCTTTAACAATTATCAAATGTAATTATTATAAGAATGTTTACAAGATAGTCACAGGAATTTGCATCAGTTGTCATGATAATTGGAATGTCTATCACTTATGTACTATTTTGAAACTGGTCTTAAATGTTCAACCATGTATCATATAGACAAATCATTTCCATTGTGTCTATCAACATTGTGATAAGAAAGGCTAGGGAAACCCAAAGATTATAATACTGTGGCAGGGAAAGTAGTATATTTTTAAAAACAATTAAGTTAGTTTGCTAAACACAAGTTTAAGAGTTCAATTAGTGTCAAAAAAGCAATTACATATTAAAATATGGAGCCATAACTAGTTGTGAATTGGTTGAAGTTTTAAAGCATTAAGACTATGAACTGGAAGTTCTCAGTGGAAATGTCATATAAGTTATTTAAATATATATTTTCGCTTAGAATTAATTGTAACAAACCATGTTGGATAAGGGTAGAACTGAGCTATGCAAATTTTCGTCTGTCATTTTTAGGTCTCTGTATCAAAACTTATTGAAATTGACAATCCAACATATTGAAATTGGCAATGTAATAAGATTAAAATCTTCATAATTATTATGTTTTACTTAAAGTATAGCAATTTTTTTTTTGTTGTTTAGGGTTTACAAACTCACTTTTAAAATTGTACTTTCGGGCCTCCCTGGTGGCGCAGTGGGTTAAGCAACGCACTATGAAGCAAACCACAGTCACTGCAGCACGAGTTCGATCCCTGCTGCCTGCCAGGGCGGGGACCCACATGGTGCGGCAGACCTCTCCTGCTGTGCCCGCTGCTCCCCTCAGCAGTGT
>JAGFMF010011791.1:8322847-8415383 GCA_019455555.1 Galemys pyrenaicus
TCTCTGTGGTGAATCCTCTCACCCCCCCACACCTCTGGCCTGTACCCCAGTGCTTGTATGCATAAATAAATAAATCTTTAAAAAAAAATAAAATAAAATTGTACTTTCTACTTATTTTTTTAATCCATAACATTTTTATTGAGGTAATTGGAGAACAATAATATATATGATTGAGGGGTGTAGGTTCAAACCACTTTATGTATATTACCACACCTTATTCACTATCAAAGAACCTATAACCCTTCACCATAGATTTGTTCTATTGTTATGCTAAAACCATACTGTTTTAATTTTTTCAGTTTAATATATTTTGAAATCTCCAATTGGAGAAAAATAAATACTGCATGTTTTCATTTATGTGTAGAATATAGAGAAATCAAACAAAGAATTAGACAGAGACAAACTTTTAAAAGGTGATCATATATCTGAGGCATCCAGAAAGATGTGGAGGGCAGGGAGATGAGGAGGAGAGTAAACAGTGGGGAGAGAAAAGAAGGCTATGGTGGAAGATTTTGGATGCTATGGTAGTGGAAGAACTATCAGCTATGTTGATTTTAAGTTACACACAATTTAAACTTATTTAGGATTATAATACAATAGTACTTTAATAAAAATATGATAAAGTCCTCCCTATTAGCCTAAGGGTTCATTCTTAGTGCTATCACTGCTATGACCTAAGTTCAATTCATCAGTTAGGGAGGTGACCCACATGGTGATGCAGACTTCTCCAATCTTGCCCAATGCTCCCCTCAGCAGTGTATTTCACTAGATTCACTTGTTCTCCCCACTGTCTCTGGTAAATCCTCTCACAACCTGCACTTCTTCTATACCCCAGTTCATCTAATAAAAATAAATTTAAAAAAATAAAAGATAAAGTGAAATTATTTACATAAAAAACTCAATTTACATAAAAATAGCATTTTAATGGAAAAAAATCCTAGGCATAGGTTGTAATAAACCTGATAAATATCCTTAATACAATGAAATAAAAACTGAAATTCTAATCAAATATAGATTTAATACAAAATAATTCACTCAATGTGTTGATGTGCCATAGACAAGATTTCCAAGTATAACTGTTTCACTTGCAAATATATGCAGTTTTGAATAGTGTTAGATGATTATTTACTGTATAATTACTTAGAGAACATTACTATTCAAAAATTAATTATGTCATCATTTCTTTGCAAAAATAGATACATGTGAGTTCAAAACCTCAGGAACTAAGAGCAAAAGATGAACATTAAATAAGAATATCAGTCTATAAAAGCTGTATTTCTCACATGTGCTGGCAAGTGAATGATAAATGAGAAAAAACTAGCGGAAATAACTCAATGTAACATCTGTCTGATCGACATCTTCAAAGTAATGAATAACCTCTCATGGGAAATTTACAGAACCTGTCTTTATGTGCACTCGGCATTACACTAACTCTTTCGTTTCTATACTGCAATTTGAATCTCAGTATTTTTAGAGCACCTATCTGTACTAAAGTTAAAGGATTTTATTATCTTGTTAGTCACAGGATTTTGTAACCACTGAAGAATTTGACAGGATCTAGTGTTGTTAAATCTTCAACTAATTAACACCTTATCTAGCTATAATGCTAGACATTATTATTCAGCTTAGACTTTAGTGGTTTTGTTTCACAATTAGGTTGACCTATCTTTTAATTATTCCCAAAGCAATGTCTCTTAATTACTTGAATTGTAATTTAACCTAGATAAACTATCATACGGATAGAGATTATCAGTAATATTTATCATTTAAGAGTAAACAGTTAACCAATCATTCATGGTTACTACTTTGAACAAAGATTTAACCAAATAAAAAACAAAAAATATTCAAAGAAATGCTGATCAGTTTATACACCCTTTTACAAGAATAAAAGAGTGCTTGAAAATAATTGTGTTTTTAAATATGTCCTTAAGTAAAACGGCCTTTTTCTCTTTTAAAGATCAGGTTGCCAATAATAATCTTTATTTCTGTGAAAAGTAAAGAAAATGAGAATGTAAAAGAAACTTAAAAACTGTCAAATGAGAATGGCATTATCTTTGAATCTCTTCAAAGAAATATATTTTCTATGGTTCATATTCAGTGTCTGCCAATGAGTAAAACGTGAACTAAAATCTAAGAGGTTTTTTGAATATTACATATTTGGAGAGAATGAAATGATCCATGTCAGGTTGACGACAAATTTTTGCAGAAAGAGGGGTGATTAACTCAAAATGTTGATCATGCTAACTTAAATAAATTAGTCGTGCAACTAATATTTGTTTAGTCTAAAGAAATAAGTTTATTTTTACTAAAGATATAAAAAGAAGGAAAGGCAAAATATCATAATCATCTGAAATTAATAAATACTAAAAAATAAAGATAAAGATGTAAAAATAATCTGGAGTGGCTGCGTGAAAGTACAAATTAACATTATTATTTTATTGGAAGTGAAGAAATAAAGAGCAATTTTGACTGAGTGAAGGGATAGTTATTGAAAAAACAATTACCATATTTTTCTGCTGATATTTTCAAATAGAATTAATTCTACAGACACCCACTATAAATTTAATCTGTAGTTTACTGGTTAGAATGTTGGACATGCTTTTGTAAGTCAAATGACCATTTAAAACTTCATTTGCTCCTTTTACACAAAATAAGTAAAATCATTTCATTGGGGACTATTGATCTCATACTTGGTAATAATAAAAAAATGCAATAACTTTTATGAACCCAAATCTTATGCTGTCAATGATGTTAGGTACTAACTTGGCTTTATATCATTATTATCAATAATTTAATTATATTCATAAATATAAATTTACTTATATTTCATACTCTGTGTTTTCATTATTCAGAGAAAATAAGCATAGAATTTGAAATCTTATATGAAGAGATCATTAACTTTCAACACAAAATGCTAGCAAAAATATTAAATATGATAGGGAAGAGAAAGTTCCAGTTTTCCAATATGAGGTTCTGCCTTCACTGTTCTCCAGACATCTATTCTAAAGACAGAATGGTTTACAATATCTATGAAAATAACCTCAAACTGTCCTTCTAATTAACAAAGAGCTAATTAAAAGACAAATAATTTAAAAAGCTTCAACTGTAAGTCACCTGTAAGATTACTATCTATCTGTCTCAATAAAAACATGAAAAAGTGGAAAGAAGAATAAATTTGGTAAAATAGGACAGTTGTATGGTGAAGTAGAAATGAACTTTTTGTGGTGAAATTAATGGAGAAATGCACATGTTGGTTCTTAGATGCACACCTGAAACATACAATGTTATCATGCCACTTCAATAATAACATTATATTAAAAACTAATGATAAAAGTAAAAAAATAAAAGTGTGGGAATAATCTCTGTTTTCTCTATATAACTTAATGATGTTAGTTTAATTCAGGATTATTTATTTTAATTATAAACATATTTTTACTACCAAATGAGGTATATCACATTCATTCACTTATTGATGGCTTTTGGAGCAAATTGTGGCTTTGTGTGATCATGTTCTTAATTTTACATTAATATTAACCTACTTCCAAACTCTGTAATAGATTTCTGAAATTCTATGAAATAGTTTATTTAAGATATTCTATATTTTATTTATATTTTGTCTTCCAGATTTCTGTTTTTATGTTTTTATCTGTCTGAGTCAATCCCTGTGTACATCTCCAGGATGCTTTTATGTTTTATTAAATATTTCCATACTTCTCACCCAGATTGTATTTTTTTTCTTTACTGGACACTATATCATCATTTTGTTATGTGTGTGCCTATTTAGCATGGCATATAAGTAAATGGAAAATAAAAGTTTTGAAATCCATCATGTCTGAGGGAAAACTCACTACAAATGAATGAATATAAAAAATAATTCAATTTTTTCACATTGTTGAATCCCTATAAATAATTATGATTGACAATATTTGAATGAGAAGATTGATAAATTCTAAATTATTTTTATCAATATCATCTGTTCCTCCATCTCTTTAATTTAAAAATAAGTCATCCTTTGTTTATGGTTTAAACCTCAAGTTGAAGTTTTCCTAGAGGCTTTAAAAACAGATGGTAACATCTGCTTAAAGCTGATATGGTTATTAAGGAACAGAAGTACCTAACCACTAAAGTCTTAATTCAGTTGCTTTCAACCTTCATGTAAGAAAAAAAATCTGGAAAGTCATTTCTATGCTACAAAAATGTAAATAACATTCAAGTATAATAAATGAAGATAGATAAAAGTTGATAATACCTACTTTGTCTATTACTAACAAATATTGACATTGAATTCCCATTCACTGAACTTAAATAAATTGCCAGAATATTAAAAATTCCCCTTTCCTTTTCCTTTATAACTAAATTGTTTGTCATTGGTGCCCTGTGTCATTTTCTGATTTACTTTTGGTATCTATAGCCAAAGTTCTCTCAAAGTGAGTTGGCTCACATATAGATTTATGAATCTCCATTAAATTCTGCATATAAATATCTAGAGAAAAGGAAGCCAGATATTCATAAATATTTTATTTTGATATTTTAGATAAACATGGTTAATTTTACTTATCCACTTGGTTGGGTCATGGTACCCAGACTTTTGGTCAAATGCCAGTCTAGATATTTCTGTGAAGTTATTTTAGAGTTAAGATTAACTTTGGAATTAGCCAACTCAGAGTAAATCGGTACTCTCCATAGAGGGAAAGGGCCTCATCCAGTTAGTGGAAGGATTTAGGACAAAACAGATTGAGATCCCTATGAAAGAGGAGATTCTGTTTCCAGATTGCCATTGGGCTCAAATAGCAACATTAAATCTCCCCAAGACTTCCACCTTCCTGGGCCAGCCAACCAATTTTAGACTTGCCAACATTCACAATCATGCCAGCCAATTCCATATATATATTTATATATATATATATATTTATATTTATATATATATATATAAATGTATTGTTTCTGTTTGTTTGGAGACTGCTAATAACACAGTTCAGTAAGAGTCACACTAGTGGACCGAATGACAACACTTAGCTAAGCAGAAAAGTATTCAAAAGAGAAACAAATGCTGTGATTCATAGTTTGAATATAGGTTTGCTTTTGACATTGTCTCTGTGGATAGTTATTCAGATTATGATGTATTTGAATAGTACTTTAGAGGTCTTGGCTTTCTGGCCTTTAAAGATGTTTTCATTGTATGGTTTCTATAAATAAAATGAATGAATTAAATACCTTTTTAAAAGCACTGACTTTATACATTAACAGAAATAGCTGAATATAACTTCACTCATTTAAAAGGTCCAAAAACACAAAAGTTAGATTCATTGTATTACAATGCCATTTTGCCATTCATTGAACTTAAATAAAGTAGAAAGTTGAAGACGCTGTAAACAAGTAGGTCTCAAGCTATGTTGAGATTATGAAAGTGAATTCAGTTTGTTCTGTACTAAAAATATGCTAATTTAATTCATTCTCCCTTATTTTAAATGGAACTTTGCAGTGTCTAAAACATTTTACTGAAGTAAAAGATTATGTATATTTATAAAGTGTAAGACAATTCAATCTAACCCTGAAGTTTAAAAATATAATTAAAATAGTGATTTGAGTTCTTAAAATACATAGTAGTTTTTGTGTTTTTTTTACAATAATGAATAATGATAAACCAAACTCACATACTATGATGGAACATTTTAGAGAAAATTATGATTGTTGAACCATTCTTCTGCATGCCTACTAAAAGTCTTTCAATTCCCCATTTATAACTTCTGCCTAGATGCAAATTTCCATGACACCAGAATTTTAACTTTTCTGAATGTTTCTAAGACCTCCCTAAACTCTAGAGTTTATATTAGTGAGAGGGGATAAACAAAGACATCACCATGGCCTTTAGTATTGTGATTATTTTTTTCTATATTTTCTTAAAGAAAGCAGTAAATTGGGGCCTCCCTGGCGGCACAAGGGTAAGCACCACACTATGAAGTTATCAGCAGCCACTGCAGCACAAGTTTGATCCTCAGTCAGGGAGGTGATCCACATGGCACAGCAGACCTCTCCTGCCTCTCCCACTGCTCCCCTTAGCAGTGTATTTTGGTCAATCTTCCTGTTCTGTCCCCTACTCCATCTCTGGTGAATCCTACTAAATCTTTTTTTTTTAAATGCAATAAATTTAGCATAAAGTAAGGTTTTGAAAATGTATATAGACATTATGATATATTCATAATTTCAATTTATCCAATGAATTATCTTCCTATACGCATGCCTCACATGGATATCTCACATTATAGTATTTTTTTCAAATATATGCTTTAAATAAGGAATTATATATTCAAGTCTTTTAATACAATGATATAAATATGCCAAACATTATGTAATATTTTCATTTTCATGTATTTTTAATTTTTATAAAGTGAAATCTTCAGAATTAATTGAAACACGTTTAATTGTAGATGCCACAAAGCATTCATGTGGCCATTACTAATTTGATTGCTAACTTTATGTTAATTTAAATCATTTTCTCTTTGAAGATCAAGAAAATGCCATCTTGAATTTCATTTTATACTTGACTAATCCAAAATTGATATTGAAGAAATTTATTGTAACTTCATTTGCTTGAGATTAGCATTTCTTGAATTCATATGCTACCTTATGTAGATTTAAGAAAAGTTTATCACTGTTTCAATTCTATATCTTGATCTTCTTCTCCATTCCTAAATAACCATAGCTTATTAGATTTTTGGTCTTTAAAACAGTAAGGCATACTCTAAAACAAATTTTAAAATGCCTGATATAAATGTCTCTATATTGTAAGAGGATTTTGTGAAAATAAGAAAGACATTACTTTTCCCTAGGAATTCAGACAAAAATCTGTGAAATAGGTTATAATGTAATATTAAACTGTCTATAATACTACTGAGTAGTATTATCACTTCCTGCTCTTTATTACCATAATTCCTTAATTTTAGATAAAACAAGTTTAAATGTACATTATTCATAATATGAAGGTGTTCTCATCATCTTTGGAAAACCAGATGATGAGATTATAATGCAAATTTTAATATAATTTAGTTGTTTCAAAGATGGATAGTGTGTTTTAAAGGTAGATTCCAAAATTATAAAACAAGGTGCTCATAATTTTGCAGAGAAGTATAATTTCGGCACAGAGTAAAATGCAGATTCTTAAGAGACATACTAAAAAGAGTCTTTCTGAAATAATTCTACAATAGGGCCTTTGCCTTCTGGTATCAGCAAGTAATCCTAACTTCTAAATATAGATAACAATTGAGTTTAGTGCATCCTTCAACACAGAGGATTTAGATTATTGGTGGAATTTTTAATAATCATTTTTCATTTATTCTGCAAATATATACCTATGTAAAAAAATAAGGTGGGTGTTACTTATGGATATTAAAGGAGATACAATTTGTATAACATGTATAGTCTCATTATTCATAGCACATGCCATTAGCTTTGCCATACCATATGCCAAAATAAAATAAAACAATTTTCTAAATCACACAAGGAACATTAGACATGTATTTGCCCTAATTTTTACTATTTAAGCTATCTTTAATCTAGTTGATTTTTAATGTATAAAATTTCATTAAATTCAAAGAATACAAATTTAATTTTTTAATACCATACATATATGATGTCAGCTTTAGTAGCAATAATATTTGTTAACTTAAGAAATATAACTTGAACTTAGTTATTAAATCTACCAGGCTTTTAAATTTCTATGGAATTTTCACCGTCATTATTTAATTTTATAAGCGTATAAGTTTAGTCAATAAATCTGTCAATCAAAATACTAATATCTATAACCACTTCTCTATTTAAAATCAATCACCAACTATGAGATACAATCTAAACTAATTAACTTGACATAAAACCTTTTACAACTGACTCTGATACTCATTTTCAGTTTTATCTCCTTTGAATGACCCACCCCAGTGCATTGAGAAACTAAATACTTGGGTTGAAGGATTATATTAAAGCTATGATCCTATATTTCTAAATCATATGCAATGTTGTAAACCAATTTTACCTCAAGAGAAAAAAAATAGCTTATTATTAACATCACTTAGGATGACTTCTAAACTATTATGGATAACTATAGAAAAACATGCAATTGCTTCTGGATATTACAATATTTCTAAATTATACATAATCTTTTATTTCTACATTTGTTATAATTTATATAACATAACTTTTTGAAATAGTGAAATAATGTGTTGTTACTATTTCCATCTTTATTACTGGTATTTACCTGTATCCTCTGAATCAGTTCATGAAAAATAATACTTATTAAGATTAAGAGTCAGTGAATGCACACAATTATTTTAAAAACAGTATCAACATCAACCAAAATAAACAAAAACAGAAATTGTAATAGTCCAAGTCTGTCACAGTGAACATATAGTTTTATATACTTGTTTTCTCTTTTATTCATAAGAATACATTTGACAGATATTTACAATAGATCAGCTATTATATTTGAAGAAAATGCTATTAATAACAGGTGTTTCCTATTATTAAAGAAAATTTCTAGGCTAGAATGAAAAACATCTGTTCTAGCTCATTCCACAGCCTGTGCTTTTTACCTCCATACACAGTTCACACAGCTCTCTCTTTTACTAATGGGTGTTTGCTGAGAGCTCATAGAGGGGAGAAAATATAGTCTGATAAAATACAAGTGGCTTCCAAAGGTTTGAAGAAGATGATTAAGTAAAAAAATCAACTAAAATTATTTGTGGAAGAGTTAAATGAGCAAACACCTGCAACTTCATTTTGATTTTAAGACTGTCTTATTCTTTTTAACTCATCTTCTGTAAATATGCACATACACACAAATGTACACATATGGGTAGAGATGTCTGTAAGATATATATGCATAACATATAATTTCATGTGTGGCTTCATATCAAAAGTGTTGACTTATTTTTTATTGGGGGGGTGGGATTTGGCAATTTAAAAAATAGCCATTCAGAAAGCTTCAAAGAAAAATACTGTAATCTGTACTTTAGAACAAAGGTTCAAATAATGCTGTCATTAACGGAACTATGTGAATTAAGAGAACAACTAGCCCTTTTAGAAATTTATCTCTTGGGATATTAAAATAAATTATGAACATAAGTCTATTAAAATATATGCTAAAGACTGCTGCTTTGTATTTGATATTATCTTAATGTGTGAGGGACACAAAGCTATTCTTTAAATAATTAGTTTTTTTTTTCTATTTAGAAGTATGTCATAAATATTCTAAACATGTATGACAAAAATAACTACCTCCAGTAGAGGAACCTAAAATTAATGCATCTCCTTTTATGTCATTAATCAAAAGTAGATGCCATGTTCTCAATTACATTATTTTGGGGAAAAAAAAGTAAATTTTTCTCTGTACTATTTTTTTTCTCTTTTGTAACTGAGTTTTATAGAATGAAAGAAGTTAGTAATATTTATTTTTTCTGTACTACCTGATGTAAAATGTTTGTAAATCTTAAAATGATAATGTACACTTTACCTATGTGATACAAGTTATACATTCTGATAAATTTGTTCAGTCAAGGTAATGTAGTATTTTTATAAATATTGAAAAGGTCTGCCTGATAGATTTCACCAGTTCTCTTTTACTGTATTACACCATACACATTTTGACCACGTAAGTAAGCAGCCTCAATTCAATTTTACCATGATAGATAAAGTAACTGATTGACAGTTTGGTTTCAAATATGGTTTTGGTTGACACAGTATACCCATTTACTTAATTTTATGGTGATAACAATGGAAGTGTGTAATAAGAATGACAAGCCAGATTGCGCAATACTCAGAAAATGATAAAAGAAGTTTGCAAATCCTTCTGTGAGCACAACAATCCCTTCCACCTGCCAAAGCCAAATTTTGCCAAGATATGGCAAATATAAAAAGAGGCAGTTAGTAATTCACAACTGTCTTTGTGAGCATTAATTTTCAATTTTCTAGATAGCTTATATATGCTACTTGTTCTCTAATGCTGACTTTACCAAATTTATCACGTAATATTAGAGAACAAAGATTGATCCAGCTTCTATTTTCCATTTCCCCATCTCCTAGGTTTAGGTTTGTCCTGAAAATGGTGTTTCTTGAAAATATTTATTTATTTATTTATTTATGCAATTTGATAATGGAGAACAGAATTATAGCATTTGGCTCAAAATCTTGCCTACTTATTTTGTGTCATATAATGAATGGGCATAGCTTATCAACTGAACTTAATGTATTCTCAGATTACATCAAATATTCCATAAAACATCATGGGATATTTAAATGTAATCCAAATAACAACTCCCAGTTATATATCCTATATATAATAATTTATAGCAGAATCAAAGAGTGCAGCAAGCTGTCACAATTAAAAACAAAATACTGTCACAAATATATATCCTAGCATTTGAAACTAAAAATCTCTAATGACAGTGGGAATTTTAGTGAAAAAGAAACAGTTTTTCATTAGGTCCTTTCTAATTAATGTTCTTATTTTATATTTTTTCAATTTGAATTTCTATAGAAAAATTGCCTATTGGCCACATTTTTTCAAAGATTTCTTTAAACATTTTCAAAAATATTTTTAAGATTTCTTCTTATGTTAATTTTTGTGAAAGAGAAATCATTAAAATAAAACTTAACTAAGTTTTATTAGGTAATTAAAAATACATATATTCAGTTATTCTGTACAAATTAAAACAAAAATATTTATGTCTTCTATTACCAGAGCATTGTGGGTAAATTTTCACAAACACATCATCATCAAACTCAAAAATATATATATTTTTAAATGAACAATTGAATAAACATTGCATTGCCCAGGTCAAGAAATTAGTACCTACATTACAGAAGGCGCCCTACTTGTATAAACCACTACATAGCTACATGCTCTCTGTTCCATATTACTACTACCGTAATGCCTTCTAATGTAAAATTAATGATAAAATATGTCTATCATTGACTTATTTTCCTAATGTTATGAAATTTATCCTTACTGAGTTTAAGTATATTTTGTTCATTTTCCATCACAACTGTAGGTGAACATTTTTTTCTACTTCCAGTTATTTGCCATTATAAATAATGCTGCTCTGACATTCTTGTGATGTGTCAATATTCATGAAGTCATCTTATTAAAATTTGCTAGAAAATGCCAAATGTTTTTACAACTTGTTCTACTGATTAACAATTCCATAAGAAACATTTAAATGTCCCAGTGCCTCAAATAAACCACTTGTTATTTTCAGGCCTTCAAATTTTGTTCATTCTGATGTAAGTAGTGATATTTTAATTTGCATAATGAATTTCTTTTTTTGGAATAGTTTAGATATATCATTTAATAAAAAGTCTGAATAACCCCTGTAGATTTTTCTGTTTTAACCTTTATCTTATTGATTTGGAGAAGTTTTTCATTATTTCTGGAAAAAATCTTTTAATTTTATTCATATAATGATGATTTTTGGTAATAAAATTAATTCAGTGTAGTTCAATTGATGAGTAATTTATTTATGTTGACTGGTGTTAGATTTCTGTTTTAAGAAAATCATGTTTCTTTCCCAAATTCATGTTAGTTATTTTAAAATAATGTTAATACCAAACCACTCCAATGTTCAGTGATTTCAAGCAACAGTGTTTACATTTGGCTATTAAAGCATGCAGGAAGCTTCATCTTGGCAGGTTGGCTTTGCTTCTTGCTGCACATATACAGTGCAGCTGTGCTACCTCCTCTGCTTTAGAATTTAGCTCATTGGGATAGACCTTCAATTGCCTCTTTTCTCCTCCTAAGATGAGAAAGCTTGCTGGTATATGTTCTTCTCTACACAGGACAGAGTACAAGATGAAACACTCAAAACTTCCTGAGTCCTGAGCTTGTGAAAGGCACCCTGTCACTTCTGACTCATTTTAATTATTGAAGCAAGTCAAATTGTCAAATCCAAAGTCAAGAGGCAACCAGAAATAAATATACTTTACTTGAGTTGGGGAAGAAATGACAATATTATGCTAAAAACTTGGATTAATAATGAACCCTATTTTATCCGACTGGTGAAATCATTTTCATAGGTAACCTAAGGTAACCTTTTCAAATATTTCCTTTTGAATATAATGCTACAGAAATCTGATTTCCATGAAACAGTTTAGGTGTGGTCAAGTTTCAGTTATATTTTGTATGTGTATTACAACTTAAAATTATTACTTATTGAAAAACTGGTTTTCTTATGCTACTTTTGAGATGCCCTGGTCTTTTTTTGGTCACTTTTTGATTATGTAGGTCATATTTATATACTGTCAAATACATTATTTCATTTTTAAAGTTTTAATAGACTAAATCCTGTATCTTTTTTTCACTTTCAAGAATATTTTGACTCTCTTAGAACAGCTTATATAATTTAGAGTTAGATGTTCAAGGCTACCCACAATTTTTGTTGGAATTTATATTTGGATTCCATTGAATCAATAGATAAATATTTGCAATCATGTGACATGCAACACTTTAAGCAACCATTCATTGAATTAGGTGTTTATCAATGTCCCACTTTATAATACTTTAAAAGTTTATATAAATCTAGCATATATTTTGATGGAATTTTTCCTAGGACTGATTTTTTCAATTCAGTTGTATTATGTTTTTTATAAAACATGTTTTTGTATCACTGATATATGTAAATGCGAACAATGGCCTTGGCAACAGTAAATGTTTAAGAAACATTTAATTTATTTAATTACTTGAAAACTATGGTTTTTGAAGACTAGCTCATACTTTTTTCCAGTAGTAGCAATTCCTTTTTATTATCTTGTATCTTATAACTCTTTTCTCTTCTTCACTTATTTTACTTGTTAAAGCCACTAGTATAATGGTAAATATTACTAATAGCAGAGGAAATCTTTTCACTTACCTGCTTTGTAAAGTATAAATGAATTCAATTCACTTGCCTATTAAAACACCCTTAATGTTTTCCCATAACAATTAAAATAAAATTTAAAATGTAACAAACCCTTGATTCCTGCTTACATTTTCTTCCACATGTATCCCTTGATTATCCCACTTTAATTTTATTTGAATGTTTGCTCTTTAGTTACTTTTATTCATTTTTCAAATGTGTGTGGTATTCTTAGTGGGCAGTAAAAAAATAGCAGTTTCATTTAACATACCATATTTGTTCATACTGGGAATCTAACAGTTGCTCTTTTCCCAGTATTTTGTGGTAATTTTGAAATAATACGATTTTGCAGTGCAGTTCATGTGCACTGAAGAATAATAACTCATATAAACATAGGACTTTGCTAACACCAGAGGACTGATGTTAGTATAATGTGAACTTACCTAAATAACTTACTTGGCTTTTGTCATATTTTAAGTATACTATTTTGTGAAATGAAAGGATTTGATTGGCTCCAGGAAAGTTTTGTTTTTTGTTGTTGTTTGTTTGTTTTTTTAGAGATTTATTTATTTATATATACAAAAGCAGGGGTACAGGCCAGAGTCCAGGGCAGTGAGAGGATTCACGAGAGACAGAGTGGGGATCGGAACAGGCAGATTGACTGAAACACACTGCTGAGGGGAGCAGCGGGCACAGCAGGAGAGGTCTGCTACACCATGTGTGTTCCCTCTCTGGCTGGAGGCAGGGATCAAACTCGTGCTGCAGTGGCTGTGGTTTGCTTCTTAGTGCATTGCTTAACCCACTGCGCCACCAGGGAGGCCCTCCAGGAAAGTTTTATTTCATGAATAAAATGTGTTCAAATAACTGTCACCACTATGAGGATATAGAACTGTTCCATTATCAAAAAGGGATTTCCTCCTGTAAATCCTTGATTATGAAGTCCTTTCTCCAAAACTAAATATTGGTAACACTTATATATGATCATTATTACTGATTTCTGTCTTCAAAATGCTATATAAATTGAGCCATGTAATCCTTTGCGATTGACCTTTTTTCATTCTATATAATGTCCAGAGATCAATTTAAGCTCTCCTCTATTCAATAGTTTATTTTTACTTATTCCTGAATTTGTTCACCCTTCACCATTAAAGGACATTTGAGTCATTACCAGTTTAGGGCTATTACACAAGAAACTATTATGAACATTGCATATGGGTTTTTGGTATAAAAATTATCCTTCATATTTTTAATTGTCTCTCAGTCTCATTTCATTGATTTGTGTCTGTAATAAAATGAGAACTACTTAACCAGACATACACTGATTTTAATTTCTACGTTAGCATTCCCATCAAAGTAAGGCTCTCCTACTTTATTGCTTTTGCTTATTTTCTATGTGTGCTTGTGCATTGATATATGAAAGGGATTGATATATTGAGACAAATAGATGGATGTAGATATATGTGTATAGATATATTTATATATAGACACACATGAAAGGACTTCCTTATCTTAATTATCTTCAATATCATGACCCCTAGACAAACTCAATATATACCATTTCTGTCAATATTTATTATGTTAAATGTTTTATTAAACCACTGGCTCATTCTTTTTAACATTGACACTCTAACTGCATGGGTTCCACTATTAGACTCCATTATCCACTGAGCCCTGGATCTTGTCATCACCTATTTTAAAATCAAAATGTCCACTATATATTATTACAGATACCAAGACTTACTCTAATGCATCTTTTATATGTAGAGCATATGCCTCTTGAATATCTGTTGTAGTTCTTAACTTTAACTCCTAACTAAATATCAGTGCATTTTGAGTGTTGACAATGTTGTCTTCAGTTCCTCAAACTGCATAAGGCAATTTTGGTGGAATGCCTTCCTTGTCAAAATGTTGCTTATGCAAACTGCTGTTTTTATTTTGCTTTTGAAGTGTGTTATGAATAAATAAGCAGTAATGTAGAACTTTATTTTTTTAAAGATTTATTTATTTATGCATACAAGCACTGGGGTACAGGCCAGAGGTGTGGGGGGGTGAGAGGATTCACCACAGAGAGCGGGGAGCAGAACAGGCAGATCAACNNNNGTACACTGCTGAGGGGAGCAGCGGGCACAGCAGGAGAGCTCTGCCATGCCATGTGGGTCCCCTCCCTGGCCGGCAGCAGGGATCGAACTCGTGCTGCAGTGACTGTGGTTTGCTTCATAGTGTGTTGCTTAACCCACTGCGCCACCAGGGAGGCCCAGTAATGTAGAACTTTAAAAGTGGGTGCAGAGAAAAATGAAATCACTTTCCTGTAACATAAACCATAACATAAACCAGACTACAGGTTTAATCATAGTTATTTTATAGAAAGCAGGTAGGATAATGATAGGAGACATTCTAGATGAGAGTTAAATCTCATTCATTCTGAAATCCATTGCTATTTTTAGTTCAACAATAAATATTTTGTGAGGAAAATATATGAATATGGGGTGTACATGATATTAATGTATCTACTAATAATAATGATAATAGTATTTTCCCACTTTCTGTATCAGAATAGACCAAAATGTTTTGGATCAGTAAGCTTACTGAGAAAGCATAATGCTAATAAATCACAGGGCAGATTTTATTTTAGCCACTTTAAAATTAATGAAATTCTATGGTATAAGTAAACTAAAGCTGTATCTAAGACTATACATAAAAATGTATACCTTATAATATGTAACATCAATAATTGATAGTGTACAAACACACACATACACTTTATAAAGTGTGACATGATTGTCTAATTCTAAGTCAGGTATGTATGAACTTCTCCCTCTATTTCCTACAAATGCTTTCTCCTGGATAATTCCCAAAGCACATTTAGACCATTTGAATATTCTATAATAATTTAAGGGCAATAAATTGAAATAATTATCTTTTTTACAGTTTATTTATTAAAATGACATTGCGTTATAACATTATATATTTTCATGTGTGCATCAACATACTACATTAACATAACTGCTAAATCCATTTCTGTACTTTACTACATCAGTGTGCCCTCTATCCGTTTACTCAAACCTTGTTCCCATTCTGTTCTGGTTATCAATAGTATTAAAACCAGAAGTTAATTTTTGTTTTACTCATTTCATCTGTTTTCTCTAAATAACACATATGAGGGAAATAATATATTGCCTTTAGCTATTTTTTTCAGTAAGTACAATAGCTTTAGGTCCAATAATGTTATTGCAAATAACTAGATTTCATCTTTTTCATAGCTGAATAGTATCCCTTTATGTATCAATACCACGTCTTCTTTATATACTTATCAGTGGATAAACAACTTAATTTTTTTGCCAGTTTTGGCTATTGTAAATAATACTTCAGTAAACATGGGAGTGTATGCATCTCTTTAAATTAGTGTTTTGTATGTTTTTGTGTAACCAGAAGTAGGATAACTGGGTCATATGGAAAATTCTGGTTTTTTTTTTTTAATTTCTCAAGTAATCTCTATACTGCTTTCAAATAATTTTCATTCCCACAAACAGTGTATAAGGGTTCTCTTCTCTTCATATCCTTTCCAAAATGTATTGTTTCTAGTCTTTTGGATAATGATAGGCTAGAATTCACTTCAATATGTAGATGCAGTTGAATTATAAAATCAGGTTGTTGAAAACTCATTTGAGAATTTGAGAAAGAATACTCTCTATTGACTGACAGTAACATATGTTCATTCTACTACAAGTCATGAACTTCACTGAGAAAAAGCTTACGGTTATTTTTTGTACTGAAACTCTTTATCTGTTCTTGATTCTACTTTTGTACAATTGTTATCATACTACAATTTTCTCAAAGTAGAAGACTCCAGATTATTTAAGCAACATATTCTACTATAAGCTTTAATAGATTTTAATCCTGTTTTTGTATATGAATGTCAATTTGTTGAAAATATTCATTAATATTAAGTTCATTTTTTTTTATTAATGCCAACCATGTATAATACATTGTAAATGTTGAAATACTGGAAGGAAGCTGATCATCCTAAAGAACAAATACTTGATTTTGAACAGTAAAAGCATCAAAGACAAAATGAAGTTAAGGAAAAATGACCTGAAAATTAGCAAAATAATATATACCATAGTCCTGAATATCAGATCATAGATATAAATCAGGGATAAAACTCTTAAAACCTAATTATTGTCTTATCTCAAGTTTTAATGTCACTAGACATTCAATTATCTGATTTCAATGTCTACTCTAAGTTATAAAGCTCCTTAGTTCTATCTCATAGTAAATAGACTTCATTAGTTGTGTTGGCAAATTTTCTAGGGGTCTAACTAGTATATCAAACTCTGCAAAATATTATGGATACAACGATGGCTCATATTTTGAGAGGGTTTAACAACTCAGGTCAAACATGCATATAAGTTACTGAGCTTTAACAAAACTTTCAAAATGTAATTGCAAAGGTTATTAAAATGTGAATAGAGGGGACTGAGTGATTATAGACACAAGAAATTGGAGGCCATTTTATTGAGAAAGTAATACACATAGCAGCTCTTATCCCAGGACTGCCCACCTGTGTCTATGCAGACCTCTTTTAACAAACCTGTCCCTTTTAAAAGTAGCTCTTTCTGTGTACTTTGTGCAAGCTTCCTTTCCTTCCCTGCTCCTAATAAACCTGTCCTTCTTAAACTGCAAAAAAAGAGGAAGTAATATACAGATTTTCCTAAAGAATAAGTAAGAAAATGTTCACAGTGATTAAGAATAAAGAAGATGAATTTTCCAAGGTGAGGAGGTAGATTATTCAATATAATGGAACAGAAAGCATGGCAAGTTACCTTCTATTTTGCAATTTTCACATTTCTAGAAGAGGAAATTATATACTAATTATATTAGTATATAATATAATGAACCATAATATGGTAAAATATGACTAATATACTCAGGGATCTCATATAGCTGTCTTCTGAGGTAGAGTACATCTTAGTTTCTATTTCCTTTATATCATGGTTATGTTTCATTAGGTATCAATATTGTCATTAATGCTAAGAATAACTTAACCAAAAAATTATAGTTGATCTAATAAAGAGGTAAATTAAAGACCAAGTCACCAAAGGAAATTAGTGAAGGAACGGTCTTTCTGGACAATATTTTACAAAATGAGTAAGACTGTAAATGTTTTATGACTGTGGTATGATTATTTGTGGCTTAAATGAATATTATTCTATTGTAATTGCATTTCCCTACAAAATTCCTCAGTAGTTAACAATATTCTTTACTAATGTCACATCATTCACAGAAAAGTAGCTTTCTCCTCATTATGTCTTTCTTTTCTTTCTATTTCTGAAATACAACATGTAAATATAATTTAGAATAATTTCAAATTAGCTTTTTCAGACTTTTCTTGGAATCTGAGGATACTAGTGATGTTTTAAGCTTTTTGTAAGATCTAATGTTCAGATTTATATAAATGAGCATAAATCAGTGTGTTAATTTCAAGGTTAAGAAGTTAAATATCATGCAAAATATGTGCCTTTTACATAAATTAACCAATATATCACTGTATATAAAGTATAAAAATAAACAATAATATCCTTAAGTAAAATCAAAAGATACTGGGTTGAGGTAAGATTTTTTTTTATTAATTATATTTGACATCATTTGAGGTAAGATTTAGTTACAGGAAAGTGAAGTAGCCATTGACATACAGAGTTTCAGTACCAATAGTTCTTTACTGAATATAAGAGAGAAAGAATATATTTATGATTTTTTTTGTATTTTCAGGTTCATCATTGTGTGTGAATTTGTTTTTGTAAATAACTAATTATAATGAGAATTTTTAATCATCCTACAAATAGTAAGATAAGCCTGTAACTGTCAAAGAACTTTCAGAGAACTTCAGATATAAATACCTCAGTTTTCCATAGGCAGATTCAAAGTGATTAGTAAGAAGGTATATATGAATGTATTGATGTTTTCTAAGGGGCATTTAAGGCACATTTTGATATTCTTTAAGTTCTAGGTACTTATTTTATATCCTATTTTCTCTCAGTGGTTCTTTCATTCTTTAGTGTCTTTAGAAAATGCCATTATTACACTTTGCTTATGTTTTGAAGTTATTGGTTGTTGTCATTTTGTTGTTGTTGAGAAAGGAACGTAAGATACATTATCAATAGCAGTGTATTAATCACAATAAATTATATTTAAAAACTCGTGAAAAGGGTTAATAAGTCAAGTGGGTTCTATGGAATTGAAAGGTTCTCTGAAATTAGCAGTTTTAAGAAAGTATTTTCAAAAACTGGTAAGGCATATGAAAGGAGAACCATAAAGCAAATAAAACAGGTAGTATAAAAAGAAAAGTGAAAAAAAAACTAGAGTTGAAGGGTACCAAAAACAAATTTAAATGAAAGCCATTTATAATAGTAAGCTATATCTTTAGGCTAAATAAGCAAATCTATTATGAAAAATAGCATAAAAGTCCATTTAATTTTAACATTGTAGAAAGCTAATATACTCACCAAAATTTGATTATCCCAATAGGGAATAATAAAAACTAATTGTCATCAACAAAAAGACACTAGCAAATTATGTAAAAATGCCTGTGAAACCATATATTATTTGAGGGAAAAGAAAATGACTGAGCCTCTGTGAAAATGAACACACTTTTAAAAATACCCTTGAACTTAAGAATTTGGATATTGAAAAATTGTACTGAAAGCATCTCAGTCCTGTTGAAACCTAGAGGTATATGATAATTTCCTAAAAATAATTTTTAGTCAGTAATACTTAAAAAGAATAATCCTCTAATTGAACATATAAACTACTTTGAGGTTCTTAATCCTTTTTATTTGTCCTGAAAGCATAGAACTGTAGCAGAATAGAAGTTGAGAAAACTTTTGAAAACATACAACCTTTTTTTAAAGATTTATTTATTTATGCATACAAGAACTGGGATACAGGCCAGAGGTGCAGGGAGTGGGAGTATTCACCAGAGACAGAGTGGGGAACAGAACAGGCAGATTGAATGAAATACACTGCTGAGGAGAGCACTGAGCAAGGCAGGAGAGGTCTACTCTTCCATGTGGGTCCCCTCCCTGACCAGTGATCGAACTCATGCTGAAGTGGCTGCAGATGCTTCACAGTGCAGTGCTTAATCCCATGTGCCATCAGAGAGATTCCCACATATAACTTTTAAAGGATGTAGTAAATTGATGCAAATTCCATGATTGTATAATACACAAGTTATTGTTTGGAAATAGTGACAGAGGGATAGAACACAATTTAGACAGTGAACCAACTGTATAGGAATATTTGACATTCAATATTATATTTCAGCTAGAAAAGAATGAGTATTGGTATACCTAATAATATAAACAAGAAGTAAGATAATATTCTAGGAGAGATGAATAGTGTCCATAAATTTATAGAGTGGCAAATATTCATAATGCACTTAAGAATGGGGATTTAACATTGAATCATGGGAAGCAAAGATTAGCAATAATGCTGGAAGATGGGTGAGTTGATAAAATAACTTCAAGTCTGTCACAAGTTTAATACTTTGGATAGTGTAGTCACTGTACAAATGATCAAATGATGCGCCAAGTAATTGAACTTCAACTGAAATGAGTCTAATTAAGATAAGCAGAGGCATTCAATAAAATTAAGCAAGGGAAATGTCTGACAAAAGAAAGTATCTTATAAACAGTAAATGAAACATCAACAAGGTTGTTTTAATTTGATTGCCATATCAAAAATATTATATACTTGGCTACTCAAACAAGCAAAATTTATCCCTCGATCTGAAGATTTAGAAGCTAAGGGCAATGCAAGCCAACTGTTCAGTCCTGATGAGTGTCTTCTTGGATTCTACACTATCACTTTCTTATCGTACAGTATCCTCACATGGTCGAGAGAGACTACCTCTTTAGTGGCTCTTCTTAAAATGATAGTAATCCCATTCATTCAGGCTCCCCTCTTATGATTTAATTAGCTTCCCCAAGTCCCATGTCCAAATACTATTACATTTGAGATTAGGATTTTAACATATGAAAATGGGTGGAGGGATATGAGTATTTAGTCATTTTTATTCCTCTGATAATTTAGTTATCAAGGCAAACTATTTAAATTTGCTATCATTACTCATCAGAATTCTGTTGTAGAACTATCCATGTTGGTTTACCCAAAGAAATAAAACACCCTATTATTTCTCTTATATAACCCATGGAAAGTCTAATAAATACTGTACCAAATGTCATATCACTAAAACCAATATAAGGAAATAGTTAACCTTTCTGCAGTTAAAAATAGGGTACTGTAGGACAGTATTAGAATGCAGTTGAACAGTAAATTTGATTTATTAATTTTAGGTCTAATTTTAAAATGATAGAAATGTAAGATAAGCATTTTTAAAATCACATGCTGAACATTATCTCATTTTTAAATCTTTAATTTAATAATAAAGTAAAATGAGAATAATATACTGTGATAGCTTCAATTTATAAAAATAATTAGAATTTAATTAAAACAAATAAATATATGTATGACTGCATGTAATGCAGTGTGTATATATATATATTCATCAACAATACAAGCAGTTTGCAATTTTAGTCATTTTGTGGATATATTTTGTGACATGTATTTATATAATTAGCAAAATAGCAAGAGTTACAATGTTAATAATATATAGCATACCTAAAATTATAGTTTGGAAGGACTACAATTTCACTGCCTTACAAGTCTTTTATCAATTTCTTCTTCAAATTAACATTATAATAAAACTTTCTAAATTACTTATATTATTTTAAACACTCAATTTATTGTTTAATCAAAATACTCTTTTTAGAAGAGTCAACTGCGGTTCATTTACAGACAGTAGACACAGAGTCCCTCGTGGAACAAGGGGTTAAGTCTCAGCACTATCAAGCTCTCTTGTCAACCACTGACTGCAACATTAGTTAGCCAAGGGAGCAGACCCACATGGTGCAGCAGATCTCTCCTGCCTCGCTCTCAGCTCCCCTCAACAGTGTCTTTCAATAGATCTGCCTCTTCTGCTCCCCACTCTGTCTCTGATGAATCCTCTCACCACCTCCCATACCTCTGGTTTTCACCCCAGTTCTTGTACATAAAAATAAATCTTAAAAAAAAAACAAAACATAAACTATAGACACAGGGGTGAAATCATTCAGACCATGGGGCACTGATCCTGTGCTCAAATCCATGTGTCATCTATCTTCTTGAGCATGTAACTCAACCTCTTTTCTTCAGTTTTTCCTTCTGTAAAATGAGTACAGCAGTGTCAACCCTAACACAATTATTAATATCCAATAAAATAATAACTGTACAGGATTCTTAAACAACTTTGTTATATAGGAAGCACTTACTGTTGCACTTTGCTTCTTATTTCCCTCCTTTAGCTTGTATTGATACACATAATAAGTTTTCTTTCATAATAAAATAGAATTGCTTAATAGAAATATTGGAAGAGAACAGATCTGTCAATAACTGTGTTTATTCAAAAAGGACTTGCATTTGAGACTGTAACAAGGGACAGAGAATAACTGATAGTTTTGTTTTGTTTTGTTTTGTTTTTGTATATATATTTTTAGAATAGCTTATTGTTCATCATTTAGGGCTTCCATCAATGGGGCCATGGGTCTCCACACACTTTGGAACTCCTTTTGGGGTGAATAGATATTGTGGGTAGGAGATCATCATGCCCCAAAACCGGTGTCAGAGAGTTCTTTTTATGATTTACAGAGCTTTCATTACTCTTCAGCTGACTCTGGAAAGCAATTACAGAAGTCATTGACACTTGATCTCTTTTCTCCCATGATCTCACCTCCAGGCCATTTTTCATGGTTACTATTGTCTGTAATGTAATGAATCAAACTAGAAGAGTTCTCTTTTCCATGTCGCATGCAC
Organism: Galemys pyrenaicus; assembly: GCA_019455555.1. Lineage (NCBI taxonomy): Eukaryota > Metazoa > Chordata > Mammalia > Eulipotyphla > Talpidae > Galemys > Galemys pyrenaicus. Next base: position 8,345,632 of record JAGFMF010011791.1, read on the forward strand.
ATCTGTGAACCTATAAAGCTAAGTTTTTGTTGTTTTTTTTCTTTTAAGAGCCATTAAACCAAACTTTATTCTAATTTATCCAAAATGTTGGTATTTGATAGATATAATTAATTATAAAATAATTATAATACTTTATAGCTGTATCATATATAACTTAATGGGATGTGAAATTTTCCTAAGTGTGTGTTATCTGTTTCCAGAAAAATATAGAGTAGAATAAAAATGGTTATATTCTGCTATCTTTAATAGAATACTGTATTATAATTATAAGGCCCTATTTTAAATAGGTCCTATTTTATTCAGAAACATCAGTTTTATGAATAGTACTATATTCACCTTTGTAAAATATAAGGGGTGTTGTATGTAATAATAGTCCATATATATAAGTAAAATATAAATTTATTTCATTTTTCTTATAAACTTCCCATTAACTCCTGAAAATGCAATAAAGTTGTGTGTACATTATTTAAAAGTAACATTTCAAAGGCACTTTTTGACAAGGTATATTCCATCTAACCTTTTCCCTCCACTGCATTTTTATAGTTACATGAAATTATGAAAATTAGTTCTTAAAATAGACTTCATGGAAATAGTTTCTCTTATGTCCATTAATATAAGGAAGCAAGCCTTGAGTAATAGTTATTTTAAATAGTGCCAGAGATCAATAATTTAGTTTATTTACATGTTCTTATTTACTTAATTGTAGGTTGCCACTAAGATTATAGCAACCATTTGATAGTAAGCACACAATTTCTTAAGTCCTCACATTCTTCCAAACATTATCAAATCAAGAAGAGAAAATTATCAGGAAGCTTTATGTAACCGAATCTTGAAACTGAAAGTTTCAATTGTGATTGGTAAGCTTCCATTTCTAGGTATCTTCCTTTGAAGAACCACTGCCCAGTAGTTGCAGGCAGCGGAGTCATTGCTGTTTGTGGACAAAAATCATTCATTCCTGCTTCAGACCCATAGCAGTCCACACTGAGTTTGAAAGTTAGCACCCCTACCATGAGGTTTGCTGAGTAACCCTATAACAGTGACAACCACATGGTAAAAAAGTATTCACATAAGTGCTACCAAGACATAAGAACATTAATATTTTCATGTTTCTCCTATGTATTTATAGATTTGGGATTTTTTTTTACTTTTAAATGTTTTAAACAGAATTCTAAAAGTACAAAAGAATGGAGAAACTCAAATACCAAATATCACTGTACTCATCATTCATAGCCTAATGTTTCACCATCTTCTTGCTCTCTTTTCTGTGCTTTGCAATTGTGCTGTACATTTTAAAGCAAGTCCATGACTTTGTTCTATTTTTCCTATAAATGTCTCAGTGTTACTGTCCAACTGATAAGGAATTTAATTTATGAAACTGACATATTGTTTATCATCTACCAGTGACTAAAAATTGCCATATTCCCAAATACTCTGTGACCTCACTTTTCATCCTAGTTAGGGTTTCCATTTTCCTACCAGGTATCCTGCAGCAGATGTATAGTGAGTGTTTTTGTTATAGTAATGTTTGTATCCAGTTTATTTATTAAAGAGGTATTTGCTCTGATCTTTTAAAAAATATCTGATCATGTCACTTCCAAGTTTAATAACCTGTGAAAGCTGGCATTACTTTCTAATAATATCCAGAGTCCTTAAAATGTCTTATATGATCCCTCATAACTTGACTCCTGATTATTTCTCCAGACTTATCTGATACCTGATTCAATTTAATGTCAACACAGTTCATGTTTTCTCAAATAATAGACACTGGTTGTTTGTATATATTGTTCCTCATTTGAATGATTTGTCCTTACTTTCTTAGCCCTGCAGGGTTTCCTTAGTCATCCCTTCCTGCAGGGTATTTTAACTGATCACCCGAGTCTTGGTTATTTTTCTTTGCCAAATGTTCACAGAGCATATTTTAATTGCCTCATCACTTATTACACTGCAAAACACATTCCTGAAAACTTGTCTCTATAGTTCTTGATTTATCTTTACACCCTAGAGTTAATCAATTAGGAGATTTGGTCCATCTTACCTATAGACAGTCTGAAAGTATTCAATCCGCTGCTCATTCACTGCTCTAATCAAATCAAATCAAATCACTGCATTTATGACTTAATTACTGACCTCTGATTCACTTTTTGTTTTAACTCTACATGTACCATAACCCTTACTTCCCCTCAGGCTCCAGCAATCACCATTCAACTTTCTGACTGTAATTTTGACTACCAAAGTACCTCATGATTGTGTATTCATATAGTATTCGTCTATCTGTGAGTACATGATTTCACTTATAAGAATAATTCATCATGTCACTGGCATGTCAGATTTACTTCTACTTATGACAGACTTTATTTTATCACTTTACTTTCTCTATGCTTTATTGTTTTTCTTGTTCCTCATTTTTTGCATTAATGTCTTCTTTTGTCCTTAGTTGATTTGTATGCTACTGAAACCCCTTCCTCATTTCTTTAGCGATATATTCTATGGTTATTTTCTTTGTGGTTATCATGGAAGATTGCATATAACATCTTAAAGTCCTAATACACTTAGTTCCATACCAGTTTAAGCTTAATGACCTTTAAAACTCTGCAACTTTATATCTTTGTCCTCACTTTGTTCAACTTTTGTCTTTATAAATTGCTTACCGAGAAGTAGGAACTAATACTATTTTTAGGTGTTTCTTTCAAATAATATACTAACGTGGACTTAAGAAGCCATTGTTACAATAATAATAGCCTTTATAGTTACCCATATACTTATCTTTTCTGAAATCTTTATTTCTTAATATGTTGAAGTCACTCTCTAGTACCCATTTACTTCCATTTGCAATATTCCCTTTAGAACTTACTGCAAAGCTAATCTATTGGTAAAAAACTCCCTCATGTATCTTTGTATATCTGGGAATCATATTTTCTCCCTCACCTTTGAATGACCCTTTTTCTGTATATATCATTTATATACATACATACATATATATACATATACATATATATATATATAACAACTTTGAATTTCTTTTTTGTTTGTTGTTTAGCATGTTGGTTATACCAAACCCTGTCTTCTGAGCTCCAGTTTCTAATAAGAATGTTTCCAATAATCCCTTGTATAAGATAAGTCACTTTGCTCCTGTTGCTCTAAAGATTCTCTCTTTCTAGTGATAATTGGCATAGGTTTATTTTCCCTTGAATGGATATCTGCTTCCCTTTTTCTTTGTGTGCATTTTTATATTCTGTTTAAAACTAGGCATTGGAATTTAATAATGTGGTAGTACTGGAATCGTATTTTTTTAACTATGAAATATTTTTAGCTAAAAAATAAATAAAACCTGATTATTGATAAATAAAAATAAAATAGTGGTATATATAAAACCAACAAAGAAAAGATTTATAAATTAATAAAATATTGATAAATAAATGAGTTGATAATTTTTCAAAAGAGATAGACTACAAGTATATTTCAGACAGGTAAAAGATTGGTAAAGAATTGAGCATTTATAAAGAAACAACATAATATTACGTAGACTACATTTTGCTTCAAGGGAGGAAAAAAATTTGAACATTTCTAATGAATTGCTATGACACAAATATTGAAACAAAAATATTAGTGGAGCAGTATAAATGTAAAATCATATATGTTTTATTGTCATAAAGGATGTTTAAATTGAGTTTAAGTAAGCTGGTAAAATCAAATTTAGTTTCTCATATAATGGAGGTGAGAGAAGAGGAGCTAATGACACTATGAGTTCCAACAGATGGTAAATTCTACTAGCTCAAGTGTCTTCAAGAGTTTAATATCATTTAGAAGAAAAGTGCTTTCATAAATTAAATAGAGTCAAGGAATATAATGATAAAATGTGACATGGTTCTGAATAAGAATCTTGTTTGAATAAATTAGTCATAAGGGAAAGTTTTCATTATATTAGATACATTCTAACATGAGTATTATTATTATTAAATAATTAAAATGTGATAATAAATTTTGACAACACAAAGGACCTTTGTATTTTCATCATACTTTAAAATATACTAACACATATGATGCTTCTGATGATAAAATAAGAATGTAGTGTTTATACATAATAAAAACTTTAAATTTCATTTAAATTTGTATGTATGACAAAATGTGAATAAGTGTTTCCTTAGAACATAACATAATGCCATATATAGGTCTTAGTGAATTTATCCTTTATTTTGTTGAAAATATCTAATTTTACAAATTGAAATTTTGGATAAAAATTCACGTACAATCATAGAAAACTAGATTCCTGACTTTCTCATAAAAATATTGTCAGTGCTTTTTCACTCTAATTTTACATTGAATAATCTCTTTAGTGTTGAAAATGTGATAGTTACAATAACAATTCAGAGTACACAAAGAGTTTATCATAATTGTCTTTTTCTATAACCTTATCTATTTGAAATTTTAATGGAGCTTGGGGAATGTAAACCTTTCCTGATACTGGTTAAAGAATGAATAATTAATTTGGGAATTCATATTGATGTTTCACAGAAATTACAGATCATATAAATATTCAAAAATGTATATGTACTCAATGACGTGTTGGATCCAGAAATATTGAAAATTAGTGGATTATTTCTTTCATGACTTTAAAAAAAGCTAATAAAATCTAATGACTATATAGTAAATAATGATTTTCATTTAATGTGTGCATGTGTTATTCAAATAATGTAAAGAATAAGAAATCACTTTAAATATTGAAATACAAGGATTATTTTGTTTAATAAACTCCTATATTTCTTATACAATAACTTCATCAACAATATGCTTTCTTGTACCTTTGAGAATATCCATTTCCATTTTCAGTATTAAATTGAATTGCTTCATAAATATAAAATGACAATGAACAGCCCTTTCAAAAGGACAGCCAAAGGAAACTTGGGTTTGATTCATTTTGATTCAAATTTCAATTAGACAGATTGTGTTAAGTATTTTTCCCCAGTTAAAACCATAAGAAAAATAACCTCTCAAAATAAAGAATATATTAAATATAGTTAAACTATATTTGTTTGAACAATGATATAAGTGTGTTTATTCAAAATAGTAACATGATTTCTATCTAGTAAAAATGCTCTTATTTCACTATTACTTTGCAGGTGTGTACTTCACAAAGGGTATACACATTTTATAGAATATAACCTCTTTGTTATTAAGAATAGTAAACAATGTGAAAATATACTTGACTTAGGAAATAGCCTATATGCCAATTCCTTAATATCAAATTATATCCACTTATTTGAATAGTCTTTATAAACAAACAAGAACAGTGACATGCAGATCTTTGGTGCAGCACTCTGCACTAAGTGTTCAAGTGTGTTATTGAATTATCTTTACAAAGACCCTCTTTACAGGTTATCTATTATTATTACAATTGGGCAAATGATAATAAGATCAGTGTAATTCCAGGGTGCATTACAATGTGCAATATGGTAGTATTCTAAAACTTTACACAACACTCAAAAGGAGATTTTCTAGAAGAGATTATTTTCTCTGAACAACTGTGACAAGACACATATTTAAAATGAGGATTTAAATCTTTATCAGCTTCTGTTCCCCAAGAAAATTTGTTTGCTAATGTTTGTATAATACTATATAATCAAAGAACTTTTCTATTTTAGATAATTCATTCAAATATAATGCTACATTTAGAGACACATTTAGTACAATAAGTATTTTATAGTATTTGTTCTTCCACCATTTCAATAAGGGAAAAATCAATTAAGAAAAATAATGAAGTATAGACTCATATAAATGTTTTGATTATTCATTCTATCATTGCCTTTTCTCATCATAAAGCTCATATATTTAGTAGGAAAGGTTATAATTTCCACTTAAAAAATCATGTACACTAAACAAACAAATTAAAAGTTTTAATGGAATTTACAGTGTTGAATAAGTTAAGCAGTTTTTTCAAAGTCAAATATACATGGTAAATTACACATATTTTTCTCATGGCTTTATATTTCATTTGCCATATCAATTCCAAATGATTTTTCATAAGTGATCTTATAAATGCATTAATTGTAATTGTTTTTAGTTCAAACTAAATTCAAGTATGTTTGTTTCCAAAACCATAGGCTGTTTTAATATAATCACACAAGTATAAATTTTATTAAATTATAATTATACCTGTGAATTCCAAATCAGTTTACACAGTCCTATGAATTTTTTCTTTATTTTTCAGAATTCTTGTGATTATATTTGTTACGAAAAGCTATCATTCAAAATCCTCTGTGTTGATTTTAAATAACTTATGTGTTTAAGTATGTCTCTATATATGTGTGTATAGATACACATATAATGTCTTGCTCGTAGGTATGTTTGCTATTAATATGAGCTTACCTCTTTTTTCTCTTTAGCTTGTCTTTTTCTTGCACTTCTTTCCCTAAAATTTTTCATTTACCATTGTGAATATATTGTCCTAACAATAGTGTATCTTCGAGCCAAAAGGGAGATGGAGAGAAAATGAAGGAGGTTGGAAAATGTCAAGAGAATTTTGTACTCATAGGCAGCCTGGAAGATAATTCTATTTAAAAATTTAAAGAAATGAGATATATTCAATATTACATAATGAAAGAAGTAATGCATATAGCCTATATGGAAATAAAGTTCTATCTAATAATAAAAAAGGAACAAAAGTCACTACGAATAAAGTAATTATATATAATAAGAGGTATATAAAACATTTTCAAGAATCTCACCTTACAATGAATGCAAATGGAATATATCTAGTGACTCTCAAAGCTATTTTCTGCAAACCAATATTTTGAGGGGTGAAAAACGAGAAATATATATTTCACTTGGGAATGTTTTTAAATTACAAAAAGGTGTATTTGTTAATAAGGACCACTATTCTCTCACTGTGATAACAGTGTTATTTCTATTTAGCAGTATTGATGGCCCTTAACTTTTCCTGAAAAGGTCTTTTTTACTTAAATCTTAATTTTCTTAGAGAAACAAAGGAGTCTGAAAAACTTTTATTCCATATTTAAAAATTAACTCTTTATATTGTGCCCATTGTACTTTCTTGAAACTTAGAACACTAATGTTATTGAATGTAGAAAAATTATTGAGGAGACAAACGTTTAAAATTTTTAGAATTCATTACAGGGGTGTGTGTGTGTGTGTGTGCACACATGTGTATTTATCAAACTCACAAAGGTAACTTCTAAATCTGGCTTTCTAAAATATCCTCTACCTAGTGAATATGAATGGTTTTGAAAGTCAGTAATATTAAACCAAAACAAACCTTAGACTGAAGAATTGAGGTAACCTAGGAGGAAACTGGGGTAGGGCACAAAGAGGAAGGGGTGCCCAATAGACTGTGATGGAGAATATTTGTGCTGTGGTGGTAGATGTCATGTGGTAACTGCATCTGTATTGGGATGAGCATAAACTCCTTAATCATGTGTAGACTCCAATGCCCCTTGTAAAATTTGTATAACCCACAAATTGGGTCTTTGCAAATGTAAAGTTTAGTTCATCTATGATGAGTTTTACAATTAACATGTTAAAAGCTTGGAATATCTATATTTCTGACAAAACTTTCAGTATTGATGCTGGTAAAGAGTATGGTTTCTGGCATCAGATTAAACTATCTGGGTTCACATCCCGGGACCCAGTTTATTGGCCTTGTGATGTTTATATTGCTTAATCTTTCAGTGACCCCGATCTGTATCTGCCAAATGCAAATCAAAATTGGACATACATCATAAGGATTTATATGGGGATTAAATGACATTAATAGTAAAATAATTGGCTAGGACTAACTGCTCACAAAATATAAACTTGTGCTAACAATAATGAACATGATAATAATTTCCTTACAGAAATAACTTATAATTTTGCATTGTCATGCCTTATGTGCCTTTATCCTTTGAAACATAAAATATATTAAAAAATGACAATGATACTATTTGGTTCTTTGCTAAAAACTAAGCACATAGAGTATGTTTATTTGACAAAATATTTGTTAGATGAATGAATGAATGAATGCTTAAAAGAATGAAATTTTTCAGGGAATTTATAGGTCTGACTGATTCAGTGTTTAAATAATTTGTATACTTGATTCTATGTATTTCTATTAAATCATTCAATTTGTGTGTTACAAAGATGGAACAGTTTTTTAAACTTTATTTTTACTGGTGATTATGTCTTCTTTGTTTATCACATATACAAATACTCAAACAAACACAAATATTTGGATGTTGAATGGCCACCTCAAATTTGATGATTCACTCTAAGACATATCAGACAAAAAAATACTCATAACTCAAATTTATATACACAACCATTGTGTATTACAGCAACAGACACAGAGAAAAAACAATCGGAAATACATCTGCAGTGGGTGGAGTCTGGATCAAATAGTCCAGACATCCAAGTTTTACTTATCCAGAGCCACACGAAACATGTTTTCTTTCTAGAACCAGGGTACAGAAAACATGCAGAATGTCTGTTTATAGAAATCTATTTAAGTCTAAGAATTTAAGGATTTATGAAGAACAGGTTACAAAGGCACTTCCTGGTACACTCTCTGCCATGGCAACTGAAAGTCAGGATGTCCAATGGCCAAAGTGTACACCATCAATCTTAAGACTTGTGCAAAGCAAACTTGATGAGTTGGTCTAGTATGGTACATTGTTCTATCTGTAAACAACAAAATCATCCATCATTGACTTTGAGAACCCTTGAGTCACATTTTCAAGAGTCAGCAAAGTCCAGTAATGGATCTCTAAGTTCCCTTAGAGAAATGCAAGAAGTCAATTATCATACCTACTATATTAAATCTTTAGTACTATGTAGAAAAATATTATTATAACTGCAATGAAAGGTAGAAAGTTAAATGAATATTTTACATAGAAAATACTCTAATCACTAAACCTAAAGGATAGTTAACATTTTAAATAGAATTGTACAGATATTTATTTCTGTATAATTGTATCTGTTGGTTTATTATTAATTATTTTATATAGTTTTAAAACTTTCAGAATATCTTCAGAGAAGAGCAGGTTGTTTGTCAGTCTTCATATTATTTGGATTATTCTGTGTTATAGTGTTGCTATTGTAATGAGCTTGACTAATAGTGAAATAGCTATAATTTAGGTGAGTGGTTTGATATGAAATGAAGGCAATGGAACTACCTGTTTTTATGATGATGTTAACTAATAGACGCATGAAACAAGGTTAGATAAAAATGTAGCTGTACCAAGGGACCCAGCCAAAAACATTCACTAAGTGACTATGATAGTATACACCTGAACCCATATAGCTAAAGGTGCTAAATTAAATCAGTCTGAGATGCTTTGGACTCATGCCTGTGGGTCTCCAGAGAAGCCTTCTCCAGGTTTTGGCAATGGCCATTGGAGGCTCTGCTTCAGGAAGTAGCCATGGCCTTCTTGACAAGTTGATGTCATAAGGAACAAACAGGTCTCCCTAATGGCCCACAACCTCCCTCTTTCACTAGCAATTGAATTGTATGCTTACATCATTGTAATGCAGATCCCTCAATGTATCCTATTGTAATTATATGTGATTAACTTAAACAATAAGTGAAATCTCTCCCCCAGGCAGAATTTAGCACATTGAGATAACAATCACATTACAATATGATTTAGATATTCCGTTTCTGGTATGGCATAAAAGGTTCTTAGAAGTTATCATTCTGCCTTAACAATGAGTAAAAAGCTGAACAAACTGAAAGGTAACAATTCTTCTTAGATAAGTGAAAAAACAGGGACAAACCAATGTTCCCAATTTGAAGGGATAGATGTGTAGATACAGAGAATCCAAATTTACCTAAGTAGGCATAAATATACAAGCAGAAACCTCCATGGTAAACAGCACCCAAATAAAAAACTAGAATTGTAATTAAAGAATGGATGGGCACTTGTTGTACAAAAGTCTGAGTGGGGGTGTACCCACACATTATTAGGGTTTCACTCCAGGAGCTCTATCAGGTCTTCAGAAGATATGCTTTTATGGCAAGGGGGAAGTAACTGTTTTGAAATACACTGGGGTGTTCTATTTTCATGAGGTCTGCCCTCAAGAGAAAGTATTTTACCAAACCCAACACAATTGAAGTTTATTAGAGCCTAACTTACCTGAATGAGGAAAATACCCAACTTCAACCTGCTCTTGCTTTCCAAATGGAGGAAGTGACATATCTAGCTCTTCCCCTTCTGGTTATACAGCATTGCTGTGTGGGGAGATGGGATAATGGGAATCCATGTTTAAAGTCACAATCTAGAACACAGGCCAAGATACTGAGACTTACTCATAAGTCTGTATAGCATACTCCCTCCCTATAAGCACATTACCACTACATTACCACATTATTAATGAAGGGTTATTTACTACAGTTTCTTTCACCAAGTACATTATGTTTGGCTTTCAACCAAAAACTTACAGGCATACATAATGTTACAAAACACCATTTAAAGATATGATGCAGGCTTCAGAACTAGACTTATATATTGTTACAAGGCAAGACTGGGAGGGTGAGGAGAACCCAGTTGGTGAGTCTTTATCTGCATGCTTTGGAGTACAGGGCAAGACCTGTAAACAAAAGGGAGTTATTACAAAGAGGAAGAGGGAAAGAGAAAGGAAAAGAAAATTTAGAAAATTTATTCACTGGCACTTGGCCATGTACTGTCTATCCTACTAGAGAGCATCTTCTGAGTAGAGACTGGAGAGCAAACAGGAGAGACATATGGCAGAGAGCATGAGAACATGGCTTGCCTGTGCTACATCTTTTTAAAGTCCCCTTGGTAGCTCTGCTAAATACCTAGTACCCTGCAGCCCCCAATCCGGAAGACAGTAGATGGAGTCAGGAGCATCCCCCACAACTCAGAGGCTGTTCCTTTAACCTGCAGAGATTTTAACTTATCAGACAAACAATTTTGAGTAACTATAATTAACTTGCTAAGAATCTAATGTGAACAGTAACACAGAAGAGCAGATGGATAATATAAACAGAAGTATGGAGATTTAAGAAGTAATTTTTTTTAATGCTACACATTAAGAGCACTGCAAAACAAATAAATTAGTCTTTGGTGGTTCCGTGAATAGCTGGAGAGAGCTGAGGCAGAATCACTGAGCTTGAGTATGTCAACAGAAAATGTCAAAGCCAGTCCTCCCTGGTGGTATGGGGGTAAAATCTCAGAGCTCTCAAACTATTGCCAGCCACTGTTGCATGAGTTTGATCCCCAGCCTTAGAGCTGACCCATATGGTGCAGCAAACCTCTCCTGTCTCAGGGACTGCTTCCCTCAGCAGTGTATTTCATTAGATCCACCTGGTCTGCTCCTCAATCTGTCTCTGATGAATCCTCTCACACGTACCCCCATACCTCTGGCCTACACACCAGCTCTTGTATGCATAAATAAATAAAATATATTTTTTAAAAAGTCCAAAATGCAAAGATAAAGACTAAAAAAAGTAAAACAAAATATTCCAGAACTAGAGGACAAGAACAGAAGCTGGAAATTTAGTTTGATTTGAATAGGTCTGTCATTGGTTTCAAAATACTGATATTACTTTTCCATGATTTATAAGCTCTGTCTTTTTTTTAATCCTAAATATAATTTTTAAATAAATTTTGAGTTATTAAACACAAGACCATTAATGCATATATCTATGCTTCCTGAAAATGCATTTTGTATGTAAAGTAAAATAAACTCAGAAATACTCATCTTTTAAAAAGTGCATCACAGGTATATTTTAGACTTTGTAAATTATGGCTTCCTCACATATAAACTAGATAAGTTTTCCTGGAATTTTCTAGCATTCACAGGTGCTAGTGTGTTTAATGTTTGGATCTTACAGTGACTATATTGCGCCCTAGAGCCATGACTTCAAATTAAAGAACAGCTGCTTGGAAATATTTTCTCACATGAACAAGAGTCAAAATACAGGGACGATACAGAAAATTATGAAAAGGAAATTCTTTTAAAACTAAAACTTTATGTTATAAATTCTATTACCTTGGATCCCAGTTAAATTCCAAATTATTTTACACCTTTTCATGTGTTTAATACACAAAGTTCTCTTATTTCTTTGTAACTGTTCTTCATAACCATCCTCACTTATGTATCTTCATGTTTAATGCGCTCATGTTTAATGTGTTCCAATTGTACAGTAAACCTCTACTTAAAATAAATTCATGTTAATTCACATCTCTTATTTTTAGTTAATTAACAACATTGTGTTGGTAACAATACTCTTTTACACATACCAGATATTCTTAATCACTCTCGATAGATAGGCAATAGACAAATAGAGTGAATAAAAATAACAAACTTAGTAAAATGAGGGAAAAGACAGTCAACAGTAAAAATTTATTTGAATGAATGAGCTGAAATTATTCAGCAATATAAAAATTATCAGAAAAATAATAGAATAAGGCATGATATGAATCATCTAAAGAAAAATTTTTATGAATGGTAGGGTACTTAACTGATTTGAGTACAGCTGGTCTCTGTAATATAATCAGAACAGAATATAGATATATATGTATAGGTGTGCATTTGTATACTACATATTATATAGTATATGTGTTATTATAATATATTGTATACATATATATCACATTAGATGTAGCAGTATTAATTCCCTGAAAAAGTTATTATAACTTATTCTCATCAGGTGTACTGAGAAAAAAAAAGTATGAATTAAAAATTAATATGTTACTAAAGGAGCTGAGAGGCAAACATCATGGATATTTTATTCAAAAAGGTTCTAGTGTCATCTAAATTACATGAGCTATAATGGGAAGAATGCTACCTGAGTATTAAGTTTTCTTTAGAAACTTTTAAATGTAACTTGAGATTTTCTAAGAGTTCTATAAATCAGCCTCCATAAACAGCAGAGATATATAGCTTTCAAATGTGCAAAGGCTTTTTTAAAAGGAGGAGGATAATGTCTACCACCATGGTGGTAGACATTATCTGGTTGCAAGAACATGAAAATGATACTGTTTTAGAAATGCAAGTTCTTGAGGTTCACCTCAGAACAAATAGACAAACTCTGGGATGAGCCCCAGCACCCTACTTAACGAGCATTCTGGTGTTTCCAATGCTAAGCAGCTCAAGCCAGATATAGGGCACCAAAGGAATAGTCAGTTGTCAGAAAAGGAAAGGAGAGTAGTGAATAAAAAATCTAAAATTAATATGATTTTTAAAATTATGGCCTAGAATTTCCTGATGGAATAGAGGAAATGCAACAAAGGGAACGAGATGGGAGTTTGTTTGCATGAAGTTATGCAAACTGTTCGGGAGGCATCGGCCTGCTCTTTTATTTTAGTAACTTGATACAATAAATAGATACAGACAGTTATCTATGAAAGCTAGATGATAAACTGATATAGATATGTACATACATAGATAAAAGAATAAGAAAGGAAATATAAAGAAAAGAGGGAGAGAGAGCAGAAAAGAGTTATTGGACTCATTAATAAAAAGACCAAGAGCTAATTAGATTCCAGGGTTCAATTCTTACTTTCTCTTCTCTTGTTTCTCTCTTGTGATTCTGTCTCCAGCAAGTGCTTCCAATGTGTAAAATTGCTTTATGCTTTAAGCCCTTCAAAGTCATCACATCTATATCAGTGTCCCCAAATATCTCTACTTAACAACATCTACCCCTCCCTAAAGTAGTCCATGCCATGGGGAACTGGATTTCAAGAAGAGATATCAATCCAACATATAACTATACCACTATATATTAAGATAACAGCCCTAATAGTCACAATTTTAGGATTTACCCTAGCATTAGAGTTAAACCTAATAACATATTACCTAAATGTTATATATCCATACCTGTATGTGTGTGGCTGACCATTTATTTGCTTCACTCCCTTTCCAGAATGATATGTTCATGGAGGTAAAATAACCATGGAAGTGTGCACAGGAAATAATCAGGCTATATTGCCAGATAGGTTTTATTCAACAACAGGAATCAGCTTCCAAGATGCAGTCCCAAGATAGAATCTAAAAAAGTTGGGAATAAGGACAATTTAAGGCATCAGGCAGTGTTGGTCTAACATTAAGTCATTTGTGGTGAAATATTTGAATTGGTACTTAAGTCCTTTACTGCTCTCTGAAGGGTCAGCAAACATCTCCAAAGTAAAGGTTGTAGTGCGGGTGTATTCTGTCATGATTAACAGTCAGTCATTGTTTTTGTTTCTTGCATTTTTTTCTGTTTTTCTTTTTAATGCAGTCTGTTTAATTTTCACCTAGAAATAACGATATTGCAGCTGATTGACTCAAAAAGGAGCATTTCATAGGGGAGAAGATGGGCAAAACACACATCTACCAAGGGCTACTTTAAGAACTGAGTATATGTGTGCCTCTTTGGAAATTTCTGACCTAAACTAGAAAGTGATACAAAAGAGATTTAGCCTTAATTATTTTTTGGCATAAAATGTTGACTGGATTTAGTTTCAATAGTTGAAGAAAAAAATTGGAAGTAGTCTGACTCCACACCTTTAAAAGGTGTCAAGGCAAGATTTTGAACTATTGCAGAGAACCAGGTAAGATAAAGACTGAATAGTGACCTGGCAACAAAAGCTACCATGAAATGGCAGGAAGAATGCCAGATGGAAGCTCACTGAGATGTGGGAATGATGAATGAAGAAGCAGAGACAGGGAAGAAAGCACTTTTAAAATGCTACATAACAAAGCAAAGTTAATGAAAATAGCAGTTTTCTCAACTCAAAAGAAATAAAATCCATTTTATATATGTTGTAGAATTACAGTTAACTATAATGTTGTTCATATTTTTTATAACATTTTCAACTAACCACACTGAACAAGTATTATTTTATAGTCAGAAAAAATAAAACTAAGTATTTAGTTTAATACCTGAAAATGCTATAAGGCCAAAATGCATCAAGCTCACAATCCAATTTTCAGCATGCATCTAAATAAGGTGAACATCTGGATCTCCTGAAGCAAATGGAGAGTTGTGTGCTTGGCCCTGTGCCTGCAAAGTAGATCCAGTAAATTCATAGAAGAGTTCAAGTTTATACCCTGGAGCTGTTATGGCAAACTGTACATCTAATTGACAGCTTTTCTACTGAAAACATCAATAATCTTTCATTGTGGGCTTCAAATCCTGAGCAAGACTCAGAGGGCTCATTTCAGTAAGTTATAGTTTTGCAGGTCACCTTTGCAGTAGATTTATATATAGATCTTGTAGTGTGTAGTGGAGAGGATGAGGTGGAAGGGTGTTTTGGGACTTGTTTTTACTTTTTGAAAACTTGAGTTAAAACTGTGCCTTGTAATAGCCACAGAGTTAAAAAAAAATCAAGTCATTTCCCATTGGTTTTTATCAAATTGTTACTGATTCAGTAGAGTATGGAGCATTGATTGTTTAATTTTCCATCATATGAAAGTAGAATACAATAACAAAATAAGAATATATCAAGCGAGTTATTGGTATAAAATATCTAGATGCTTTTTAAAATTATTTTCTTTGTTCTATTGAAATAGTTTGAAGATTTACCTTTATTTAGCCAGAAGAAAATATATATTTAAGCACTTAATTCCTTTTATTTGAAAGATCAATATAGTGGTTGATTATATTGATAATCAATAATCAATATAATGGTTGCATAGTCCAATGTAATGGTTGCCATCTATGTATGTGACTGATCAAATTTAAATTTAACTAAAATTAGTAAAATCAAGTTAGTCGGTCATTCTGGACATATTCCATGTGCTCAATGGTCAAGTTGTGGCTGGTAGCTAGTATATCTAACCGCACAGAAATACACTGATATCATCACAGGTAGTTTCCTCATATAGCATCTGAATAAATCCAGACCTTTACGGAAGCTATCATGTGTTAATTGTTCCATTTGCTGTATGGAAGTGATTACTTTTCTATTTAGAGATTGCAGTACTACAGACTGCACATCTGTGTAATGGAATATTGGAATAATGGAATATCATTCAGTCATAAAAAGAAATTAACTGTCATATCATGTCACAAAAAGACATGAAGGGGACTTGAATGCATACTTCTTAGTGAAAGAAGCCGGTCTGAAACAAATATGGATTATAATATTCCAACTGTATGACATTCTGGAAGTCCAACACTAGAGAGAAAGAATAACATGATCAGTGATAGGACTTTGAGGAAAAGGTGAGGGTTGAATAGATGAATAGATGGAACATGGGATTTTTCAGGCTGTGTTTCTTCTTTTTTTTCTTTCCTTCTTTATTTATATATATTTGATATCAATTGCAATCCCCATGGATTCCCCATCACCATTTCACCAATGTACCATCACCTCAGTCCCTTGTGTTCTTATCCGTCCTCAACCCTTTCATTCCCCACCAAGTGTCCCTATGTGATCCTATAATGATGCATATATCACATTAGTCATCAGTTTTATCAAATGTAACATATAAATGCAAGGTATAAGTCATCAGTTATAGCAAATGTAACATATAGATGCAAGGTATAAGTAACAGGAAGTTATGAAGGCAAAGAGGAGAGGGAGTATATAGAAACTTTTGTTAATATCAAGTCAATTTTTATAAACCTAAAACTGCTGTAACAATTATGTCTCTTAATTTTAAAGTAATAGGCAGCCACCATAATTTCACATCTAAGCCTAAGCATTTTAGAATCATATTCAAGGTGCATCTTTGAGTTGTGGAATATCAAATGGGACACATTCTCAAGGTCATGTTGAAATTAAGGAAGATTAAACAGATCCTACAAACACTTCAGTGATGTATACCAATTTAAAATGTTCATTTTGATTTAGAATAATGTTCATGAAGCATCTTTTAACATGCTTATTTCAGGCCTTTTTAAAGCCTATATATTTTTCTGGCACCTACCTAATTTGTCATTATGGAACATTGTGACGTTTTTGTCTGTTTTCTTGATACATGGCCTATTTGATTTGTATTCTCAAGTGCCCTGCCCATATAGAATTTAGATGGTGTTTTTAATCACCATACTGTATTGACATTTTATTATGCAATTCCAGTGAGCTCTTCCTTCTTGTTTTCAGTGAGAGATGTATGAGGTTTTCTTATGGCAGAGAATGAAAAGATCCTTTATAAATTTCATCTTCAACAGATGACTCTTCTGTTAATACATATTTTATAGGTTAGAATAGACAATCTACCTTTTCTTGAAGTTTCCTGACACTTTCACATTTGGAATTATTTTGGTTATCTCCCGTTTCATGATGCTGTAATTCAAGAATTATCTATCTATGAAATGGTAGCTGTCAGACATTCCATCTCTCTCCTCAAACTACATCTGCAGTTTAATTTAACATAAATCTTTTTAAAAAGTTATTAGCAACACAAAGTAAAAATCAAAAAGAATGAAAGTAAGCATCATTTTAAATATATACTAATTTAGCAGTGATATCTCATTGCAAAAACATACTATTTGTATGTTAAATTTATTTGGTATGAAAAATCATTCATTTCTAAGCCATGCCCACTAATTTTCATGTCATTTTAATTAACTTCTATAGTCATCAACTATTCAATTTTAAATGTTTCCCTGCAGTCATTCTATAATATGTACTTTCTAGGACTAATTTGCTTTTCCCAAGAGGAATATATTTTTAGAAACAAGTTTTTTTTTTTTACATTTGTCATTGAGTTAAATATATAGACTATATCTATTTTTATATGTGTTATCCTGAAATGTATCAAGGAATATACTAAGCAATTCTTGAAGGAAGTCAGCTGTTATGTTGAGTTGCTTTTCTTCAAATTTTAGGTGAGACTTTGTATAATCTCTAAACATCCAAGTGAAGAGTGAAACAAAAATGTAAATGGGAGAAGTTAAGAGAGTTTAATGTGCACACTACACTTAATAGTTTACCTCAATTAGGCAAAAAATTTTATATGCCTACTGATCTTAAAGCCTCATCATAAGAACTACATATAATATAGGAAAAAACCCATATTAAACAGGATTAACTATCATATTTGTGCTACAAAATATTGACAAAAAATGATGCACCATCAAACATTTGTCAAAATTAAAATACAAGATTTTAGGGCTTTAGTTTACCTTTTAAATAATATGTTTGAGGTTTTTGTGACTTTTGTACCTAAGCACGCTACCTTTCTTTCACTCAAATTTATTTTTTTAATATGCAATGTTATTATAAACCAATGTTACCTCATCAAAAAATGATGCATTTTTAATTGATTTGGTTGTTCTAACATATGTGATATATCAAAAACTTTTCAAATATATGTATTACAAATACCTGGTCTATATGTGACTTGCCTTTTTATTCTTCTAATGATACATTTGAATAAACATCTTTAAAGTTAATGAAATTTAACTACTACTATTCCATTTGTTATCTTTAAAAATTTATTGATTTATGCATACAAGAGCTGGGATGTAGGCCAGAGGTGGGAGAAGGGGTGAGAAGATTCACCAGAAACAGAGTAGGGAGAAGAACAGGTGGATCTATTGAAATACATTGCTGAGGGGAGCAGCGTGGGAGACAGAAGATGTGATGCACTGTGTGGGTCAAATCCCTGCTGGGGATCCAACTCATGCTGCAGTGGCTGTAGATTGCTCCATAGTGCTGAGACTTAAACCTGTGCACCACCAGGGAGGTCCCCCACTAATTTTTAAAGTTACCGTTTTTTTTTTTTTAATGTAATTTTGACTGTCCCAAGTTCTTGAAGACATTCTAAGTGTATTATCCCTCTTTTTATATAACAACAAAAAAACATAATCTTTCATAATAGGTGTCTAATTCATTCATCATCATTTACATAAAAAATTTTCTCCATTATATTTCAAAGAACTTTTATCATAAATTTGAAAACTACATATACATAGTCTTTCTTTTTTTCTGAATTCATGTTTTAGGCCTATTGATTATTTTTCTATAAGCTAACATCTTTATCATATTTTTAAATTATTGATGGTTAATGATAATTTTTTCTATGGCATTTTAAGTCTTGATTTAGTTATTCTTTTTCAAGAGTGTTTTGGCTATGGCTTGAAGTAGGTTTTTTTTTTTAATTTTTTAGTCAATTTATTACTTTTCAGACATTTTAAAATCAGTGTGATAAATCCAAACAAAACTTTGTGGAATATAGTTGGAGATTAATTGAAACCATAAGTTACATACTGGGAAGAAATGGTGCTTCCAACATCATCATTTGACACCTAGTCTCCTACTAGTCTCTTATGTCTCTAGAGCATGGTATTGACTGCTGACTTGGCTGATTGCTGACTTGACTGATGGTTTGCTTTCTTTGGGAGGATGCCCAAAATTAAATAAAATAAAGTAATAACTACAAACACATTAATGATACATACCAACATGAAAATGTTCCCATTCATTTAGAACAATGCTTATGAAACCTAGATATTGTCATAATATTGTATTTTCTAATATTTAATCATACCATATTACTACATTTTTACCAGGCTCTATCTTTTTTGAGTTATATTTAATAAAGTGCATAATTAACTTATGTATAAATTTCAATAACTCTGTATTCAGTAACCCCCATTGGATTAAGGTATAGGACCTTTCCTGCATTCTACTAGATCCCCTCATGTAAAAGTCCACACTACCTACTACCACATTATAACCACACTCTTGATTTCCTTAATTATCAGGTAGTTATGCCTCTTAGAAAATAATTAAGCAGAAAATACAGCATGCATTATTTTACATGTGGTTTCTTCAACTCAATATATAATTTTTAATTTCATGATACTATACAAATTAATATGCTAACACAATGCAATATAGTAACAATTAATATTGATATAATATTGATGTTATGATGTCAATAATAACATAAATTACATGGCTATATCAAAGTCTGTTTATCCATTTTTATATTTAGTGGGCATTTTCCCTATTTTCCATTTTAGGATGACTTGATCTTCTTCGAAGTGTGAGTAAAGTAAAAATACTGCTTCATTAAATCTATAGTCTTTACTTAAACCTTGTTTTAATCAGTGCCACCTCAATAAAAAAAAAATACAGTTTTTGAAATCAATTTAATTTTCTATGAGATCTTTCTTCCTCCTGGTGAAGACTAGATGATATTATCTCAGTCTCTTTACTTTAGCCACTTACTAACTTGGGTAAATTTGACTGAATATATAAAATACCTAATTCCCCCCCTACTCTTTTGGTCTCCACAAACAGAATATTATTTTTTAGTGTGAAGAAGTTCCCTACCTCATTTGTGATAATAGAAATGATGGTGATTATAATGATTAGTGAATTCCTATCTATGAATTGCAACATAGTTAATCTTTCTATTTTTTAATCACTTCCTAGAAAGAGAAAGGAAACCATTATGAGAATGCTGTACATGAAAAGCTCTCAACCACTAGTCTGCATAGGTTTGTCTGATTACATGTTCACCATGCCTCTATCTTCCGTGATAATATGGGTGATTATCACTTCATCATAGACCATGTGTTCAGGCATCTGCTTGCCTCTGTTTCTGCAATATGAATGCTCTTTCACAGGTAGTTGACAATCTCTTAACTGTTCTCAAAATGTGGGGCATTATTTGGTTGGAATATGATTAAGTAATTATATTAAATTTCCATAGCCCTGCATAGGTATTAAATATTTAATCCCCAAATGGCAAGGGTAGTAGTTGGAACAACATACACCTTAACTCAAGAGTTTCTCCACTGATTTTTTTGTCATTCTTTGACTGTGAAATGTAGGAATTCTACTCATTTAATTTGAGATCATCAGTGTGTTTTTATTTAAATTGTTAATATTTATTTAACTCATGTAAATTTGTATGTATAAGTATGTATTTTCCTAATTGGCTATATTGTCGGTTGTAATGATTCCTTAAATCCATAAATGAACCTTGGTTTTCCTATATACATAATTTGCATTTTTTAAATTTGTTTTTGCATAGAAGAAATAGGGTAAAGACCAGAGCTGCAGGGGGCTGGAGGATTCACTGGAGACAGAGTGTGAAGTAGAACAGGAGGATTTAATGAAATACACTGCTTGTGGGGCAGCGGACTAAATAGGAGAGTCTGCTGCACCGTATGTGAATTAACTCCCTGGCTGGGGATCAAACCCAGGCCATAGCTATGATAGTTCTGAGACTTAACCCTTAGACCACGAGGAAGGTCTGCATTTCATTTTTTATTACTGAATTTAGATTACATTGCATCACTGCAATCAAGAAATATCCTATCTTTATTCATATTTATCTTTGTAGAGTTGTTAATAACTTTTTCATGTTCAGCTTCTTAATAAATGTTACAAATGAGTTAAAAACACTAGTTTTAAATTGTTAATTGAGTTATTAGATTATAATATACAGTTCTTATATATATGTACTTGGTAGTTATGCCTATTTCTGAAAAAAAATTGTGTGCAAAGGCTTCAATCTCTTGGTGGTTTTCCAGTTAGGACACTCATAATTTATTGTATATATGATACACGATGGAATACTATTCAGTAATCAAAAAAGAAAAACTAGCTGTATTCATAGGAACATGGATGGAACTGGAAGGGATTATGCTCAGCGAAGTAAGTCAGAAGGCAAAAGAAAAACACCAGATGGTTCCTCCCCTAGGAGGAATATAAGGGGACCAAGTAAGGATCAAGGAAAGGAATAATAACAATAACAATAATAATAATAATAACAATAAAGACACAAAACCAAAAATGAAAAGACAAGGACAAATTGGGGACACTTGGTGGGGAGAGAAGAAGGGGAGGGTTGAGGGCAGACGGGAGCACAGGAGACTGAGGTGATGGTGCACTGGTGATATAGTGATGGGGAATACATGAGGATTACAATTGATGTCAAAAATATATAAATAAGAAATGGTAATAAAAATTATTGTATATATGGAAATATATATATTTAGATATAAATTTATATATACACACATATGAATATATGTATATAGAAATAAATATAACAATTGTTTCATGTATTTCAGAATTGTTTTATGTTTATAATATTTATACAGGATTATAATTACTATAGTTTCTTTGGGATTGTTCATTTTAATGCATTGACTCCATTTATCAATAAATAATTGATAGCTATTTCACTTCTAATGAATAATAAATTGAAATTAAATGATTAATTAGTACAATAATTATTAAATCCATTTTATTGTTAGATTTCTTTCATTTCCACTAGTGTACTTAATATTAAAATACTGTTTTCTAAAAATTGATAATTACATGTGCAATTAGCATTTGCTTGGTACCTTTTTCATTACTTTATTTTCAGACTCTCAGCAGCATCATGTTTTATATGTGTATCCCAGTATATTGATAGATTGTTCTTCCAAAAAAGAATTGAAACTGAAGCTGAGTAACATTTACTAGATGTTTTAACCATATTTTTATTTATATGTATACATGCTTAACCCTCTATTTGCCTTTAAAATGTATAAATGTTTCCATTTATGACTTGTTTTAAACAGAGGTATACTATAGAGAGAAATACCCAAAAAAAGGAGAGTTCTACCTACCCCAACTAATAAAGGGTAGAGCTGAGCAGAGGGGAAAGATATAGAAGACTTGGAGAGGAAGCTTGGAGAGAGCACTTGGGGTGACATGTGGAAGAGACATGGAAGGAGACACATAGAATTGAGACACGTAGAGACATTTGAAAGAAGGCAGTGAGGAGGCTGACAATGGAAGATGTTACCTTGATTTGTAGTTTGATTTTGTTCTTTTCATCTCAGAATTGCCTAGTCCCTTCTCTCCCTTTCTTATTTCCCTTCTAGAAGATGCCTTAGTGTTGTGCAGGTTTCAGACTTCAGCAGCCTTGCTTTGAGCCAATCCTGTTTGGCTGGGCTTTTTCCTGTGAGGGTATTGGTTACTTTGAGTGCTTCATTGAGAAACTAGTATCCTCAATTCTCTTCTCTTTCTGTGCACACTAATCTATTAAATATCTTTATATGAAGAGTATGCTTAGTCTCCATGCAGTGAATGGCAAAAGCTCTTTAGAGTCTGCATATTTGGGGGCTTGAGTGTATCCCATCTAACACACTAACAATAAACACGCTAACAGGTCCACAAGATAGGTTAAAGCATCTAGTGGAGAAAGAAATGTAACCATTACCACTCTCCTCATTTCCTCCTAATCCTGTTAAGGGCAAATAGTTTGAAGCCATGTCAAACCTCTCAGTGAGACAAACTACATGTAATAATATAAAAGCCTCAAGCTAGGGGATGAGGTAAAAATAGTGGACTTTAGTTCTTGATGTATTCATTGAACAGTCAGTTTGCTGCTAGCATCTTCCTATTGTCAAACTTCCTAAAAACTTTCTTTCTACAAGATTTTAATGACTCTACACTATCAGTATATAAAATTGAACTTTTTCCACTGAAATTTGACAAAAATAAGCATAATAAAATGTACATTACTTGACTCTGGAATCTGTCCGTTCACTGTGTTTCCTCTTAGTGACTGGTACCAACAATAACTCATTCCACAAACCGGAAACCACAGCAGCACCATTCCTGGTTACTTGCTCTCATTATCTCCCAGAGCAAATTGCTAATGAGTTCAGTTAATTTTGTATTCTGATCATGAAGTCATCCTTTCCTCTGCATTCTGCCCTTCATTAGTGTAACAGTTTTCTAATTTATCCTCTACTTTACAACTTAGCCCCTTCATATGCATCTGATATCACTGTAAACAAACTTGCTAAATACTTACACTAATTATGCCACTAATGATAATTTCAATATAATTTTCAAATTCCTTGTCTTAAACACAATTTTCCCATGACCTTTCCTTACCTCTCTTTAACCTTCCTGTTTTAAGACCACTTTTATTCCACGTCACCCCTCTCCAATCACCTTACAGTATTACTTGTTATCTTTTAAGAATGTTAAATATTTAATAATTCTACATCTAAACATAAAATCAAATAATTTTAACTCTATTCTTTTATCTTAGTCTTTATCTTTTGTCAAAACTAGGCAATGGCAATGAGGTGAATTTCTGTAAACCTCTCTGAAACTCTTTATATAATTCTTAGATACTTGTCCAGGTATACCTTAAATTCACTTTTAAACTATTAGGATCAATTGATATTTTTGTTTCTTGTTCTGACTAGCTGTCTTTCATCATAGTGTCATCTTAAAATATTTCTTATTCTTGGGGCCTCCCTGGTGGCGCAAGGGGTTAAGCACTGCACTATGAAGTATCCACAGCAACTGCAGCACGAGTTTGATTCCTGGCCAGGAAGGTGATCCACATAGTGCAACAGACCTCTCCTGTCTCTCCTGCTCTCCCCTCAGCAGTGTATTTCAGTCAATCTGCTTGTTCTGTTCCCCACTCTGTCTCTAGTGAATGGTCTTAACCCCTGTACCTCAGGCCTATATCCCAGTTCTCGTATGCATAAATATATAAAACTTAAAAAATACATTTCTTATTGTTATGCCATTGACAGAATAAGTAGAAAGTACTAACTTCCCTGAATTTTCTGACTGCTGCCCAGGTTTTGCCAAGTATATATTTTTTTTGAATTTTGTTAAAATATTTCCAAATTCTAGAAATAAATCACTTCAATTCAGATCATTACTTGTTGTTTCTTTAGTTCAGAATTGCAACAGGCAAAAAAAATCATATAGTGAAATATATTAGGTAGTTCTGAACTAAAGAAACAACAAGTAATGATCTGAATTGAAGTGATTTATTTCTAGAATTTGGAAATATTTTAACAAAATTCAAAAAAATATATACTTGGCAAAACCTGGGCAGCAGTCAGAAAATTCAGGGAAGTTAGTACTTTCTACTTATTCTACTTATTCTGTCAATGGCATATTTTATATATTTATGCATACGAGAACTGGGATATAGGCCAGTTCAGAATATGTATTCCCTGGGGGTTCTTCCCAGTGCCAAAAGTGGTACATTCACTATGAGGATATTTTTGATCATTCATATATCAGTGTTAATATGGGATTTTGAAAAATAAAATTTTTTTCAAATATAACACATTATGAATTATTTTTCCTCTTAAATTGACACTAAACCTCTATTTTGCAAGTATTTTCATTTTAATTTGTGTATCACAGGTAGACTTTTCTAAGACAAGTTGATATCTCCTCTATAGAACAAGATCTGTAGAAAGATAAACATTTGGTTGTGTTTTATCCATGTATTTTTGTTCATTATTGCCATTCACCTTATAGAGAAAAAAAAAGAAAGAAATGCTAGCATTTTCATGTGTGCTGAGTTTAAACAAGTGAAAAATAGACTATAATTTAAAATTATGAACCCAAGTAGCAGTGGATCCCAAGTCACAGATCAGTCTTCCAGAGCAGAGAACAGATGGAAGAAAAGGAGAATAAATCTGAGACACAAAAGGAAGATCTCTAAAACAGTTGATACTGTTACCACTCCCTATTCATCCTTACATTTTACTCTGTATTTTTTTTTTTTTTAATTTTTACAACACTGGAGAACTTGAATACCCAGTAACTACCACATCAGAATCTGTTGATGTCAACTCAATTCAAGTTCTACCTGAAACTGAATAGGTTAGACATTATTACGGTTTCCTATTAAGACAAAGGAGTTAAAGTGATAGGGACGCCTGTAATTAATATATTAGTCTTCAATTCTTTAGTTGATCAGGACAACTGAATTTGTAATTAAAATTCTATATTATTATCACTCTTTATCTGTTTTTTATCTCTTCATCATACAGCCATTCTATAGGATGGCCTTTCTAACTAAAGGTATGAATTTAACCCTATGTCTTAGAGCTCTTTTCTATTTAATTTTGCCTCAGGTTTTCATTAGTCAAGATTATTAAACAAGAAAGCATTTATAAGGACCCCAATAAATAACTAGGGTTTATAGGCACTGCCCTGGTATCTTTAATAGTATATAGGAAACCAATTTTCTCCTGATTATTTGGGGTCAATTTCTCCTGGTTATTGTTGTCAGTCTCCTAGGCCAGCACAAATCTCCATTTCTTTATATTTATTCAACAGCTTGACTAACCCAGCCCACTCAAAGGATAGTCATATATTGGGCTTAAAGATGTCCAAGCTAAATGAGACTAAAGTTTGAGGTTGAAAAAATAATGGCCAAATTTTTTTTAGAGGTAAACATGTAATTGGTGGTGTCACTTCCTTCCTTTGGTTCACAGAAGTACATATTCTGACTATGGAAAAGGTACCATATAAATGGCAGTGTTATAGTGTTAAAGAGGAATCTGTAATATATGCTCACTTAATTTGGGTTATTTGGGGGAACTTTCAGTACTTACTCAGGCATGGTTACCTAAGTAACATTTATATTATTTAATTTAACACTGTTAACACATTTTAATTATTTATAAAAACATTTATTTTATTGTATGTATTTATTATGTTGATATAACACCTACTGTGTAATGAACATCTGAACTTAATTTTGGTTTCCGTATCTCGTTGTATTAGTTTTATAATAGCCATTGTAACAAATTACCACAACATTGTGGTTTAAAAATAAACAATTATTTTCTTAAAATCCTGGATGACAGTGTACTGAAAATTAAGGCAATAACAAAACTACAATCTTTTTGGATATTTTACGGGATAATGTTTTCTGGGCTTTTTAGGTGTCTACAGGATATTGATATAGCTGTATTTCTTAGCTTATGGTTCCCCTCCTACATCTTCAAAATCAGCTATCAACAACCCCTCCTGTTCTCCTTTCTCTACTTTTGTCATCTCCTTTATTCAGATCTTAAAACTCTTTCCTTCCTTTTATTAGAATCATTGGAATTATATTAGACTCACCTATATAACAGAGAATATCTTTTCTAGCCAAATACTCTTAAATTAATGACATCTGCAAAATTACCTTTTTTTTAAATTTGCCATATTAAGTAAAATATTCACATCCAAAGTCCAGTATGATCCAGGTAGCATTTCAAGTAGAGTAGGTAGAAAAGAACATGGCCTTATTCCCAAATCCTGTGATTTTGGGGTTCCTAATCTCTCACTGGGTTTGTCAAGACTCCATGAAAATTATCTCTCTGACACAGAAATTGTCAAAAACAATAGATTTCTGGGTCATGAGACCCAGTGGCAAATCAGTTTTCACAACAACCTGCTTCTCTGATAGAACCCTTTTTGGGTTCAATTCAAAATAATTAGCCTTTTAAATTATTCAGGAAGTGGACCAGAATAGTATGGCCAAATGTGGTATATACTGCCTTCAAAATCCATAAACAAGTCCTACTGAATATTGTGTTTAGTGGTTATTGGAAAGTGCAATTTTTCTGTCAACAGCATAAGAAAATATGTGCCAAATTACTTTATTCCAATGTAGTTCATTAATTTTATAGATCACTGCATATTAAAAGGTTTATTTATCATCCTTTAGCACCTCTGTGTTTTCACTAAGGATCTAGGATACTGGCTGTTTACTCTCTATCTGTTTTAGAATGACCATACAATAAGTAATATAGTGGATAGTGTATGCTGCACAATATCAACAAAACACATGTCCCCAGTCCAGAATATTTAATGAAAAAGAACCAGAAGTGTACATAGCCCTGGAACAAGATGAGTGATACACTATTGTATTTATCATGTGACAGCAAACTGCTTATGTTTCCCTTTGCTGGTAGAGATAGGAAAAACTGCATTTCTATTTCAATAGCTATATACCAGGTGTCAGAGTCTGTGCTAATTTTCACCAGGGGAGACACCATATCTAGAAATGCAGCTGTGATTGGAATCGCTACTTAATTATGTGGGTGATAATCAACTGTCATTCTCCTTGACACATCTGGCTTTACACTGTCCAAATAGGCATGTTAAATGGGGATGTGGTAGGAATTAACACTCTTGCATATTTCAAGTCATGGATGATGACACTAATCTATTTAATTCCTCTAAGGGTGTAATATATTTATTTTATTTTATTTTCTAACAAATCAGGGTTGGGCAGGTACAATTCCAGTAGCTTCTGCTTGTTCTTCTTACCATAACAACCCTCCATCCATGGATCAGAGGATCAATGGAGGAAATTTAATAGTTAATTTTTAAGTCTTTTACCTCAATATATTTTGAGTTGAGAGAAATAACTATGGAATAATATTAAGGCTGTGCTTTAGGTGAATTGGGTTAAGATTACATTTATCAATTAGCCTTCCAATCAGTGTCCCAATTTATCACCAGTTTTAAATAACAGTTCAAAGTTAGTAGATAATAATCCTTAAGATATTTTGTATTTCCCTTCTTTCTGAGAAGAAAGTTCAAGATACCTATGACTAGAAAGCAAGTTTATTTTTTATATGGACTGTAATTTCCACTGAATGAAGATCTTCTCAATAAAGTTCTGAAAAATGGCCTTATATTTGAAGTGTATTTTTAGGTCATAAAAGCTGTGCTATAATGATTCATGTAAGGTTTTTTCTCTGTCATATCTAAGTTGCGAAACTTTTAACAATTAAAATAAATTGTGTGTGTGTATATATATATATATATAGAGAGAGAGAGAGAGAGAAAGAGAGAGAGAGACATAATTTGATACAATTGGAAATTCACAATTTACTAAAAAAAATGTATACTGTAGAGATAAAAAAATGTTAATTGACTTTTGAGGCTCTACAACAAAGGTTTCAAATGTCACTTAACAAACTCAACTGCACCAATTGACAAAGCTTCATGAGTTAATCAATACTGGTATTTAAATTAGATATGCCTGGAGTTATCATTAAATTTAAACATGGTGCCTTCTACAATTTAGAGATAGTAATTAAATATGGTAGAGAAAGATTAAATATAACTCATCTTAAATGTAGCATTGCCTAATTTCCCATAGTCAAAATCCATCGCCAGATAATATTCTATATTGGGAATAAACAAATAATTAAGCCTGACAAATGCAAATTGGTTTCCACAAAATGAGATTCTATGGGCATTCAAGATGGTGAATATGGTTCAATGTAAGTTAAAAAAAATAGGACCTTTAAACATTGAAAGTTATTATGTATGACACAATGAATGAATAGGTGATTATCCTTTCACATATGGAATCGGCAGTTCAATTGTGCCTATTCTTAAACTTCGAAAGAAGGGAATGGTGCCTCAGAGTGATTTAAAGTAAGCTTAATGTTGTAGTCCCATTCATTAAGGTTCCCCAACCCATTATCAAACATTATTAAAGTTACTCTAGCCAGTCAACAACTGGTAGTCATTGTGCTACTGTAGATTTGACTAGTGTATTCTGTTTTGTGCCTCTTTCAATAGCTTGTCAGTCATAATCTGCCTTCACCTCCAAAGGGACAATATACACCTTCTACATCTGTTCTAGGCCATCTGTGGGTTATATTGGCATCTTGTCATTGCACACAGTTTTCACAGGCAAGATTTTAACAGCATGTAGCTTTCTCCACAAGCACAGGCATGACATCACATTGATGATTTCTTCCTGAACAGACTTTTATTTTACATACTCATTAAGGATCTACATGTTCAACATCTTTTAGTCTGTTTTGAGATCTGGAGGCAATATATTACTTATAGAATTTACTTGATCTCACTGATATTGTTATGTTCAAATCATTCCATTGTCAATGGAAAGCTCTCCAAAAAAGATCTAAAATCCATTCAAATTAAAATCAATTCAAACTCCCATTAGTTCCCCCAGAGGATCCCTGACTATAGAGACCTTATATATGTATGATCTTCTGTCATCTCTTTTGAATTTTCTGGATCATCTAAGAAGATAGTAAGTTGTTGATTGACTTCTGACTACAAAACCTATAGCGACTTCTGACTATAATATTCCTTAACCTAGTACAATATATTATAAAAGCAGAAATTAATTGCTGATCACAAACTGAGCTCTCATGGAAACAGAGACAGATTCTTAACGAGTAATCCTGTATACTCGTTATACTTAGCTATCCTTATGACTCCAGTCATAGAAGCAGTACTCTATAAGCTTAGCCACATTACCAAGACCTCCTTGATTCAGGATGGAGTCAAACCTGAATCTTCTGACATTTTCCATGTGCACAAAGTGGTGGTCTCTTCTTTTCTCTGTCTCTAACAAGATGCCATATCCTGAGGGTTGGGGTGAGGAGACCATCCATTTAAATATCCCTTTGGCTAACTGTGAAACTCCTTGGGATTAACTAGGTTAACAACAGTGGGATTTCATAGACAGTGTAAGTGGCATTGTCACCAACATAAAAGTGATAGAGTGAAGTATAACGTAGCTGTTTTATAGTCCTTAATGAATATGTCCTAAACCCAAACTCAGCACAATTGGCTGAACTTCAGGCAGTCAGTTTAACACTGGATGTCAACAAATAGCCTCGACTGCACATTTTTACAAACTCTTGGGCAATTGCCCAAAAACTGTCCCCTTCAGGATAATAAACTCTGGGAATCTCTTGCCCCATGGATGTTCAAAATATAAATCAAGGATACACTACTCTACATAAACTGTGGCCACAATATATGGTCTCACAAGACGCTCCTTATCCCCCTGGAGTTTCAGACATTGCTAATAGTAATCCAGACACACATATTTCACTTTTCTGAATACACAATGCTGTGTTCTTTATAAAGGCATTCATTAGAACTTTCATCTCCCCAATAGGTCCTAGGCAACCAAATTAATTGAAGGACATAAAGATTTCTTTAAACAACTCCTTTTAAAACTCAAGACTGACAAATGGATTCCTAAATGGGTCTCTATCTTGTTCAAGCCCTTAATTTCTCTTAATTCAAGTTCACCTAGCTGACTCATATTTCACAAGTATAAAAATACATCTCCATTGTATTTCATTTCCTCTATTTAAAGGAATTGCAACTCATTGTTGTGTATAAAAACTGATTAAATATGAAGCTGTCTGATCACGCCACCCTCATTTTTATCAAGTTTTCATTCTGCTCCTATCCCATATAGTTGGAGGTCACGTCAGGGGTGCATACTCTCCTGGGACCCATTATCCTAAGTCTGTCCATCTGTTATGGAACCTATGTATACCTAAATTTCAACAATCTAAAACAATTGCTCAGTATTTGAGTTATAAATTGTGGGTAATTAATCCTGGTTCTCTCTCAGATCCCCTCCAGGAAATTAGTTCCACAGTCATTCCCAAAGTGAGTATAGACTACCAAAACAAGGAAACTCCACTTTATAAATCAAAATCACATTTAGAAAAAAAATAATAAAATCAGCACCATATTCAATAATTATAGTACCAGGCAACCTTTACTTGGTATTAGTGCATACTATATGAAATCAGCTTCAGAAGTGCATTCATCTCTAACACCTCCAGATATTCTTAAAATAGCAATTGCTATTAAATATCACAAATATATTTTTAGTAAAGTGTTTTTCATAAATTTTGCTTAGTAGTTAAATAGGTCTAATTTTCCTTAAGGTATCATGAAATGCTACTATCTCAATAAAAAGACATTTCAAAATATTCTAACCTAAATGGAATTAATAAGGATATACAGGATACTATTATTTGAGTAAGACTAGTTTCTAAATACTATTATCTTGATGACATATATCATGTAATTTTCAAAATAATCCTCAATAATAGATACGAAGTTAGCTTTAAATAGATTATAATACCTAAATAATCATACCACAAAATAGTTTTATGACATTCAAATTTTTAATTTACTGGTTTGGAGATGAAGCTATATGTAGCTATATGCATTGGATCTTAGTATACAAAAAAAAGTCTGTTCTGAACTTGTAAGATATTTGCTTGAATTGATTTTTCTCCACAATAAATGTTAGCAAGTCTCCATTATATAACCAAAACTGAGTTTTGATCACTTCACATCTTGCCTCCTAGCATAACTCCACTTGTAGTTCTAGGGACTATAATCCCTAAGTGTGCTTTTGGCCTGTAAATCCACTTGAGAAATCTCATCCTTATCACATGTACTTTGAATTAAAATAAATAGTTTGATCATTCTTACAAGGTATTCATTATAATAACAATGAAAACAACTAAACGAAAATTACACCAAGGTAAACATTTTGTAGCGAATGCATTATTAGAAAGTTGTCAGTTAACAAGGACTGAAGTCCTTCAACTTTTAGCCTTTCTGAAATAGAGCAGTTTTTAAATCTCACCTAGTATCCTATGGTTCAAGGATAAAGTCATATTATAACAGATTCAAAGAACTCTTAATCTGAGTGATTCTTTGAACTTGCAGAATAGACATTTGAATTGTAAAGAGATGGAACAACAGTCTGTGAAGCAAAATGAAGAAAACATGCTGCAAGTATCTTAATGAAAAACTGTGTGGTCTTGAATAGAGAGTGGTAACTATCTCTGTACTTGGTGAGAAACAAAAACAAATTTACACTGCAAATTAAATAAGGCAGCAAAAAAAAATGTAAAATTCTATAGTACAAATTCTAGTGAAAAAATGTGGGTAATCTAAGGAATGTGATAGTATCACAACTAAAACATCTCTTTGGGGCACTTGACAAATGCAGAATCACTAATTTCGTACAATTATATGTCAATTTTTAAATGTGGCACAGGATACTTCCCTTCAGCCAAACTGTCCTAACCTACATGTGCCCACGTGCACTACAGAAATGTAACTTTCATGATGTCACCTAGACTAATAATGCAAAAGCAATTCCAGTTGTTTCAAATGAGTAACCATGAAAATGTATTTGAAAAGTTTATTCAAAGAACACTAGGGTTAGAGAAACACTATTTTTACTGATAAAGTTTAGTTGTTCACATAGGAACTTGTTGATTAGTTCCAGCATTTGTCTTATTATTTGAATCAAAAGTTGAGATAAGCAGAATTTAAAGGTGACTCCCTGTGATCAGCAACCATAGAGAATCCCATGTCAAGGGAGGGTAGAAGAATAGATGGCATTTCATTCTCATGATTAACATACTAATTAGTTAAATTTTTGTTAATCAAATAGAGATTAAACTCAGTGGGCCTGGCCTA
Source organism: Galemys pyrenaicus (assembly GCA_019455555.1). NCBI lineage: Eukaryota > Metazoa > Chordata > Mammalia > Eulipotyphla > Talpidae > Galemys > Galemys pyrenaicus. The sequence continues at coordinate 8,378,604 of JAGFMF010011791.1, forward strand.
ATCATCTTAAAAGTAGGTGAGTGTAAAGAGATTCTTCTGCTCAAATTGGAGGAAGGAAAAAAAAATCCATAATATGAACTATGGATAGAATTACACACAAGGAAATTAATTCTGCTAACAACCTGGAAGAACTTGAAAGAAGACTGGAGTTTCAGATGAGATTGCAATTCAGTTGGTGCCTTGTTGTTAGCTTGGTGTGAATCTAAACCATAGCCCCTACTAAACCAATGTTTGAACTCCTGATACAGAGAAACTATAAGATATTAAATATGGCATTCTTTGTTTGCTACAGAGGTAGTAATTTCCCATACAGCAATAGAAAAATAATACAATAGTGTCTCACAAAATGATAGCTAGTATTCTCAAACATTGGGTAATTGTACCAAGTGAATTTCTCTGTAAAGTATTTGTAACACTTTTAAGTGATAAAAGCAAAGTAACAGAGGAGTGGAGGAAGCTAGCTTAAAGCAGTAGGGAATTATGGAATGTGTGGCAAACTGAAGCGTCAGCTCTATCTCAGCAACTGTCAATGGTGTGGAATGTGACCAAATATTACAATTTTTAAAACAAACTCAAAATCCTGGTGTGATTTTTTAATATGGAACTCATTGGCTGCAACAGAGCATTCTCCCCCACCAAAAAAAAATAAAATAAAATAAAAATAAAAATAAAGTAAAAAACATCAGTGATCAATCTAAAGAATGCAACAGGATGTGATTTTGTAACCTATAGTATAAAGTCTAATAATAAATATATTTGCCTAAGTTCTCTCTTTTTTTAGGACCATCTTTGTGAAGGTTTTTCCTCCATAAATCCTTCTACTTTTCATCTCATTATTTTTCTCTACATCTGTTTATTTATAAAATAACTTGTCTTTGAGCATTTTCTATGGCAAAGACATTATTCAAAACAAATTGTATAAAAGAAGACAAAAATATAGTTTAACTTATGTGTAGAATATAGAGAAACAAACAAAGGGTTAGTTAAAACCAAATCTCAGACCTAGAAATGTGACTGTAAAATTGAAGCTACCAGAAGGAGAGAGAGGGGAGAGCAAGTGGACAGTGGGTACAGTACACTATGGTGTAGGACTATGGGTGTCTTAGCGGTGGGTATAGTGTAATTAGAGATGGCTAGTGAGATGGAGTGATTTCATAAATATGTACTTCATTCCAGGCACTTAATTACTTCCTAGAGCAATAAGGATAAAGATGATATGATGTTTATTCTCAGACAACTTATTTTTAAAAAAGTCAATATATAGGGAATTGGGCTATATTCTAATGAGAATCTGTGATGCATGGCAACACAAAGTAATATGTATAATATTAAGCAAACATATAAGATGCCAAAAATAAGCCTGAGAGTTCCTAGAATGTGTGAAAACTATATTTTATTCAAAAACTTTGAAATCCTTAGTAGCATATTAATTAAATAAACTCTAAATGATCTTCTGCCCTTATAAAATTCTGTGATTTAAATTGGAATATCTTACCAAATTCTGGATGAAAATTCAAACCTATAAAATTTGAAATGTCTGTAACAACATCCCACAGAAGCTTTGGAAAGCAATTTCCCCCATACATTTTCAGGTACAATCAAACCTGTAAAGGTGAATTTTGCAACCTTTTTAAAAGGATAACAAATTTAAAAATCTAATTTTCAGAGTAACTAGGAGACAGATGTAAGCTGAGATGCCTCAAGTAAGTCCAACCAAATTTGGAGCCCCACACAGTCAGGAGCACTAAGCTGTGGTAGGGAAGACAGGTAGGATCTTGTCTGGTAGAGTGAATAATCACTCCAGAAAGATCACATCCAAGAAAGAAACCTCTCCATACAGGATGGAATTGGGACTGGAATCAAGGGCTGTTAAAAGTCCATAGAGAAGGCAGGAGTTTGTCTAGAGTGATATAAACCTTTTGCATTGCAAGAAGGTCTAGCAAAATAAAATTTATTAAATTCAGTGTATCACTTTGGGAATTAAAGACTGTCTTTTAGTGATCCACGAGGAAGTCTGAGGGAAGACTAAAGCAGAGGGAAGTTTAATAAGCTCTTATCTCCCAGTTTTGGGTCGTAATTACAGAAGCCATGGCTACACAAGAATCAGTGCTAAAAAGTGATTCTATTCTCTCTTGTAGCAATAGAGGAGGAAGAGAGATAAAATTTGAAATTTTTCTTGCCCACCTCCACTCTTTCCTAAAGAACCTCTTGTAATACCTCAGGGAAATTCAACTTATTCAAATATGAGTAACAAAATAGAGTATGATTTCAGTAGAGCTAAGTGGAAAAGATTTGATGGGAAACATATGAAGTGTGAATTCATTACTTTGCCCCTATATTCATCTTTCAAATTTTAAAGAATTTTATTTCAATATGTTCCTTGCTAGAAACCAGAGGGGATATTTTCAACCTGTGTTTAACAGTAAATTAATTTGCAAGTTAGGTGACTGGTAATCACAAAATTCTCTTCTTTCAAGTGATTCTATAGCAATTGTGACCATGTTAAACGTTCTCATGTTTTTTTTCCTCCCAATTTAACAGTCTTGTTTACACTTTCTGAAACACTTTCTGTATCTTCTAAAAATATCTGAAAAGTTCCCTGACTCTAAAAGCAAGGAGGAAATTACTGACCTATTGAAAGAAGAAACAGAAGGCTGAATTAAATTGCTTTTCCAAGGGACAACACAAAGTAATTACATAGTAAGGGGTTAAGATCTGGAACAAATTTAGCAGTATATAGTTGTTAAATACTTCCCTCTAAAGCCTACAATATTTGGGGACTAAAATAAAAGTAAGCCACTCATTATCTATAATTGGTCACTTTTTATAAAATAAGTGAATGCTTTTTAAACTATTACTTTGGTACACTGTTAAATTGTGTTCCCCTGTTGAAAAATCAGTGCCAATGATTCCCAGTTGAAACAGGTTAACTTTTTCTACTCTTTATATAATTTTCTTGTAATTGCAACTTATTATTACCTTTTACCTGGAGTTCAGTCTACTCATAATGAAAAACTACAATTGGATTGACCTCACCCAAGAAACTTGGTTAGATTGCCAATTGATCTTTGTCTTTGAATTGATTAATTTATCAGCCAGTGTCTTACAAGTTGAAACTTTTTTACTATAAAGATATCAGAACTGTGTTTCTGTCACATTAACTCAGTTCCAATAGTAAAATACACTCAATGTATATCCCATGTTCTTTTTTTTTTAAAGATTGGTTTATTTATGCATACAAGAGCTGGGGTACAGACCAGAGGTATGGGGTGGTGAGAGGATCCACCAGAGACAGAGTGGGGAACAGAACAGGCAGATCGACTGAAATACACTGCTGAGGGGAACAGCGAGCATGGCAGGAGAGGTCTGCTGTGCCATGTGGGTCCCTTCTCTGGCCAGGGATTGAACTTGTGCTGCTGTGCTGTGGATGCTTCACAGTGCGGCACACAACCCGTTGCACCACAGGGAGGCCCCTATCCCATGTTCTTATCAGGGGTATATCTACCTTTCTAATTTTACTTCTCAAGGAGAGTAACCTTGAGAAGTTTGGAGTAAAGACTGTGATTCAACTGATTTCTTCTCTTTGTTAGATTTTGCTGTATGGAGAATGGTCAAAACTGCACTCTTGTGATTCTGCCATGAGGGACCTGAGTTTGTGGCCATTATTGTCAGGTCATTTGCATGTACCATTAATACTTACAATAGAAGTTCAGGTGCTTGTTTTTTTCCTTCAAATGTAAGATCTCTGTATTGTGTGACTTCCTTCGATGTTCTTAGTTAATCTAGCAGTCACTAGTGTCTCCACAACCCATGTTTCCACTGTTGATATATGACTTTCTTACTATCTAGAGAGGATTATGGAAGATCCAAATACCATTTGGTACTTATCAATATAGTATCTATTTGACTTTTCTATTGTCCCAACATGCTGCTGGATGAAGGGGACACTGAATCCCAGCTTGCATGTATATTTATATATATATATATTTATTTATTTATTTATTTATTTTGTCTATCTGGGTCTCCATGAATACTCCTGTTATGCTACTGGTTATACTTCCAAAGTCTGTCTACCTTGTCATAGTGTTTTGTTTTATTTTAGTTAGTAGAAATAGTCCACATCACATACTCTCTTCCCTTTCTAAATCTTCATAGTGCTACACAAAAATCAACTAACAGGTTTATTGTAGAAAATACTTAAAAGAAAAAAAAATACTAATTATAGTTATTTTTAAAACTATTTTACCAAATTTTCACTTTAATTTACCTCAACTTGAAATTATTAGGCTGTAATCAACCATTCTTTTCTTACAGTTTCATGAAGCAACACTTAGTTCTTATATATATATATATATATATAAAATGATAAAGGTTGAAAATGAAACTGGAATCACACAAAATAGAAGGGAAATATTAATGTCTTTAAAATATTATGTGCTTAGAGAGTAATAGTTATTAGCCATGTATTTCTCTTAAATTCAATTTGCTTCTCTTGAGTCTTTCATTTTAATCAACCCAGTTTAAATAATTATTAGACAGCAACTGAGCAGACTCAATAACTCTAGATTTAGAAAGGCAATTCAGATTTTGTTAAGAATGACAATTATGATTAGGGAATAAATGACATACAATTTACTATCAGCCAACAAAGCCTTAAATAAATAAATGTCAAATTACAATGTTTTATATGTATCGTGATTTTAATAGCAAATGAACACTAAACACTAGGGAATTGCTGAGGGCACACATATATAGTCTTAGTTAAGTCAGAATCCTCTCCCATTGTTGTTCTGAGTTGTCATATTTATTGATCTTTTGAACCTGTTGTGTTCAAGTCCCAAATGGACTCATATCAGTTATTTTTTGGTGTTAACACTTTGAATACCAACTACATAGCATACTAATATGTCCTTAGTCAGATTTTGTACTCTAAATATAATATAGTATGTAAGTAAATTTCTAAAGGTAAAAATATTTTTTTTCCTTCTAACAAGTATGAAATTCCTTGCATTCATTCAATTCATTAAAAGGATATCTAGTTACTTCAAGTCAATCTAAAAACAGAATACTACTCTCCAAAACTGCTAGCTTCTGGGAAGTTCTGCATTCAACTTGCCCATATATGATTCTTCAAATAAACCCACGATGACTAGCTGAACTGCCAATGTACTTTGTATTTTTATGCCTTTCTGAAATTTACTTCCTCATAGAAAAGGGTTAACCTATCTTTAAAATACAGAAAATGAATGGATTTCACCTGTCTGTTCATTTAAAAGAACTCCATTTGAAAGCATTTTCTTGGCATTTACATGCCTGCAGTAAAGCAATATTTAATACCCATCCTGACTTCAGAAACTCAGTCTTAAGTGTTCAGATTGCTTATCCATATCCTGATATAATTTGGTGCAATATCTAGCATTTCATATCATCTCATTTCATAACTATTTGTTTCTGAAGAAATTTGTTTGAGTTTATATGACAAGGACAATAAGAAAATAAACCTACAGTTAATCAAATATATATATATTGCATACTAGATGAGAGAATCTTTTAAGTCTGTGTATTTGCTCTTTTCACTCAAATTATTTTGATGACATACACAATGCATTTAATTACATTGTCTGTGTATCTATGTTTAAAATCATAAACAATACAGCATAGCCATCATTTTCAGAAAAAAAGTGGCACATTTATATATTTTTTAAATTTCATTTTTTTCTATAGAGTTAACAGTGGGTTATAGCACATCATATGATTTTCAAGTGTAGGTTTAGACCTTTTTAGATGTATGCTGTCACAACAACCCACTGCCAAAGCACCCGTAGTTCTCCACCATAGTCTATTGGGAACCCTCCCCATTTGTTCTCCAGCTTCCCATCCCCCTCTAGTAGCATCAACTTTACAGTCAGATTTCTAAATGTTGTTTTTCTCTAACTCTTTGTTTCTCTATATCACACATATGAGTAAAGACATCCAGTATTTGTATTTCCTTCTGGTTTATTTTACTTAGCAGAAACCCTCCATGCCCTTCCATGTTCTCAAAAATGGCAAGAGTTTTTCTTTATTTATAGCTCTGTAGCATTTCACTGAGGTCTTTGTCTTTGATTTTTTTTTATTTCAATGATTTAAATGTTTTCAAATGAAATAAAATATGGCAAATATAAAATAAAGGAGTATCAATTACAATTTTTACATATGCAATATCACATATATATCAATTTTTAAAATTTCAATACTGTCTTATCAAACTATATATGGCAGTCTTTCTGAATTATTTAATTAAATGAATAACTGCCTTCATGAGTGAAAAAATGTCCAAAGTTACCATTTTTCATTAATTGCAACTATTGTTAATATTTATGTACAAAAGGAAAAGGATCATCTAAAACAACTAAGAAATATTCCAAACCTTGTGACAATTCACCAAGCCCTGGAAATTTTCATTCATCTTATATTTGGCTAGAAAAACAGTCTTAAAATGTGATTCACTTTCAAAGTACATTTAAGTGAATCCAAAATGATGTAGCAGTAGAAAGTCTTAAAACTTGAAAAATTATAGGAAATTCATGCAACCCTGTGAACTGCATTGAAGATCAATTTCTACATGAAGGCCATTTTAGAAATAAACTAAGTAGTATTTATTCATCCAACTAAGTTTCACATTTTTTTTTACTTTAAGATTATTTTAAATAAAAATTAAAACCAGCGTACACAATTCTGTGAAATCCACATACAATAAAATTAAAAGAAGTACTTATTTTCCAAATGATTATACTCTATGATGTAGCAATATGCCATTACTTTAAAATGACAGAAATTCTGCAGAAAAAAAAATGATTCTCCTATAAAATGGAATGCTGAAACATTTTGGGGAATAAAAGAATTCCTATAAATGTTTAAATAAAAATTTTATTGTTACAGAACATTTGCCCACATTAACATCTGTTCCTGTTTGGGGAGTTTCCTATTGGCAAGTTAGGACCATGTCAGTCCAATGGTTTTTAACCAGTCCCAGAATGTGTGGGAAACTGCTTAAAAGACCTCATCACTCTGCACCTGTTCAGGCTGCATAGCCCAAATTTGAGCGATAGAATGAAAACAACAATACACACAAGGCACAGTAATTCTGCAAAAAAGACATTATATTGTGTTTCTCTGGTTGTCAAAATTCATGAATATGCTATACAATATGATAGTAAAAAGAAAAATCATCAAATTTATAATTGAAGTCTTTAAATCTTTAGGATCATATAGTGCTGTTAGAATTTGCTAAAATGAACTTTAAATATAATTAATTATTAATCAAATTGAAATGCTTCCTGTGCCATAGTTCCTTCTTATTGAAATTGGTCATCTTGTGACCCACTACTGTCTTCATCTACTATGGACTTCTGGTTACTTTCAGTAACTCAACTAATTCATGTAAACCACTTAAATAATGTATATCTGATTGATCTTGTTTTTATTCTTAATACTGAAGCCTGCTGGAATCAAGAAACATATATGAATCAGAAACCAGATATCCAGAGAGACCCTATTTATGTCTGGGGAGATGGCACATAAAATACTGATTGGCCTCAAAGTCAGAGGGAACAAAGTCCCTCCTCTGTAAAACACACAGATGCCTAGAATTTTGTGAATTCTCAAAGACTTTCTCAGAACTAGAAAAAGGATCTATCCTTAAAGTAGTCTCCTTTTCCCATATCACTATTCTCACTTACAGTATATGGAGAAACCACTCTTGTATTCATTTATCTCAAGATTTTTTTTTGGAGGTATAAAGATTCAGGAGTAAATAAAATGCACCCTGTATGAGAAGGAATTCACTTATACTACTCATTCCATATGATGGCATCAATAATATGTTGTGAAATATGAAAATAGCATTAATAACTATTTTTGACAACATATCCAAACTTCATCAACAGACCATTATGGCAAAAAAGGCTTCAGTCTGAATTATGGTGCTATATTAATGTCTTGAAATAAAAAGTATTTACTAATGGAACACTGTGAGCTAAAAGCCATTTTCACAGGAATTACCATATTTATTTTCCAAAATTAGACATGAAACATGTAGACATCAGATAGCCATTTAGATAAAAATCAATAACTGAGGATATTAATGCTCCCAATTGCTAAGTATATAAATATTAAGAGTCTTCTTTTATGTGGGAATTATAACAGGAATCTTGTGATTCTTTCATCAGTCCTAGACTAATACGAATTACTTCCTAGTGATAGAAAATTGCTGTAACTATATAAATATGTAAATGGTTAACAGCAGAAAACATGGTTTATGTTGCATTCAACAATAAAGATGCTCAATATTCCTATTTCATTTTTATGTGCACTTATGACAGTATGTATTTATTCAGCATAATCTTTATTTACAGGTGAATAGGTGAGGACGCTTCCATACGCCTCCTTTATTTTCTGCAGCATTCACTTTATGCTCTGCCGTTTTAAAAACACATGCCTATTTTGGACATTGTCACTGTCCACTCCCTTTTCAATTATAAATTGTACTTTTCAAAAGACTGTGTTCTTACTGTTAGTCTGTAAATGTTAGAGTGCATCATGATTCCTTATTATGAAAAAATTCACGAAATCCTAGTGTATCACTACAGTCAAGAGTATTTCTAAGATATAGTTTTTATCTACTTAATTGGCAGCATCACTTTACTTATTGCACAACATATATATTATTTAAATGTGAAATGTAGTTGGACTTCCATTTTTTAGATATTTTGAAAACATTTGCAACAAATTCTATCACATTCTTATGGTGTTTTATACAAAGGCTGTTTTATAAGATTTTTTAAAGTCAATTAAAAGTTTTAATTTTCTTGAATATACATCATAACATTTGGTTATTTTATTATTCAGCTGAAGCAAAGGTCCCAGAGGAATCACACTTGTATTCCATATGGCTGAAAAATTTTGTGATAGGTACTTAAAGCATCCAGTTTTTATAAGGATATTTTTGGAAGAATAAGAAAGTTCTGGTCTATGATGTTAAAATGGGATTGACTAGGAAATATGTCATAAAGTGTACACATTAATGAGACTAAGTCTATATCATAATTTTAGGGTGTGACATTTACCTGGAAAAAAAAGGATAAAATATATGTTCTTAGAGCACCAAATGAACCAGAAGGAAAAGAAGTAACATTGTCCCAAAATACCCAGGACATGAGACATTAACCTTATGGGTGTACAATGTCAGGGACTGGGCAGATGTTAAATAACATGAATAGACTTATTTTAAGACTGTATAAGAATACCCTTGCAATGCCAAAAATGACTTAAGACTCATTCAGTGAAATGGATGCTATAAAAAGCTACCCTGTGCAAATATGAATTAAATGAAATGAAATTATGAATTAAATATGAAATAGATGTGTTATTCTTTGATTTTGCACTCACTTAAGTACTGTATTTCTTAACATAGTATTTAAAAGTAACAAAACAAATGGATGAAGAAATTAACCTGAGTTAAGTCTGCAATTTTTCCATCTGTTAATGTGCACATTTTAACAAGTTATTAATTTTCTTTTACATTTAGTTTATTTGTTGAAAAATAAAATGGAAAGTGAAATGGAAAAAAACAATAGTATATATTAATATTAGCACAAAAGTCTTGTTTGCATTAAAATATTTAAAAAAACCTTCAATTTTTCCCAAAAAAGATTTCCAGAATGAAGTTATTAATTTTCTAAACTGAGGCAATGACTAACACCAAGAAGACAAATGTTCATGACTGTTAAGGGCCGATGATAATACAGAAATGGATTTAGACACCTAAACCTACTTCTGAGAAAACTGAGGTGCCTTGTGCATTTCTCCTGTTCTTGCTTTGTATATACTTTCTCCTTCATAGTGAGGAAGATATCTAAATCTTGTGTAGCCCCTTAATGAAGGGCACCAAGGACTCCAGTTAGGTTATTAACACCCCGTTATATACAAAGATTGCTTAAGATATTGTATAAAATTTTAAGGGAAAATTCCTACCTAAATTCTTGGAGTTTAAATTTGCTTGCCATAAGAATCCCTAAACCAAATATATTCTGTAAAGAATTCTCATAGATAAGGCCTTTACTTCCATCTAAATGTTATTACCAGGTTATTTGGAAGATGTTTCAGTTAATACATTAATGAGGAGATGAGACAGGGCCACTGTATTTTCCAGGAAGGTCCCTCCAGTATTCTGTTCAGAAGCTTTACTTCTCTCTTCCCAAATGCATCCCTGCAAATCCAATATCCTTTGGTCATTTATTTTTCAAATTCCTCTCCACACTCATTCCCATTCAGCTTGTGGTTCCATTAATGAGATTCTTTTCTTCTCTTCTGCCTATTTTTTATGCCATTTTCCTGAAAACTTTTAAGTTTTATTTTAAATGAATAAAGTCAATTAAAAACAGAAAACCACAGGACTTGAATTTTTCAATGGGAAATAATAATTTCCCCTACAGACAATGTCATTTTGACTATATGACTTCTGCCTTCTCCCTAAATCAGGTTTTCCAATTCAGCAGATACATGATTTACTACGAAGCTAATAACAGTACTTCCACTAGAAATTGCTCTTGGCTCCTATTCCCAGGCAGATAGCATGAGTTTTGACAAATAGTTATAGAAATGCCTCTGCCACTTGTTAATGGAGGGATTCATGATCAGCTTTTATGAGGCTGAATGAGGCAAAATTATGACCCAAACTGAAGTATCTCTGGAATGCACACTGTCAAAAATAATGTTATTGATATGCTGTTTAAACATTAATATTACACTCCATGGGAGTCCTTATTTAATCTCGGGCCTGAGACCACTAGATCGGGAATACAAAAGTAATAAATGTGCTGAAAAGGTAAAGTTAAATTGATATGCAACTGCACACCCTCCCCTCTATTGATAAATTTTAGATGTTTTCCTTTGGTATTCAAATTCAAGGTACATTGATTTAACTATAAAAGTAAAAAAAAAAAAATACAGCTATTTAAAGTAACCAGTAGCTCAATGTTTTGACTAAGATGGAATCATAAGACTTGGACCAGACAGTGATGGGAGCAAAGTGTCTTTGGAAAATTCTGTCTGTGATATTTGAGTGATAACCTCTTCCTTATAGAATCTACTTTGTGAGTGAGCTTTTACTATTTTGTTCCTTTTATTTTTCAGTATCCAAAGGCTGTTTTCCCTCTAAACCATTGAATACAACCTAGCATTCCACCTTTATTTCACTCTCAGCTGTATGGCAAGATCTTGACCTTTCATTCATTCTTTTTCAGATTCTGTGTTTTTAGTTGAAGCAACAAATCCAGTACCTTATTAAAAATTATCTACTGTAAAACATACTTGTATTTGAATTATTTAAGATTAAGATATAAAAGTGAATTTTTCAAATTCATTTAAGGAATGCAGAGTGGAATGGGATTTGTTTCCTTAACCAATCAAAATTTGATAATAAACTGTCAAATCCTTAATAGAAAATCTCTATATATTTACTGTATTTAATTTCTACTTTTAAAAGCCATATGAACAAACCCACATAACTGACCTTGCTGTCATTTCCTCATCTGCCTCTCCAAGTCTCCTTTTCTTTTTAGGTTGTCTTAGATATTTTTCCCTTAGTATCAATGACTTTGTTAAGCAGCTGAGCCAATTAAGATGGTGCCAATTGAATATAATCCCTCTGGTTGTGCAAGAGCAAATTTATAAAAAAGTACCCAAGATCAAGAAACACCCCTTATCACTACATTTATCAACACATATGTTGATTATATTAAATTAAATTTGCCTTTATGATCATGATATGTATGTAAGAAGTTGCTTACATTGCTGACATTTTAAGAACTTTGGAATACCCATTTTTGTGTGGAGAAAAGATAATGCATTTATCCCTCTTGCAGTAGATATTCCCTTTAGTGGCATTTATACCTATATATTATCTGGCTTATGCCTGGAACTACTGCCAGTTTGGAATCTATTGAGAATATTATATCAACTCAAATTATTATACTATTCAGTAGAACTAAAATTAGTGATATTATACCATACAAACATTCAATCTAAGAACATACACTTATAAAATTCACTAGACACTTATAAAATTCACTAGACTTCTACAGGATTGTTCTGTAAATCAATCCAGCTATTTAAAATATGTTCCTTGTACCAAAAACAGTATGGAGATTCCTCAAAACATTAAAAATGGTAATTCCAGGGCCTCCCTGGTGGCACAGTGGGTTGAGCACCGCACTGTGAAGCATCTGCAGCACAGCAGCACGAGTTCCATTCCCGCAAGGGAGGGGACCCACATGGTACAGCAGACCTCTCCTGCCTCACCCGCTGCTCCCCTCTGCAGTGCACTTCAGTAGATCTACTTGTTCTGCTCCCCATTGTGTCTGGTGAATCCTCTCATGTCCCACTACTCTGACCTGTACCCCAGCTCTTGTATGCATAAATAAATACATCATTTAAAAAATAGTAATTCCATATGATCCTGAAATCCTTGAAGAATACAAAATCATTTATCTGAAGGGATATTTGCACTCCTATGTTTATTACAGCACTATTTAGAACAGCCAAGTTCCCATTACCACCTAAGTGCCAATCAACAGAGCGGTGGATTAAGAAGATGTGGTATATATACATAATGGATTACTACTCACCTATTAAAAGCCGGTGAATTTTTGCTATTTGTTACAATATGAATGGGGACTATAATAATGAAATAAGTCAGGAGGAGAAAAATAAATAGCAAATGATTTCACACACATGCATGTTATAGAGGAAAAAAAGGAAGTAAACTAAACCAAATCTAATCCTATAACTTTGCAGACTTAAGCCTACTACAGGGGAAAGTAGGATGGAAGTAGAACAAAGTCGGGAGGTTCAAAGTCACTTATTCTGAAGTGACTATGGATACTCTGATGGTGAAAGTGATATGGTAATATATGTCTGTGAACCTCTTCCCTGACAGTGCTATAGGCCAATGTTAATAAGAGAAAAATAAAATGAAATATCCCCTTGGTCTCTACTTATCTGTATATTCTCACTGATTAAAAAAGAAAAAAACACAACTTTGAGTTACTTTGTAAGTAACTATCATACCTATACAAAGCCATACAGCTTCTTAAAGCTAAAGCTTAGTCTTTCTAAGTGATAAGTGATAAGAAAAACTTATATATTCTTATATATAGAACATTCCTATATTCATCTATTCTTCTTGTAAATGTTTAGTCTGGAGAAGGAATAGGAATTTCACTATCCTTTATTTTTCAGTCCTATATTGTAAACCAGGCTCTCTAGCCAATGCTATTGGACCTATGTTCTCAAAATCCTTCCCACCCACTCCCAAACACACAAACAATTTAGAAACCAAATAGAAAAAAAAAATCCACATAACTGAGAGTAACATCAAGTAACATAAAGTAGCATCAAACAAAATAAAACCCAAGCATTTTAGTTAATAAACTCATCTGATATAGAATAAGTATGCTTTGTTTCTTAAAAACTCTATACACAATAATATAATATTAAATATAGGATGTATTTTTATAAAACCAAACAATGTCTTAAAAACAAAATATTAGATATAAAATTTAAATGTAATTAAACTGCATTTGATCACAGATAAAATGAGATTTCCTAATTAAAATGAATTTCTGAAGAAATGCATAATATTAAGTTTGCAGTAAAAATATAGAAGATATGAAACAAAGTAAACACTTGCAAAGATTAAAATGAAAAGTTTTAAAAGTGCATCTAATCTGAATTGCAGAAGAAAGGAATAGAGAAAATGCAGAGTGGCAGCATGCAAAGAAGTAATATCTGATAATATTCCAAAAACATTAAAGTCAGTATCTTCAAATTTCAGAAACACAATGAATTTCAGACAGGCAAGTATAAGAAATGCACACTTAGATGAATGGAACTGAAAGTCAAAATCATCACGGAAAAGAGAATATCTTAAAAATAGTCAAGGAGAAAGAAAGATCACATCAAATAGAATGCCAAATAGACTACTGACAGACTCCTCACTTCAGCAATGAAAGATAAATGGCAGATTATCATTACAATTTTGAAAGAAAGTAATTTTACACTGATTTGAATTTCCAGCAATCTATTAATCAAAACACAAATAGATGTTTTCAGAAAAAAATATTTAATTTTCACCCATCAACACTCATTAGAGGTATTTCTAAATTATTTTGTTGAAGTCTTTTAAACAACTGTGACCCTTGACAGAGTGTTAGCACACTTCTGATTTCAACCAGACCTGTGTTGGACAGTTCCCTGTGCACCCACACTCTTGACAGCTGCCAGCACCTGTATTATTAGCCTTGTTGCTTTCTGCTTTCTGCTTTCTTCCTCCAGGCATTCCCTGGGGAGATCTCAGATATGCAGGCAAACATATCCAAGAAATGAATATCTCCAGGGTCCACCCTCAAAAAGAGTAGTACCTATTGAATAAACAAGCAGGGGATTCTGAGAGGCCATCTGCCATCTCAGCAGTAACCTTGACCCTTTTCTAACTTTCTCAGCTATTTCAATATTGTTGTCTGAACTAACCTACAAAATTGCCTTCATACTTCATCTTTATTTTTATCTCTGATTCCATAGGCTTCAAACAAACATATTTCAGAGCAACTGAGCCCTAATAACAGGATCAAGTGCCCCAAGCAATGATCTATGTCCCAAAAATAATGGAAACAAACATCCTATCTATGAATGTATACCAAATATAGTTTCCCAGTGCTACAACTCTTGACTGGTCACAGGACCCTCATACTGGATCTGATCCATAATTGATTGAGTTGTTAAACTAGCTTTAGATTATTCAGAACAGTTTAACTGAGAAATTAGCTTAAGGGATGGGGTAATTATTGATTCCCTCCATCCACCTAACTTTGGTACCAGCAGCACCTTAAGAGGTTTGAAATCTTTGTTCTCACAGCAGCATCCTCTTTCGCCAATCTCCTGCCCCTCTCCTTGGCCTGCACAAGTGCTTCATCTGAACAATTGCAAATGCATAGGATTATGATGAGATAGACACCTGTGGATCTCAAGTAAATAATATAGGATTATATCTTGCAACACATAAATATACACAAGACCAATTTGTCAAACCAAGTAAATAGAGCTCGTTATCACAAAGCATAAAAAAACTTAAAATGAGAGGCAAAACATAACACAAATGATAGATCAAAAATAAGGAAAAATAGAAGAAGCTGCAATCTATCAGAAATTATATAAGGTGACAGGTGTTTAAGGTAACAGTTAAAACCATATTAGTTTAAGAAACACAATAGATGAACAAAAGCAGGAATATAATAAGAATAAAAAAATATAAAAATGCTTTAATCATACTTAGTTGACTCAAATGTAACATAATAAAATTTAAAAGTATATACAATAGGGGTCTCCCTGGTGGTGCAGTGGGTTAAACAATGCACTACGAAGCAAACCACAGCCATTGCAGCACGAGTTTGATACTTGCCACTGGCCAGGTGGGTGACCCACATGGTGCAGCAGACCCCTTCTGCCATACCTGCTGCTCCCCTCAGCAGTGTATTTCAGTCGATCTGCCTGTTCTCCTCTCCAGTCTGTCTCTGATGAATCCTCTCACTACCCCTGCATCTCTGGCCTGTACTCCAGATCTTGTATGAATAAATAAATAAAATCTTAATATATATATATACACAATAGAGGACTTATATGGTAGGCAAACACGAGTAGTGGGCAGAATTGACAAGCTTGAATATACCTAAGTAGGAAACAAACAAAAAAAAAAAATAAGAAGAATGTAAGCAGTGCTGAGATTTCTTTAGATCAGTTTAAAGAGAAACAGTATCCATACATTTGTAATCCCAGAAGGTGATGATAGAGTATAGCATAGAAAATTTCTTCAAAGAAATAATAACCAGTGAGCATCCTAATCTGGAAAGGAACCAGATATCCTGACCCAAGAGGCCTAACAAATTCCAAACAAAATAAATCTAAAGAGACTCATTGTAAGACATATTCTAATAATATTTAAGAACTATTGACAAGGAAAGGATACTAAAGCCATCAGACAAAGAAGTGTTGCATACAGGGAACAACTATTATATTACCCCACTGGAAACCTTGTGATAAGAAGGGAATGGCAAGAAATATTTAAAGACTTCAAAGAAAAAGTTTTCCAAATTAGAATACTTTATTCAATCCAAACAACAATCAGGACTGAATGAAGGATAAAAAGCTTAATAGAAAGTCAAAAATTTATAAAAGTACATACATCACCAATAACCTGGCTCTGATACTAAATACTAAAGTGAAGTAAAGACACCAAAACCATACAACATAAAGGAGGAAAAAGTAAAAAATTTTACCTTTATAATGAGTTTGACATCAAACTGTTTAATAGATCACAAATACAGACATTTACATACAAACCTTATAAACTTCAAGCAAAAAATAGTAGATAGAATAATTCATAAGAAAGTAGAAATGAACCATTCCCAAAATATATATAAAACAGGTGTCAAAAGCTAAAATGTTAAGCACCAACTATAAAAATCCATAAAGGAGTAAAATGTCAACAAAGAAGTGATTCAATTGTCATATTTATTATAAGTATTTTGATTTGACAAATTAAAGGATATAGAGTTGCTGAATGAATTATAAGACAAAGCCCAGCCTTTTATTGCCTATAAAAATTCAGTCTTGCTGCTAAAAATAAATATAGATTCAAAAGGTCAGAAGACTATCAAATGGTAAACAACAAAACCAGAAACAACTATACTTTGGTTAGATAAAATAGATTTCTACTTATAAAAGATATTAGAAGATAGATATTATGTCACGAGTAAGAGCCTAATTCAACAAAAAGAAATAACATCCATTAATTTGCCAACTATACAAACTAAGGTATATAAAGAACTTACAATGGAATTAAAGAGAAAGATACTTACAATAATAATAAGGAATTTTAATATCCTATCCACAACCACTGGCAGATCAACAAGAGAGAGAATAAATAAGGAAATGAGATCCTTAAATGATGCATTAGATCAGATAGACTTAATAGATATCTACAGAAATCTCCACCCAAAAACTGTAGCATCTATGTTTGTTTATTTTTTCTCAATTGCACATGGAATTTTCCTAAGAAAAGCCTCTGAGTTGGACATAAGTGAATTGTAATATAAGTATGAAGACTACAAACATTTGAAGAGTAATTGATAAGCAAATAGCAAAAGTACATGTATCTTGAAAACCGTTGGCATAGAAGAGGGAGAAGGAAGAAGAGGAGGAAAATAAGATAAAAAAAGGAGAGGAAGAGGAAGAATGTGCCCTCTCTTCTTAAAAACATGTTAAGAGACACATACTAATAGTTAAAAATATTTACGCAAATAAAGAGAGCACAATGAAAACCATTGGGATTACTGATGATAACTAAGGACAAGGTTTACTTCTTACATTGGGAAAAGTGATATGATTGGTAAGTGATATAAGAGCCCTCAATTATTAGTTTTTTTTAAAAAAATTATAAAATTAATCAGTGTTGTGTAAATATTTCTTATCTTCTTTACAAATACTTGTTTTTAGTTCTAAAGTGTATTTAAAGGAAAATAATGAAGCAGTTATAATTAATTAGGAAACAATAAATGGCATGGTTAAAACTTGAAGCAAACAGTTGTAAAAGCAAATTTTTTATAAGTAATTACTTTAAGGTGTGTGTGTGTATGTGTTAGTATATAACATAAAATGTTACTCAAACTGTTTCTAGGTGGTAGGTATTTTTTCTTACCTTTTGTGTTCTTACTTTGAAGTATTCCATAATGGCTATGTATTAATTATAAAATAAAATTAAAAAAAATAAATACTTCAGAAATGATTGCCAATATACTTTTCAAAATAACTATGCAGCGGAGGAATAATCTGTATTAGTTTATATATGTACATTGGAAAGTTATAATACACTCAAGAATGTTGTTTACAACATGGTTTAATTATTGTATCTAATCCCTTTTGTTTAGAAGCAGCCACATAGAGAGAAAATAGGGTTCTTACCAATTCCTCTATTTACCTGAGTTCAAATCCCATGAGAGTTTTAGATGTGCTTCATTACAATCTTTGGAAAGGCATCCTGTTCAACTGAACACAGGGTGACTCAATGATCTATCTCAGAGAATACATAAATGGTAGTAGGATGCTATTATAGAGAGTATTGCATTCCTAATGCATCTTCTTAGAAACAAATGATCTTCACTGTGGTCGCCACTAGAAATCACAGCAGGAACTTGACTGAAAACAGCCTTTTCAATTGGAACCATTTACAAGTTATCTGTAATATTTGCATTTTCTTCTAATGCACTAATAAAAGCCCCCAAATCAATATTATCCAGAAAAATATACATTTCATAAACAAAATTTTGACTACATGGGTATGCATAATGTTAATTTGAGGCATAAACTTGTTTGAGCAATAAGATCACCATACACTTGGTGAGACATTATTATGGGTGTGTTCATGAGAGTGTTTTGGGATGATTAACATTTTAATTCATAGACTAAGGCAGATTGCCTCCCCTAATGTGTTTGGCCTTCGTGTAATCAGTGCAATGTGTCTTAGTAGAGCATAAAGCTGAACCTTCTGCAAGTACAAGGAAACTCACCACCCTGCTGTCTGAGATGAAACGTCGACCTTTCTAGCCTGTGGATGTGACAAGAGAAATGAAACATTTTGGAGTTTTTTGTGCAGTAATTAGTCCATAAGAGACCGTTGAGGGTTGGTCCCAGGAACGTATACTCAGACACATCCACTGCCAGGAAGATGCTGAAAGAAATCTAGTCACATAGAGGACCAGGATAGGAGTTTAACCATTCAAGCTTGATGAATTTTCCATAAATCAATACAGAAGTGACTGAAAACCTGATTGGCATGAAGTGGACCTTAGTGTCAATTAACCTGTCTT
Organism: Galemys pyrenaicus; assembly: GCA_019455555.1. NCBI lineage: Eukaryota > Metazoa > Chordata > Mammalia > Eulipotyphla > Talpidae > Galemys > Galemys pyrenaicus. The sequence goes on from JAGFMF010011791.1 coordinate 8,397,566, forward strand.
TTTGTGTGGATAAGTGTTCTCCATTCAGGGCAACTGGGGAACACAGCTTAAGTGTTCCTTGGACATCAGGGAATCCCCAAATAACTGTTTATTGCTTCAATTGGGTCCTCATTCATTTTAGGCTGGCAAAAATGAACTAAAACATTAGCTCTTTTAGCTTTCTAGACTGCCAGCTTTCTGTTTTGAATTCACTCCATCCATTCTCCTGGGTCTCAAGCTTGCCAACTAAGATCTTAGGTACTCTGAGTTTGCATAGTCACATGGGCCAATTTTTGACGATAAATTGACATATGTAAATGCATATGTCATGCATATGACAAATACCTAAGCAGGTGGAAATAGCTTTTGAATTGGGTAATGTATAGAGACTAGAAGAGAAAATATTAAAAATATAGATATTGTAGACCATTCTGATGAGGTCTTTGACAAAATAAGAAACATATTACTAAATGCTGGAGGAAGGGCATCCTTCATATATAGTGGCAGTGAACTTGATGCATTATATTCTTGTGTTTTGTGAAAGATGGAACTTGTGAATGGTGAAATTTGGTATTTTGCTGAGGAGACTTCTTGGTTCTTCCTATTTATAGTAAAATACAAAAGGAAAGAGAAATTTAATATGGAATTGTTCCAAAATGTAAACAGAATGTGAAACTTTGGAAAATCCTCAGCATATCCAGGTTGAAAAAAATGAGATAGCTTTTTCTGCAGAGAATATTAATGTTATTGTTACAGCAACATTTCCATAAAAAGGGTAATTACCATGGTCCCAGTCCCCAATTAACTAAAGGCAGAGCTGAACAGCCAGGTGATGTAACGTGAAAGGCAGGTGAGTTCTTGGGAAGAAGAAAAAGGAGTAGGGAGAAGTATGGCCTGATTTGTAGTCCTGGAAGGAGAGCACTGTGTAGAGTAGAGACAATGGGTAAAAGACCTGTGGGGAGGCTGATAATGGCAACTGTTACCTTCATTTGTACTTTGATTTTATTCCTTTCCTCCCAGACTTTCCTGGTAACTATCACCATCTTTCTATGGTTTCCCAAAGAGAGATGCCTTAGATTTGTGGCAAGTGTTTGGGACTCGGTGAACTTACTTCAACTGACCCTATTTGACTGAACATTTACCCATGAGGGGATGGGTAACTTTCAGTTTTTCATTGGAAAATCTTACCTTTTATTCTCTTCTGTCTGTGCACACTAGTTCTGTTAAAATTATTTTTACAGTAATAGTCATCTTTACCTTCGTGTGTATGGATGGCTGCATCTCTTTAGAGTCTGCAAGTATGGGCATCCTGGGATGCTGGGCTGTGGACTATGTGACTGAATAATCAATCACATAATAATCAAATCATGGCTACAACTCTTGGATTTAATCATCGATCCCAGCAGAAGCTAGGTATAAAGTGAGATTATACCTGCAAAGACATTGCAAGTTTTTGTTTGTTTTACATTTTAAAAGGAAAGTTTTATTAGAAAAAGGAGAAAAACAAAATGAGTCACCTACATAATCACAGGTAAGCAAGAGAGCTGCTTTTTGCCAGCACAGACTTGTGCAAATAGAGTGTTGACACCACAAGTGTGAATTAAAGGGGTTGGGGAAATCAGAATGGGATAAAGGAAAGCTGCTGAACGTCTTGAATTCTGCAGGGTCAGATCATTTGCTACAAATGCATGATATTCTTCTCAGAAAAAGAAGAACCACAGAGAATGTGACTCAGAGATCATCGGGGCTGCCACTCTTATCACTGACACAAAGGTCAAGGTTGTTTCTTTCTAGACTTTGAAGGTGGGTCCACCTCTCTGGACTGGGGAACTGAGGATCCTTTCAGTGCCTCTGGCTAGGACTGCCCAGTTAAGAGTTGAAGGGGCAGGGTAATTCATAGAGACCTGGGGATGACAGCCACTGGAGTGGACTTGGAAGGCAGAGTATTGAATTAAAAAGTTGTCTTAAGCCTTGCTGTCTAATGAAATTATCCTTGTTAGGATTTGGCCTTGCTTGGGACTTCACTTTTTGAATGAGAAGGTTTGTGTTATGCACGTGTACTTTTTTTTTTTTTCCTAAGTAAATCCTTTGTCTGATTTCACTGGTTCACAACTATAGAAGAACCTTTTCCTTGTAATGAATTGCATGTCCAGTTTCATCTACATCCATTTTAAACAATGCTTAGATAAGACATTTTAGCATTAATGCTAGCATGAGTTAAGACTTTTGAAGCAAATTAGAATGAAATAAATATATGTTGCATGTAGAAAGGACATGACTATTGGAGACCCAGGAACAAAATGCTATGGATTGATTCATAACTCTTCAAATTAATATGTTGAATCCTTAACCACCACCCCACCCCATGTGACCTTATTGAGATAGGGTCTTCCAGGAAATGACTAATATTAAAATAGGTAGTAAAATCATACCTCTAATCTGATAGAATTATAACCTTTATTAGAAAAGATGTTAAGTTCCAAATCCTCATTCCACATTCACACAGCAAAGAATGACAATGTAGAACATGGTGAGTAGATGATGATCTACAAGCCAAGGAAGAAGATTCTCACTAGCAACTATATTGAGTGGTACCTTAGTCTTGGATTCCCCATTCTCCAGAAGATAAGAAATATTATTTAAGGTACTCAGTCTGTGGAATTTGTTATGGAAGCCTGAGGAGACTAAGGCAATGAATTTTATAGCCACACAAATCCCCACTCCCAGTATCCAAAAAAAAAAAAAACCACACATTGACAAGGTATATCATTATGTAATATTAAGGAGTAGAAGAGCTACTTAAAAATATCAGTTTCCACAAGGAAATTTTGAACAGCCCTGAATACTGTTGGAAAATGCTACTTATATTACTAGCTAACATTAACAAGAGCTGTCGTTCTCAGTTTCATGAGCTGCCAGGAATCCCTGTGTCTCAGAGGTTTTGACAGTTGATGGAGACACTGCAGCTAGGCTTAGCCATTGAGGGTCTCCATCAGGAAGTGTTTCTGTCAAGTGCTAAGAGGCACTGCTGTCAAATACATCCCTTAGGACAGAGAAGATCCTGTACATTCATTTTTAGAGAGTGAGTGGATGGGGAAGTATTAAAAATCTTTTGCATGGTAAAAGCTTAAGAACTAGAGAATGTTTAACTTGAAAAAGTTTATATTTTGGCCATGTGGTAAGTCCATTCATATATCTGAAGCTATCCATCATGGTAAAGGTATGAATTGTGTTCAATAGATTCTCAAGAGAAGATGGGGTGGAAACTTCAGGAACACAAATAATGGGTCAGTATAAAAACTTTTCTCTTTACTTTAGAACTCTCAAAAACTTGATTCAAACTACAGCAATTACTTTTTACCCTGCTAGTTTGAAATAAATTTAGATATACAGAAGAGTTGGAAAAGTGTACAGCTGTACAAATTTCTTTAATTTCTTAATGTTATGAATATATACTATAATGATCAAAACTAAAATGATGAGCCTCCCTGGTGGCACAGTGGGTTTAGCGCCACACTGTGATGCATCCACAGCACAGCAGTGTGAGTTCTATCCCCTGCCAGGGAGGGGACCAACATGGCATAGCAGACCTCTCCCCTCAGTAGTGTATTTCAGTTCATCTGTCTGTTCTTCTCCCTACTCTGTCTCTGGCAAATCCTCTCACGTTCCGCGACTCTGGCCTGTACCCCAGCTCTTGTATGCATAAATATATAAATAAAAAAAAAAAACTAAGATGATGATGATGGAGTACTATGAATATGAATTACAGACTGTATTTGAATTTCATTATTATTTCCTTTTAAGTCTTGTTCTAGGATTTAATTTTAGGATCTCATGTTATATTTTATTTTCCTGAGTCAGTGATTTTTAATATCTATCTGAATCTTCCTATTTTGTCATTGAAAATGTGAATTAAAGATTATAGTTCTAATTTATTTGGATAGGGTAGTTTAGAATTTTGATTGAATACCATATTAAAATCATTACAAAAGAAGATGCTTGTATTTGACTCTTCTAGATACTCTGTATTTGATGAGACCATGGTGACTTAAATAGTAATAATAACTAAATACTGTGAAAAACTGACCTTTGTGAAGTTATTTTCAATTATTAAGAAATTGCTTTACCTGGATTGTTGGAACTGGCCAAAGACCTTTGTCCTGGGCCAAAAAGCAATTGCTTTAAGAAACATCAAGCAAACCATTGTTTAAGAAATCATCCTGATCAGAATTACTGAAGTTTGTGGACTTTTAGCTAGAGTTTAGAATCAGTAATCAATCGTGTATAGTTAAGAATAATTTAAGCTCATTAACACTAATTGACTCTTCTCATTAATCGCTTACCTCTTCTTTTCTTCCCATAAACCATCCTGAATTTTGTTTCTCCTCAGGGAACAATTTGGGTTTTGCATGAAATCTCTGTGCCCCAACTTGTAACTACTTTATTATCCCAAATGAATGAACTTGCCTTTTTAATGGACTCCTGAATTTTAAATATGGTTAATGTTACAAGACAGGGAGAGGGGCACACCAGAACCCCCAAACCTGCCTGCTCTAAATAGGTTCTGCTATCTGCCACATTAAGATAAAACACATGTACCTTTACTGGAAAGAGACTTCGATACAAAGGCATGCAATACAGAAAAGACAAAGAACATAGTTTCCAAATCAAGCACCCCAAATTACCCATCCCCTTATGGGTAAATGTCCACCTAAACAGGATTGGCCCAAAGTAAAGACTGAAAACCTGACACAAATCTAAAGCACCTTCTGGTGTGACCCATAGAAAAGGGTCAGAAATAGCCAGACAAGTCTGGGAAGAAAAAAAGGAAAATCAATATCAAGATAAGAGCTTCCATTGTTAGCCTCCCCAAGGATCTCTTGTCACTTCTTTTTTAACCAATCCAGGACAAAAATGAAAGCACAATTTATTCACATATCTCTCTGCTTCATGGAGACCTCTTCCAGGTTTTCTTATTGCTCTCCATTCTGCTTCCTTCCTTCCCCAGTCTCCTCTCCAGTTTCTTCTTCTCTCTGCTCGGCTCCACCCTTCTTTGGGTGATGCAGGGAATTTTGAACTGCCCCTTTTCCTGGGCATCACTCTGTTATATTAACAGTACTGATACACACCATTTTGTATGATGCACACAATTTTGAACTTTAAGTATTAGTTTCATGCATTTCAATAATTAGAAATTGGTTCATATTTATATTGAAACAACTAGTCAGGCTGACTATCTTAAGGTGTGACACTGATAGGTGCATAAGGCATGAGGATGATCTACCTAAATGTATTTTTTCACCTGCTATTTGGTTTTGCAAAAAAGTAAATCAGTATCCTAGAAAGAGTATTGAGATTGTTATAGGGCAATCCTAATATAAAATGGGTTCCCCTTGTTAGGGGAAAAGGTAGTCCTGAATGGATTATGGATGTGTGGACTCCAACCCCCACTCCAGACCATCAGTGTTCCAGAACCACAAATCTGATAAGATGATTATCGAAGAGTGGATCACTGGGACCTGAGGGTGGAGTTAAGCAGCCAGGCTGGCTATAAAACCAGAGGTGAGCCTTGGGCTTGCTCTCTTACTGAGGAGTCAGACTCCTTCCTTTGGGAGCCATCTCTCTTCCTTTGGAGCCATCTCATTCGACTTGGAGCCAGCTCTCAATGCACCATTGCTTAGATCTGGTAGGGTATTTGTGGATTTGTATCCCTCTCTTTTTCCTTTGGTATTATTACTATTTTATTCCCCTTCTTTCATAAAATAAAACCTGGTAATAACTTTTGTCACATGTACCTGGAGTTGGGACTTTTTAAAAGTCTTCTGAGCGCGCCGGTGGAGGACCCAGTGAGGGGAACCCATTTTATATTAGGGTTGCCCTGTAACAATACATGTTCAGTGGTCTAGAACATAATAATAAAAAAACTAGAGCTGTTTTAGATTGTGGTGATGGTAGCAGGATCTTTAAACCATATTTATGTTTAAGCCAGTATTTCTGACCTAGAGAAATAAGCAATAGAAAAAATTAAGAAATCCAAGAGTCACTTAGGCTCCAGCTAAATTAAAAAATAATAAAGAGACAAACCTTTTATAAAAGCGTAATCTTCCATTACTTTTTCAAGATTTATTGAAATGACTTTAAGTAAATATTAAGTAAAACTTCTGGAAAGCTAAATCATTTCCTTGAAATAGTAACTTGAAATGATTATTAAATGATTATATTTATATGATAATATAAAGAACATTTTACCACAGCAAAAAGAAAAAAAAATAAGACTTTATATGTGGTTTAGCACAGACAAAAATACACTCTAGACTACTGTGGGAAGTCTACTTAATTTTATTGATTTTTCTCCTTCAGTTTAAATTCCCTAGTCTCCCTGGCCTTTCATCATTTTTATTCAGAGGTGAATAAGAGGTCAAAATTCAATTTTATTGTATCTTTTAGATTATTATATATAATCATATCCTGGAATATTGAATTTCATTAGCTACCCATTTGAAGTTTCCACCTGAGAAGCAAGCTTTAGAATTTTCTCTACAAGAAGCTAAATTACCCATATATTCTATGAAGTTTCTGTATCTTTAAACAGATAAAATATTTTCTCAGAAAACCAGTAGTACTACTGTTGATTACTATTAATCTATGAGTGTTGTTTAAACAGCAAATATGATTTCTATTTATATTTTTTAGTAATTGCATAACTATTATAGTGTAGAAAAAAAAGATTGTTTTTTGATTCAAACATCATAACACATTCCACCAGAGGTTTTATGCCATTTCCAAGAACTATTCAAAATACTATGAATAAAAGAGAGAACATTAACTTAGTTTTTACATGAGTGCCTTTCATCCTTGGGTTTTAGTTATCCTATCCATTATCTTAACCTATAGGCTGGATTCATGTTCTGGCAAAAATAGGAATTGTGATACACACAGTGTTCACAATGAGTCTAATTTTTGTTACTCCTAGGTTTCAGTCTAAAAATATTCATAAACACACATATCTAATGTCTCCTTACCCTATTTTTTAATGAGTGCTCTCCCTTGGGGTTTCCAACCTAAGTAGATTGGAGTCCACAATCTAAAACTAGGCTAATCTTTTCAGACTTCTTGTAACCTAGAATATTTGGCCAGTAATTACAGCATTATATTATCTCTCCAGAGAGAGAGAGAGAGAGAGATCTCCCTTTTGGTTAGGTGTTTTACTCAGATGTGGCATCTAGGTTCTAGGTAAAAATATTTCCTGCGCCATCAATGCCATATCACTGCAATATTCACTTGTGTCACAGTGTCCAAGCATCATACAGTCACAATAAACTATGTAATGCAAATATTAAATATCAGGGAGGATAGATAATGTTGTCATACTCCCCCTTCAGGAGGTATGAGTAAAGATCCACTGAAAGTCCAAGATATATAAATGGAGTTTGTCAATGATCAGATTGCATATCAGATTTGGTTTAGTGTCAAAGAAGAATATCCAAAATAATCTGAAAAAACATTATTTCTTTGCCCTTTCCAACAACTTATCTCTGTGAGAATGATTGTTTCAATGCCAAAGGATAATTGTTTTGTATGCCACTCAACCAAAATATGATGGCATAACATATTGAATGCAGAAAAAGATGTGAGAATCCAACTATCTGCTATGAACTGAGGTGTTAATATCACACTTCTCTCTTAGAAATGTTTTTCAAATGAAAGTATGCCATTTTTGTTAACATATCCTGGGCTTATAATTATTTTAAAATGATTAATAAGTAACTATAAACATATTTAAGGTATTCCATATTATTAAAAGATATTCAATCATTTTTCAGAATGTGAGTGATGAAAAATTTGAGAACCACTGTCCATTAATTGAAACCATTTACCACAGGAAAACAAGATGGCATCTTTCCTATCGTAACATAGCCAGGAATTCTACAATGTTCTTCATTGGATTTCTTTTGGAATATTCTTTTCATCTTTAAAGAATTGTTTTCTTTTTGGGAGGAAAGCCATGTAGTCTTATATAACTTTCATAACACTTCAAATGACTTATCTTCTCTGAAAACTCACCAATTCTTCCCTGATATATAGTCGTTTGTATAAAAAAAGTTTACATAATATGCAGATTCATTATGATTTGTTTGCAATGTAATTACACTCAAAGGCATTTTTTATTCTTGTTAAGAATATTTCCTATTTGTTTTTCATTTTTAATTTAAATGACTCATTAATTAAGTTATAAATAGGTGGAAAGTATTTTCATAAACCACATGGGAACCCCCACTAGTCTAGTGGGTTCATATTATGACCCTACCTGACTACTTACGTGTTGTCAAGAGGCTAAAGAGAACTTGCATTGTCAAAAAGTTAGAACAGTATTCCTGACTATCAATGATTTACTTATTATAGGTGCTTATCCTTTATTTCTCACCAATTCCCTTTCATTTAATTGAGTTCTTCATTGATTTCTGGCTATAATTTTACTTTTCATTTGTGCTTAAATTCAAATTAAATTAATAGAAAATGGAAAATTGTATCACAGAGGTTAACATAACCTAAACTAAATCATTGATTTTATATAGATATTTGAATTATAAAATGCAAATATTTCTCTGTTGATATTTTCTATTTTTAAAATTGACCATCGTGTACACTTTCCAATAAACTTTTATTATTTTCATAAAATAAAATGCATATTTCCACCCTGACTTTAATTAAAATTCTTGTCTTATCTGATACTTCTACAAAGCTCCTTCAAATACTCTAACTTTTTAATCTTTTCATGGACTTTATGATGGTTCCTTGTGAATTCCTGTCAGATCTAGAATGTTTGCTCTAGTCCTAAATAATTATGCCTCGAAGTTGTGTAACAGCCACATCAGACACATACAACAAAATCCTCACAGGAAGTGGAGTCTGGCTGCTCAAGAAACCATTGACTTGGCTGGTGACATCCTCTGCCACCCGCCCTCTTGAAGGTCATGCTGATTTTATTGATCTGGCTTGCTTTTTTTTCCCCATTAACTTTTCTTTTAAAGGCAATTGTGCTGAAGAAGAAACAGTATTCACTGACAGCTTTCAGCTCCATGTCACCCTGGAGCTCTTTAGTTCGCTGTGGTGTTTTCATGGTTTAGGCTACTAATGAGCTGTCTTCTTCAGGCTGATTGTCAGCTCATAATAATATGCTGACTCAGCAAAGCATCCCGAATCCCCTTATGTGTGCACTTGTAAAGAGCGATTAACCGTTTTCAAGGATTTCTTAGTTACTTATATAGAAAGGACTTGTGATGATGCCCTTAGTTTATTGGACAAGAACATTTGTTTAGACTAATTGAGAAATGAGGAGTTTCTCATGGCCTTCTGAATATCCTGTTGCCATTTTGTATGTGAATATATGAAAGTAATTTATTTAAATCAGTCATACACTGCACTTTTCTAATCTTTTAGGGTAAAGAACCATAGAACATTTAAATAGTTACTGTTAAAATAAAAAATAAAGGAAGACAGACTTGAAAATTCCCTGTGCAGATAAAAATCAGTTCATAAAAACAAAGCTTAATTTGGCTTATTTTTTGAGACTAATCTGACCTGTGTCATTTCTTATTTGTGCCTCTGGAACTGTAAGCAAACTTCAATTGTTTCCTGAGGTTGCAATGGAGTAACCATACTGACCAATTGTATATCATTTAAGAACATTCTAATACCTTAGTCAATCACTGAAAAATAAAGTCACTGCTTTTTGCTGTATGAGCAATTTGCAATACTATATCCCTGAACCTCATCCAAGTTTTGGTTTCCTTGTTCCTCATGAGTAAATTGCCTTTTTAGTGTGTGCACAATAAATTTCAATTAATTGCTACTTTGGTGATTTAGTTTTTATTTTGAATATTTCTGAAACTTTTACACTAGTCATCTAATGTTCAAGAAATAGATAGTCAGCATAACATAGCCTATGTTCTTATAAAAAAGAGCTTTGCGTTTTTGTTATGAGAATAAAAGTTACATAAAATTTCACATCTACGGATAGACATTCTTCATACAAACAGGTGAAAACTTTAACTGTCTTAAACAATAAAGTAAATTTATGAATCAAAAACCATCAAGTCCAGAAAACTTTCACAATTGCTTGGTAATTTTCTTGATTCTTTCTTGTCTTTGCTTTGCTTTTTGGATCATAGCAGCTGATCTAGTTCTCACAAATGACTTTTTTGAGGAATTATACAGCATAAGTTGTGTGCTCATTAGTACACTTTTGATTTCAAGGAAAAGAATGCCTGGGTCATGATTGGCTTCAACTGGCTAGGAATTTAATCTGAAGTCAGAAATGTTGGAGAAGTGATGTCGGGGCAGCAAAAGCAAAATTTACTTCTGTTGCTGTCTGGCATCCAGAGCTGTACAGCCCAGCCTTCAGACTGTTGCTGTGGGCTTCTGTCTGGTGTCACTTAAGCAGCCCCAACTGTGGGCCCCTCCAGCTGCCCTGAATTGGATCCTGGTCTCCACTGCTTACCAGTGTGCCACCAACCCCAGGCTCTGTTGATGGGATAGGCCATTTTGCATAAGCAAGCCTTTGTTTAGTCCTACCAGACACTATCTGGGGTGACAGTGATGACCACTTGTGGCCTTAGAAACTATTTCCTTTTCCCAACCTCCCATTTGTTAAATAAACACCATTGCTGTTGGACCCTGAGCCTGGGTGGTGTCTTGAAATCGAGAGCACAGATGAGAACCCATAGACAGCAGCCTGCCTCCAACCTTGACTCTGTTTTTAACACTAACTGGCACTTTCAAAAAATACCAGCACTCTCAGCATATGGGTGGTATGTTCCTCAGAGGAAAAATGCTAAGAGTATAAAGGAATATAGCATTAATAAATCTAACTTTCAGGATATAATCAAAATAAAAATGCAGCTGATAATAATTCATTCATCTCTTAGTATCAGCTGAATAGTGGAATATGTACTATCTTTGCTAAAGACCACTGAAAAAATTCCTGATTCAGAAATTACTCAAAATTTTACTTTTGTTAGAAAGAAAAGGACAAATTATATCAGATTAAATAAGAAGATTGTGTCCTTTTATGTTCAATTAAAATCTAAATTGGTGTAATGTATTTACCTTAAATGTGACATAGTGATTAATATGCTACCTAGGCTACTCTACTAATGAAAAGCAAAAAATATTTACTGATAGAAATATCCTATGCTTTTAGAAATATAGTTTAGATAGTCAAGCAAATGTTTTTACTCAAAACAATCATTTGTGAAACAGATTGATCCCAAGGAAACACTGGAATGGGTCTATGGAAAGAGAAAATTATCAGATCCAAATATCCTGATACATTCTGGACAAAAATGAAAATAAACTAAAGGTCACAAGAGTCTTTTTCATTAAGTGAAACTAGAAGGAAATAAGATTGTTTACATATACTGTGAACATAAGAAGTGCCAAACTAAATTTTATGCTTGGTTGCAAAAGTAAAGGAAAATGTAGGAGGATAATTACATAAGGGTAACTGCAAGTAAGATGGATTTTTCAAGTGTGTGTGTGTGTGTGTGTGTATGTATGTTCATATGAAATTCCCAGGAGAAAAGAAGTACTTTTTCTGTGCATTTTGCAATTAGGTTTGAAAAACTTGTGGAAAGCTTCCATGTTAAACAACCATTACCTGCAAGGTGTAAAATTACTTTAATGCTTAATTCCAAATTTGCAGTAGCCAACCATGTTTGCAAAGATATCTGTTAGAGGTAATTTAGTTAAATCAAACATAGACTATCTCTGCTCTTGGTGGATGATTCACTAAATGTAAACTTATATTTATTACTCTATCAATAAGTTAGAAAATAAAATAAGTATTAAATTTCTAGGCAGAAATAAATATTTAGACACTGGCTTAAGTAGCTCATTCAAATTAAAAGATAATAAATGGACTGGCTAGATTTTTGTACTCAATGTGAAACATTTTTTTCCCCAAAAATACCCAGCATCGTATTGAGAAATTTATACTTTATTGTTATTTTGTTTGATAAGCATGATGTTTTATGAGGTTATGCTGGATTTTTATTAATTTAACATTGCTTATCTTTCAAGTTTCTCTCTTTTTTCTTTTAAGATTTATTTGTTTATGCATACAAGCACTGAGGGACAGGCTAGAGCTGAGGTACAGGGGTGTGAGAAGCTTCACCAGAGACAGAGTGGGGAACAGAACAGCCAGGCTGACTGAAACACACTGCTGAGGGAAGCAGTGGGCAAGACAGGGGAGGTCTGCGGCTCCATGTGGGTCAGCTCCCTGGCCAGGGATCAAAGGAATGCTGCATTGGCTTTGGACAGTTTCAGAGTGCTGTGACTTAACGACTTAACCGCTTGCGCCACCAGGGAGGTCTCAAGTTTCACTTTTAAATGAAAGAATCACAGGCTTTATTTCTTTTAATTTGTTAGTGTGCTTGATTATGAGTGGAAGACCCCTCCTTAATAATGATGCATGCATTTAACTCATTGCTTGTATCTATTTTCTGATACTTAAAAACATATGAGGTTTGATATCTATAAATATTGGTCTATGTTTCCTTAAAAGTGTTGTTCTTGTCACATTTTGGTAGGAAAGTCTTATGGTGCTTTATATGACACATAGAGTTCCTGTTTTAGACATTTCACCACTTTCTGTAAAAAAAATATTGTTTAATTATTGACAGGTTTAGTGCAATAAAAGTGGACTTTTTTCTTAAACCATTTTGGGGAAGTTGAACATTGTAACCCAAAATTATTGTCCTACCAGGATATCACAAAGAGTCTTTATTTGAAAATATTGTCTTTCGCTCGTGTAATTAGTTTTGATAAGCTCATATTAGGTCAGCTTGTGTCCTAAATCCATTTGTCACTGCTGTACTGTAAGAGGAGGTGGCCACATACACAGGGAAGAGGCAGAGATTGCTATCATGCAACTACGCATTAAGAAATTCCAGAAATTTCCAGCAATCACCAGAAAGTGGGAAAAAGCCATAGGATGACTTCTCTCTCAGATCCTTCAAAAGCATCAACCATGCTAACTGATTTCAGGTTTCTAGCTTCTGAAAGTGTAAAAAATAAATTTTCATTGTTTTCAGCCAACAAATTTGTAGTTATGGCAAACCTAGGAAATAGTAAACTTTAGTGTAGCACTTAAAGTATTAGTATACCTGGTACACTAAAAAAATATGGTGTGGTAATATACATATGAGAAGGTGTGAAAGCACTCCCCCTATATCGTATGGAGAATTATAAACCTGTTACCTCAATAATAATAATAATAATAACAATAATAAATCTTTAAATTATACACACTATATAAACAGAATAATCTATTCTTATTAAAAATAAGGATTTTTTTAAAGATAATTGCATACTTCTTGATGTTCTCATTCTGATTGGCAGAGATTATTGTTCTATCTCCTGTATTAAAAACTGCAAATCCTGCCACAGAAACAGTCATCTTTATTTAAATGACTTAAGTCCATGTTTTTTAAAAGTTACTTTAGTGGTTTTGATCCCTTGCACTTCTCTGTAGTTTCTGATTTTCTTGTTTCTTCCTTTTACTTAAGTTTTAACTTATGTGTTATAATATTTACTACTTTTTCTTAGTTCTGTTGTATATCTAATTAACTATGATTCGTTATTTTATTTTTTGCTTATGAATACTTGTTTAAAAATTACTTAATGTTGGGACCTCCCTGGTGGCTCAGGGAATTAAGTTGCAGCATTATGAAGCTGTCCAAAGTCAATGCAGCACCAGTTCAACCTCTGTCTAGGTAGCTAACCCCCATGGCACAACAGACCTCTCCTGTCTCACCTGCTGCTCCCCTCAACAGTCAGTCTGCATGTTCTGCTCCCCACTCTGTCTCTGGTGAATCCTCTCACCCCACCTCCCTCACCTCTGACCTATACCCTAGCTCTTGTATGTATAAATAAATAAAATCTTCTTTAAAAAAAAATCTAATTTTTTAATATTAGATTTTAAATGACTACTTTTTGATTATTAGAATTTCCTTGAAAATCAGCTTCTAATCACATTATTGCACCATAATTAATATATTTGAAACTTTCCTAATCTCAGCATCATTATTTTTTACTTTCAATTGTATTCATATGTGTTTCAGTAAATGATGTAAGGGAATCTGCTTTTACTAACTCATTTGGATTTTTTATTTATCAGACTACAAGAGTTTTTCTGTGCTATCTTCCACCCACCTCCAATTTCCTGCTTTTGTGAGAACTGTTTAGATTTTCTTTTATTATGCTTCATACTTATTAATTTTGAAGTTATATATTTCATTCCTGCTTTGTAGATCGGAAATTCATTTCTTGGATGAATTCTTGGATGATGTGTGACACCACAGGATAAATAAATGGAATGCTATGTATCTAGCACTTCTTCTAAGACATTAATCCCTTCAACTCTCAAGAGGGGTCTTAGCAGAACCCAGAACAGCCAACACTTAAACTAGTCACCTCCGTCTTTGAGCTCTTTTCCATTTATCCATTAGCATTAGCATATATTATCATTTCTCTGTGTGCTATGATGAAATAAAGTTTGAGAATCACTTATATACCCTTAGATTCTTAAAATGCATTTTGACATAAAATAGTCTAAATTGAATCTGCTTTTCTGTCCTTATGTGATAACTCTGTGAACTTCCAAAATTGCCTAAGATGAGAACATTCTAATTTTATCTTATGCATCATTGAGAAGTTTTTAAAACTACTTTTATCCTGTCTGGTTTTAACCCATTCTAAGATTTGTTTTTTCAATATGTGAGATATTAAATATTGACAACATTTAATCTAATTGTTTCTCATCAAATTTGGAAGTCACTATTCAAATACCATTTCTTAGGTATGTTGGTTCTAATCTACTTTTTGAAGTCAAGTTAAATATATTCAATATATCGTGATTTTTCATTCTCATGATTGTGAGTGTATGTGTGTTTCTATACCTCTTGGGATCACACTTGAAATCATTTCCTTTGAACTATATTATCAGTTGAATTTATTCTACTAGATTTTAAGTTTTGTTATTTTATGTGTTTATATTTGGCATTTCTTTTTTTAAGATTTATTTATTTATGCATACAAGATCTGGGGTGCTGGCCTGAGGTGAAGGTGGTGAGAGAATTCATCAGAGACAGAGTAAGGAGCAGATCCATTGAAATACACTGCTGAGGGAGGCAGCCATCGAAAAAGGAGAGGTCTGCTCTGCCATGTGGGTCACCTCCCTGGCAAGGGATCAAATTTGTGCTGCAGTGGCTGCAGATAGCCTGATAGTACTGCAGCTTAACCCCCTAGAGCCACCAGGGATGTCCCTATTTGGCATTTATAAAAGCTCTTAGCAGATGGCTTAACATGCAAGAGCTTTCCTGAAGGAACTTGGCATTTTTCTCTTTTACTCTTTTTATGATAGTATGTAGAGATTTTTTTCTAACCAATTATGAATCGCTGATTTTATGCATGATTTCTGTCCTTTGGTTCTATGCACTGTCAAGAATCTAATCCCCTGCAATGTGAAACTTATGTTTTTCTTTACTAGTATACCCTTAGGTCTTGGTTCTCATGTCAAGACACAATCCTAATTTTCACTTAATTTCTAGCCTCTAATATGTCTCTTGCTTTTCTCTGAGCTCAGTATTTAATCATGTTTATTAACTATGTTTATTTACTATTACCCAACCACTTCAAGTACTTGTCATAAGATATTTATATTTCAGGAGATGACTTTGCTAAACTGTCACAGGATTTCCAAATGACACCACCTTAAATAAAGAAATGATTGCCTCTTTATGTAATGAGAAACTAGAAGTGGAATAGGTAGTTATTGACCTTGATAAAGTGTCTTAACTATATCTGAACAAATGTTTTCTCACTTCCCAAGATTGTTATTTAATCTTCACAGCCACTCCAGCTTCAACATATTTCATTTTTGTATTAGTAAGGAGAGAAAACGTGAAGCAAAGGGCAAAAAGAACAAAAGGGATGCAAACTCTTTTCTTAGAAGTCAATGACTTCCACTTATAGTTTTTCCCTCAGTACTGAGTCATAAAATCACCTCTTGTTATAGTGAGGTGATGAAATGCAAATGATTTTTTTCAAAATCCAAACTAAATGGAGATTATGTTAGTGAGGAAGAAGAAAATGGCATTAGGCAGGAAGCTAAGTCTGTGCAACATAATTAGCATTCACATATCCAGAACTGTGATTCTATGTACACAGCCCTTTAGAATTTTCTTTGAGAAACTGAAAGCACATGTTTGCAATAAAATAGCAAAAATATTTTCACTATATATAAACTTATAGATTGATTCCTTTTTTTTTCTTTTTTTTTTTTTTTTCAGAAACCTAAAGAGGCTGTCTCACTAATTTGTGGATTATGAAAATCTAACTATACACCATTGTTAATGGCAACATGGAGGAACTAGAAATTTTGCACAGGGCTGAAAGGAAGGTAAGATGATACAACTGCTTTGTCCATAGTCTTGTTATTTCTTAAAATATAAACACAGAATCTAGTTAACATTTCTAAGTATTTATCTAAGAGAAATGAAAGATTTGCCCATAAATATTCATAGTGGCTTTATCTATAACAGCCCCAAACCAAAAACACAAATTCTTATGGTCAGGTGAAAGAATAAACTCATTGTGTATATATGACACTCCTCAAAAAAAAAAAAAGTATGATTCACCTGTGCAATGCCATGGGCTGTTCTCAAAATAGTTTATGGCGAGTGAAATGAGCCACACATATCAGCTCATACTAGGTGACTTCATTTTTTCAAGATAGCAGATCACTGCCTGGTTGCAGCACTGGAATATAAGGAAGGAGAAATTCCAAAGAGAGAGGAGTGCAACTAAGGGCATTTGGTGGCTCAAGGGTTTACATATCTTCTTGATTGAGATGATGGTTTCAGACATAGAGACATATGTCAAAACATACCAAACTGTATATTTTAGGCACATACGGTGTATTGCATATTATTCTTCAGTAAAGATGTTAAATATATTTAATAGTGAGGAACACTTATTTTCTACACTTTATTTAAAATATTGCATTAATTTGAAATGAATGAAAAAATGAGAGTTAATGGATCATAAAATAGGTAAAATGAAAAATAATCACATGTCAGAAATTACATTTTATATGAAGAATTTTTTACTAAAATCAATTATTGTTGTATTAGATGATAGATAATAATATGTTTCTCTTGAGATACATGCCTTAAATATACACACACAGGAAAGTTAATGTAAGAAAATGTTTTATTTAAACATTATTATAATATCTCATAGTAGCTATATGATACTAGATAAAATTGACTTTAAGGCAACATGCTTTAAATATTTAAGAGGGGAATAACCTAAATTTAAAAGGACAGTTCCTCTGAGAGTTATTACTTTTAAAATTCAATAGAATCTAATTATAGTCTCAAATATAGAGAGAAATAATTAATATTACTAAAAAAATAGGACAAATCCAAAAATATATTGGAAGATCTTTAAAATACCTTCCTGAAGAAATTGTATTTGGTATTTTACGCTTCTAGAAAGTGAGAGACAAAAGAAAGTTTACTAGTCAGAGCAATAGCAGAGCCAGAATAATATCCTTCATTTATCGCCCCAATCTTAATTATTACTAGGTCAAATGGAGAGGATCAAGTAATGCTGGAAAGACAGTGGTTTGCATTAAGAAGATGATCCTTGACATTGATTTTAAAAATGACCATTGAGGGCCTCCCCTGGTGGCGCAGTGGGTTAAGCAACGCACTACGAGGCAGATCGCAGCCACTGCAGCACGAGTTCGATCCCTGCTGCCGGCCAGGGGGGG
>JAGFMF010011791.1:8415433-8475510 GCA_019455555.1 Galemys pyrenaicus
TGCTTGTATGCATAAATAAAAAAAAAAAAAAAAACAAAAGGTCATCTTTAAAAAAAAAAAAAAAATGACCAGTGAGCTGACTGAGCTTTGCCACAGAGGAGAATATCTTCATTAGCCTAAAAGCAATAAATAAGTTTTTTCTCTTTTCCTTATTTTCCATCTTTGTTTTTCTATCTTTTCATTATCAGACATCTTTATTTTCTAAGACTGTTCACTACACAGATGTCCTTGAAAGACTGTTCACTACACAGATGTCCTTGAAAGACTGTTCACTACACAGATGTCCTTGAAAAGATAGTGTAGCATAAAAGCAGCCAGGGCCTCTACTCATAAAGTATGACAAATATGACAGACCATGATAAGTTATTTCTCAACAATCAGTCACATAAAAGCAAAACTGATAGAAATTTCTATTAGCATGATTAAAAATGTCATTACACTTATATATGTAGAAATTGCAGCACACATGTATTATTTTCAAAGACACTTTAATATTTACCAAAATAGATCATTTGATGAGAGACACAGCTAATCACAAAAAAAAAAAAAAAAAAAAACTAAAAGGATTGAATAATGCCATCAGTGTTCTCTAACCAGAGTGGAATTAAGATCAATTAAATAACTGATATTATAATAAAGCCAAAAGCATTCTCAGTTGTTTAGTGATTAAGTAAGAAAGGATACTCCATGGACTAAAGAAGAAATGCAATAGATGGGAAAAAATAAAATAATGATGAAACATCAAATGTGACATAGAACTGTATCAATTTAAGCAAGAAATGTATAGTAATATACACACATAAGTATGTGCATATATGTATGTATGTCTGTATATTACAGAAGATGAAAAAAATTTTATTATTCCATCAGAAGGTTTTAGAAGAGAAAAAGAAATTTTAAAAAAGAGACCTAAGGAATAATGAGGGAGGCCGAGAGGATTTTTTTAAAAAAGGAATACAATACCATTGGCAAAGTTCAATAAAATAATAGTAAAGAAAATGTATTTAAAAAAATACTAATACAAATTATAGTTTATTGAAAAATGTGATAAGTTAAGAAATAGATTATGCATAAATTAACAGTGTCAGCAATGAAAAAGAATGGATTCAGATCCTTTTAAAAATATTTGAGATATTTAAATGGTTGATAAAATCATAAAAACAACATGCAAAAAATTTATATTTGAGAAGGAAGTAGAGATGATGGATCATAAAAGCAAAAGATTAGAAGTTTTAAATATTAAAATGAATATTTTGTCATTAAAATTGTTATAAATATTTCATAACCAACTAGTATTTAATAAAACATTTTGAAAAAGATCATTCTTTCTTTACCTTATATCTCACTATATATATATATAAATTTATGAGTCTAATGGAATATAAGATTATTAGCTAACCTATTATATTTTTATTAGTTTTCATTAATATTAAAATGAAATTCTATAGAATTCCTAAAAATAAGTTCATTAAAATTTTTAAAAAGCATCTTACCTTTTGACTAAAATATTACTTTATTATAACTATTTTTTATGTTGAATTATATTTGAAACACATAATTTAGATAAATTTTGAAACTGAAAACATCCATACAGATAAATCGGATGTGTTCAGTAAACAAAACATTATAACATATAGAAATAAGGCTAGAAAAATATTAAAATGAATTATTAGGTTATATGAGTAGTAATCAAGAATGCAAACTATTCCAAAATAATGATTGTTAAATGACTTTTTCAAGGATTATCATAAACTACTTAAATTTTGACATTTCCTATCTAGTTTTCTGAAGTCATAAATTCACAATTATACCACTAAAGACACTTTTTAAAAAGTAAGGAGAATTAAAATTAGACTTTTAATGAATGTCATATATTTACTAGAAATTAATGATCATGACATTAAATAAAATAAATGTGAACATTGTGTGGACAAACACATAATTTTATCAGTAGGTTTTTATTTTTAAAAATAAAATAAAAAATAAAAAATCTTGAGCAAAAGAATGTCACCAAATATAGCCTACAATCATTTTCTACTCTTGTAAACTATTTTTAAGATATTTTTTATTTGGCTTAGTGGAAAACATTTGAAGCTTTTACTGTATAAAGTTTTCTTTAACTCAAATTTTGCCCTTGTCTTGGAATATAGATGATTTTCTATTAAAAGTTAGACTGGGAAAATCAATCCATTTCATATCAGCCACCAAGCAGTCATTAAGCTGAAACCTATCTGTCTTTCATTTTATTCTGATGCCTTAAAGTGACATTTCTTTTATCAATTTATTTTCTTTTCTTTTAGCAATTTTAGTTAATATTTCCCTCTTGACTACTTTTAGTTTTTGTCTTTGGAACTTTATCACTGTTAGTTTGCTATTCTTCTTCTTGTATATTTCAACTAAGTTTTAGAATCATTTTGGACTAATATTCCAAATAATACTTGGGGAAAAAAAAAACATAACACTACAATACAACAAAACAAAAATATATCTCAATAAAGATTTCTATGTTCCCGCAATACTATTCATCTTTTCAAAACAACATTCTACTGAGAACTCATTCTCTTAAGGGAGCAATTCTAAAGAATTTCTGCTACTCACAAGCTAACTTCCAATATTTTATTTTATAGCAAGAAATAAGGTTACAAAAAGTCCAAATCAACTTGCATCAGCAAATAGACAACTGTGATGTGTAAAACACAGTAAGCCAGGTTATTTCTTTTCAAAAACTTTTTGTATAATAATAAACGAAACCAGCCTTAGTGTGTGTTTATCTAAGTGCAGAATCAATAGAAGTATTGGGGGAGATAGGAAATGTCCACATCTTACTATGCAAATATTAATTAAAAAGGAACAAGATCAGTGTTTTCTCCTTCATACTTATTAATAATGTTTACCTTGATAAGGATATTTTGTTATAGAAGTACATGGATACTGCATAGGTTTCCTGGACCCACATCAAGAAATCAATTCTCAGATACTAGTAGGGTGCCCAAATTCCACCCAGATCAGACACCATTTACTGACAGATAGGGTTCTCCTAAGACTACCATGCTTCTGACAGTCCTTACCTGTGCTTTAGACCACACACCTTCCTCCTTAGATTTCAGGTGCCAGCCATAAGTTCAGGCTGTTACATGTCCTTCTGATCTATTAACTTACAAGTTAGATGTTCCTAGATCCCTCTCCTCAAGTCTGACTAATTTAGAAAGACTTAAACACAATTCAGAAAACCTGTTTACTCACTAGTTTAACAATTTATTACAAAGGATACTGTTTAGGAACAGCCAATTGGAAGAGATGCATAAGTCAAGTTATCAGGAAAAAAAAAAAAAACATGGAGACAGGCTTAATCTCTCTCCCTTAAATCTCCATATGCCCACAAAACCAGAATTTCTACAAAGCCCCTCCTTAGGGATTTTTATGGAGGTTTTCTTACTTAAACAAGATGATTAATTTGTAGGCCATTAGCAGAATAATTCAACCCAGCCCCTTTTCCCTTCCTGGAGATCTGGTGGTTAGACTAAAAGTTCAATCATCTAATAACTTTCCTGTATTTTCTGGCAATAAGCTTAATCCTTAACCCACCACATTCACATATCAATGAGTCTCCCTGGTCATGGAAAGGTTTAAGTCTCAGAGCTATCAAGGTATCACCAGCCACTGAGGCATGAATTCAATACCCAGCCAGGGAGGTGACCCATATGGTGCAGCAGACCTCTCCTGCCTCACCTGCTGCTCTCCTCAGCAATGTATTTCAGTAGATTTGCGTGTTCTGTTCCTCAATATCTCTGGTGAATCCTCTCATCACCCGTGACTCTGGCCTACACCCCAGCTCTTGAATTCGTAAGTGAAAAATAAATTTTATAAATAAATAAAATAAATCTTGAATAAGACACCTTTATCATTGTCAACACTAGGAAGTTCCAATTTCAGTTGGGAACTGTAGGTCAGAAGTTGTGTATAAAGACCAAATATATATGACAAATAAGTATTGACCATATGAATGTTTATTTTTCTTATAAATCATAATAGTGCAGATAGACATAAAGATGTAAATAAATAATGAGATATGACAAAGATCATGTAATTCACATCAGAAATGTTAGCCATGACTATGAACACATATAAGACTGTGTAATTGTCTTACATGTCACAGCTATCTCTAGAATTTTGCTGTCTCTATACTCCTCCTCTCATTAATGCTGAAATTCTCTAACTCTCATTCTACCTTACATAAATGTATAGACAGATATTATAAGATATTTACAATATATTTATAATTAAACATGACAGTCTCATACCTCATCAAGATACAACCTAATAGACAGGAAAACATAATACAAAAATATTTTAAGACAGTAATCAGTAAAATTAATGAAACGGGTGATAACTAGGGGAGGTCAGAGTTAGGAAACTTTACACAGCTAATTTTCTGAGAGCTGAGATATGAATGATATGGGGTATAAGAAAATAATTAAAGCAGGAAATTGGTTTATCTTAGTCAAAGGGCATAAGGGAATTATAGTGATTATTTCAGAATGAGGAAAGGAGAGTGTTAAAAGGAGAACTTTGCGTTGCTGTGCTAAGTCTAGATGATCTTCAAAAGATGAATGGATATCAGTCTTACTGCATTGTGAAAGATGGACCACATTGAATCAAAAATCATACCAAGGTGCAATTAATATACTTACTAATATCAAGTAAGCTTTTAGTGGCATGAGAGTGACAGATATGAAGAGAAGTGATCAAATTTAGGGCAGACTTTGAACGTGAAAAAGAACTCCCTACATGTTTAATACATGAAGTTAGAAAATAAAAAAGCCACAAAATCAACTCACCTCAAGATATCCCGCAGATTCACCTACAGGTGTCCAACTGCTTTGGAGACAGAGACTAATAGACAACTCTGCTGGGTAGCCAGCTTATCTAGTCTTGAGGGTAACTCCCTGAACAGCAGGCATCTAAGTTCAGAATAGTCCCATGTAATATGCCAGGGCATTTGAATGTTAACAAAATCTACCATCTTCACATCTCTGTTATAAAAATAAAGAGTAGCAGTAGGATAGGAAGCCTTTATGGAAGGACAGTCTGCAGTGTGTCTGATAAGAATCATCCTCATGCTTGAGTGCCTAGATCTCTGAATTCCACAGTAAATAAGAGAAAGGAAAGAAGCAAAGGTTTGGACTTGAGGACTAACTGAGTGGGTTGATTACCTGAGATGGAGACTCTAGGAGGACTGTAATATCGTGGAATGGGTTATACATGATTTTATTTCATAAAAATCATTTTCAGACTGAAAATAACCATTGTCTATCTAGTCCATACCCTCTTGGTGAAAGTAAAAAACACACCTTAGAAACATGAAATGACGACTTGTCCAAGGTCGTACAACAAATTATTGCTGTGACTGAAAGCAGGATGCAGAATAGCCTCCATTGAGTTCCTTTCCACTGACAGCACCATACATTTTAGTTTACCACTTATCTGCCAAGAAAATATATTAGTTAATAAGTACTTAGAAGCTAACTCCCTAGAAAACATCATGGGATGCCTTTCTTGTGTACACTTATGTTTAATTCAAATCGCAAACTGCCCTTGGAATGTAAATGAGTGTGTTCTTCGCAGGTTAAGTGGTAACATTGTGACAGAGAATAATTTAAAATGTAAGCATTTTTATTAGTTATTATGCACAGTGTAGAACAGAGGTACAATCTTGTGGGTATTAACATTTTATCTTTTCTCTAAGTGGAAAAATGCCTTGGCATTCTAGGGATCATTTGGCATAATGAAACGTACCTAAAGTTTGGAGTCTATTAATTATACTGTGGCTTGCTCCCATCTTTGCTAATAAAACTTACAAATGAATTCTATACCACTGAGCCTCAGTTTATTTTTTGTGGATTATAAATAAAAGTATTATTTTTAAAATAGATACCAAGAGATGTCTAGAGTATAATATGTATTCATTAAATGTTACATTTAACTACTATTAGAATATAAGGTGGTATGCACTTTAATTTTAAAAAGGGTTGTTCCATGAAGGAATCTTAAAATGTCACCTGTCTTTTCAGGCACAACTACACCTACAGTCTCTTATAGATACCATTGCAAGCCTTTTTAGAAACATGATTATTCACTTTTGAATCACTGGGAGAAACTTTTAAAAATGTAAGAGATGTTAGAGAATACTTTTAGTGATGTTCAGCAGAAGTTTTCCTTGGGGAAATGTAATCATTAAAACTTCTCAAATATTTTATTATCATCTTGCATAGTTCCCTGAGTAGCCATAGCCCATGCTAATCTGCTAATTTATTCTGAGGCTGGTCCTCCTGACAAATGTCCCCAGATGTCTTTTAACTGAGGAGCAATACTGTCAGTTACGGAGTTTCCTTTAACCTTTGGACATTTCTATTTTTAGCTAGTGTTGATTATTAATAGTGGGTTATAGCAATAGTTATAGATGGTTGTGGAAGTTACAGTTCCCTCTACTAAACCAATATAGAATTGTGGCTCCATGAAAATGCTCTATTTCTGGAAAAAGCTAAAACAATTATTCTATTCCCCTTGAGGTCTAACAACAAATACAGAACTTTCACATCTATGTTCTCAAATTTCCTATAGAATCGGCATGGATAATGCTCAGGATTGACTATTACTAATAATAGGAAAGCCTGACCCTGATGTTTATTTTTCAAAATATAAAACACTAATTTGAGAATGTTAACTAAATTTAAAGAAAACAGTTGATACTCCTTTTTGCAACTTATTTATGTTTGCAGTCAGGTCACCAGATATTACTCATTTCACAATACCACTACCCTAATGTCACATATTACACCTATAAATGTGGATGGAGTGAAACTTGGAAGTTCTCCCAGATCAGCTACTTCTTGCTATCAGCAAGTTCACCACTTCCAGGTAATGTTGCCATTTGAATTTGAAGATAATTCAGTAGACATCACTCTCTCCCTCAAGCCCAGATTCTCTCCTGGAAAAGAGGCTTTATTCACTTTGTGGGGACATACTAAGTTGCAATAAAAAAGGCTCACTTTTGAAAGAATCACAATTTTAAAATTATAAAAATGTCCAGATTCCAGAAAGGCAAAAGTCTCAGAAGCTAAACTTCAATTAGAACTTATTACTTACTGGTTGCTATGATGTATTATTTTCAAAGAATCCCTATGTAACTTTAGTCCATGAAGTAACCACTTTCACTTTATTTCATTTTCTACCCTTCATATTCATATTTCTCTTGTGCTTTAAATTGTTCTAACCTCATAATCTCTGTTGTAACTGCTTTATAAATTTACCTTATAATTGACATAATATTAGTAAACTTCTAGGATTTTTTCTATTAGTTCCTGATTATTATTGACACTAAGTACTATTGTAAAGGTGACACATGATTAGGATGAGCTAAGAAAAATCAGTTTCTACACAAATATGATTTGAATAATAAAATGACTACTCTTTCAACTCCCCTAGTAAAAATAATGAGATGTAATTAAGCTGCTTATTTTTCTATTCATGTTCTAGGAAAATGCAATCTATACATGAAAATATCCACGTTCAAGGCCTCTGTAGTGCAAGGGGTTAAGTCACAACACTATGAAGCTATCGGCAGCGACTGCAACTCAAGTTGGATCCTGGCCAGGGAGCTGATCCATATGGGGCAGCAAACCTCTCCTGCCTTGCCAGCTGCTCTCCTCTGCAATGTATTTAAGTAGATCTTCTTGTTCTCCCCACTCTGTCTCTGGTGAATCCTTTCACCTCCTCATCTCTGGCCTGTACCCTAGCTTTTGTATGCATAAATAACTAAATCTTAAAAAAATTGAAAAAAGAAAAAGAAAATACCCACACAGTGATTTACAGGGATACATATTTTTTTTTACATTGTATAAACAAATTTTACAAAAAGGTTTTAACTTATAGGCTTACAATTTACAAATAGGACAGGTATACTTCAAAACAGTGTCTTTACTTGGTGGGGAGGTGTAGCAGCAGGAAGGGACAGCACTGGAGCAAGGTTCGGGATGGTTCTGGGCAGACAGGTCAAGGAAGGAGAGTCTTGGAGCCCTCGGTGGCTTTTCATGCTTTATTTAGTAGAAGTGGCCAGGTACGTGGCAGGCATGGGTGCCAGGAGGCCGGGAGGCTGGCAGGCCTCTCAGCCCCCAGTGTATCTCACCCTCTCTGCTGCTTTCTTCTCTCTTTGCTACTGCTGCTGCTGCTGCTGCTGCTGCCTCTTCATCCTGTTGGTTCTGTCAGTTCTGTTGGTCAGTCCTGGCGTCCTCATGACGCCACCTATTTAAGCCTGTGTCCCAACTCAGGTGCGCCCACTTGTGCATACCCACCCTGGAATGCTCGCAGCACCACAGGTGTCCATCATCACAGTGGTGCGATGGTGGAAATACCTGATCATTCTCTGACCCTATAGGAGGGAAGAAGGGGAGGGTTGGGGGCAGACGGGAGCACGGGGGACTGAGGGATGGTGCACTGGTGATATGGTGATGGGGAATACATGGGGATTACAATTGATGTCAAATATATATAAATTAAAAAAAGTTAATATTAAAAAAAAAATGGTGTCTTTCCCTTCCCCTTTGGAATTGGTTATTTGTGTTGGGAACCTGATCAACTTCTTGGAAGTAAATTCAAATTAATGTGTGAAATCACCACTGTTCCACAGTTGAGGGACCTGGAAATTTTAACTCTCACTCTTACTCACCCAGAGACTCTAGCAGGTCATTGATTGCGGACCAGACTTTCCTTCTCTGGCACTGCTAACCATGAGTTTATACAAGTCTCCAACTCAACATTATCAACCAAGTGAATCACTCTAACATTTCCTCTTGCTTATCTGTAAATTCTCACAATGAGAAACATGACTCTAACTACCCACTAATGATTTCTTTAATTGTTCAATTTCAGCATGCATGTAGAGCAGTATGAGCAATGTTAACCAGTGCTTAGTGGGAAGCAACTTAATGGACTAGAGTAAAACACACAAGAGCAGTTTCTTTGTGTTTAGTCCTACGATTTCATTCATTTCCCAGGGTACGTAGGTCAGCACCTTTTTTCTTTCAATGACATTTTTTCATACATTTGTCATAATGGCAGTTTCTCTTATCAGACATGTTCCTTCCTGATATGTTCCAATTTCCTGCATGACATTTTTTAATTATAGAAAATTCACATACATTAAATTTCACTCAATGTTCTGTGTTGTGATTGTTGACATAGCGATAATTCCATATACCCTTAACTATACTATAGTTGACTGCCATCAATATCCCCTGTGTTTCACATATTTAAAACTCCTCTCTTGGGGATTTTTAAAAGAGCTATCAAGCTATCACCAGTCACTGGGATCTGAGTTCAATTCCTGAGTTCTGTCCCCAGCAAGGGAGCTAACCCACATGGTGCAACAGATTGCTCTTGTCTCATCACTTCTACCTTCAGCAGTATATTTCAATAGATCTGCCTTTCCTGCTCCCCACTCTGTTTTTGGTGAATCGTCTTACTCCCTGCATCTGCGGCCTATGCCCCAGTTCTTGGATGCATAAATAAATATTAAAAAAAAGATTTATTTTAAATAAATAAATAAATAAATAAATAAATAAATAAATAAATAAAACTCCCCTCTGTAAGGTAAATGAAAGGTTATCAGGCTTTTTGGCCCTCCTGCCAATGATGGACACCTGTGGTCCTGCACACACGCCTGATGGTGGGCACCTCAACTGGGTGTGGGCATGCGCAGGTGGGCACACCTGGGCTGAGACGTGGGGTGTATAAGAGTGGCATCATGAGGACACCAGCAAGAGAGAACGGCAGAAGAAGCAGCAGTAGTCGCAGAGACACAAGAGGCTAGAGAGCCTCGGGAGTGAGATACACTGGGGCTAGGAGGCCTACTAGCCTCCTGCCTACCATGTATCTGGTCACCTCTGGCACCCTGCCTACCATGTACCTGGCACCCCTGCCTACCATGTACCTGGTCACCTCTGATGTAAAGAACAATATAAACCCTAAAAAAGCCACTGAGGGCTGCAGGACTCCTCCTTGATTAGTCTGCCAGAATCATTGAGACCCTGCTCTGTGCCTTGCTGGCCCTATACCCTGTTAACCCTCAAACTTCAGATGACCTATGAAGGTTTTACTCTCAATAGTTTTGCCTTTTCTAAATGGTATATAATTGAAATCATCTGGCAGATAAGTTATTTTTGAATTAAGAACCTAGGTAAGTTTCCTTTCTTAGCTTTTCATAATTTCTCATGGTTGACAGATTTTGTAGTATTCCTTGGTTTGCAGTTGTATCACTCCAATATCTCCTCTACTATCATGGCATTTTCTCTTTTTTTTGGAGGGGGGAGTTTTCTATTTACAAATTCACCATACACCAGTCATTGAATTAGGGTTCACATATCCAGTATGACCTCATATTAGCTTTATACTTACAAGTACACTATGTACAAATGAGATCACATTCACAGTTATCAGGAATTAGAAGTTCAAAATATATTTTGGAGATGTAATTCAACCTGCAACAATGTATAATAGGGATTGATTTAAATTATCTTTTCATGTGAGCTCTTATGTTAATAATGTTAAATTTGTACTGTTTTTAATTACTGCTGTAGCTTTAAATGCAAGGATGTCAAAATTCTAAGGTGTTCTTGATTTTGTCTTCCCAGGTGTCTCTTGTTCTCTCCAAACACCCTTAAATAAGAGTGTTTACCTTACAACTCCTTCCACTTTAATTCATTATTATAAAGGAGTCCTGCCGATGTGGTGGTAAGTAGCTAGAAAGGAGACCTTCTATTATCTTATGATTAATTTTAAGGTTTTAGTAAGTCTGTGTCCCAGAATTACAACCTTTATAAGTTTTTATTTATCCTCCCTGGTCCTTAGTTCATAAAAAGAAGTCTAGAGGTGGGAGGAAATCAGAGAAATGTTCTCCCAATAGGGAAATAAAGTTCTTGGAATGTCATTTTCCCTGGTAAGTGGACCATTGTTGTGGAGAATATACTCAGTGTATTTCTAAATCCTTATGTCCCTCTCCTGCTAGAGGTAATGAAGTGATTTTGCTTTTATATCTTGATTTATAGAACCTTTGTTGAAGTACTTAGAGAAAACCCATGAGACTATGGAGTTCCCATTAGACTACAGACACTTTGAGATTCACACTCTTATTCTATTTCAGGTAAGTCCTCCAGAAATTTTTGAAAATTATCATTGAGGTCTTCTACAGTTTATGGCTCCAGAACTTCTGCTCCAGGTTGGCCTTATTTCTGACTTTTATTTGACTGTCTCTTTGGATTTCAGAATGTCTCAGTTTGAACTGAGATCTTTCTCTGAAAGATCCAAGAAACATTATTGATTCAAACTTTCATAACATCTTCAAACTTTCTGAAAACTGGATTTTGTAAATAACTTAATTAGAACACACTTTGAATTCCCAACTTAGCAATGGTCATTATAAAAACTTACATAAAATTTAGCACATTGATGTAGGGAAATATCCTGCAAATCAGAATGGGAACATATAGTTAGATCCTGAAAAAACCTAAGAATGTTGACATATATATTCTACCAAATCTTCATTTTATGTAAAAATAGCTCCTCTGCCACTGCCTATACTATTTAACTATTCTTTGCCCTCAAAATGTGTAGTGGTTTCCACTGAATTAGTTGCCTTGAATGGAGCTACTAATCATCTTTAGGACTGGCCCCTAACACTTACATTTGTTTTTAGACATATAATGGGTTTCATAAGACTCCAAAAGGTGAAAAACAATTGGTGGCTCACAGAAAGGCCTGCTACATACCAAAAGAACTGCTGCATGCTTCTTTCTAATGTGTACAAATAGAAAACTTAAGGAAAATGTGTTGAAAGAACCTTAATAATGTAGCATCAGAGTAAAAGGAATATAAACTTGGATCAAGCCTAATTTACTGATTTTTATCCACTAAACAGATTCAACTTACTATATTTTAGCAGGATGGTTTAAAAAAGTTCTAGCCATTTATATGTTTGTCTGCTGAAAAATGCTCTCAGAGGTAGTATATTGTCATTTAAATATCAGAACTTCTTTCACAGGCTGTAGAAAAAAATTATCAAACACATAGGGATGCTGGAATGTTAGTGAATTTTTCCTGTAAGAATTATTAATCCATTCCTGTGAGTTCAAAGGATACATCTTTCATCAAAACTTAGGGAAATCCTGAAATCCTGAAGAAACTAGGATTACTCTTTTCTCTAGATCAGAAATTGCAATTGAAATTGCAGTATTTAAATGGAGATCCCTAAATTCAATAGTGGTAATAGGATTCTAGGGTGGTGGGGTCAGTAATGGTACTTAATCACCAAAGACAAGGAGAATGTGGTCATCAGCTTGATACTCTTTAAAAAAGGACCCTGGCAAACTGTCAAAATATATATAGCTCATCTATAGCAAAGATTTATCTATAAGACTATAGAGAAATTTATCATGGTGAATATGCATTAGAGAGGAAGAAATAATAATTTTATAAGACAACTACCCACTGACTCTAAACTGGTATTGATTCCTGCAACCTGAAAACATTCCTTGAAACTATCAGTGTGATAAGGGGCTATTGAAATCAGTGGTCAGTCAAGTTTTAACACTTCTGTCTTATAGTGGAATCAGTTGTTCTCTGAATCCCGTCCCTAGTTAATTTCTGAGTTCCAAAAATGCATGATTAGAGGGAAAAATATTTTCAGCAATGATTAGAATCTGATATATTGACTCCTGATATGTGGGGTAAGAGTTAATATAGTACAAGATCTAAGAGGACATGACTGTAACTGCCTTTATCTGCAAAATTAATAGGCCAAAGGCAATGTCACATTTTTGGAATGATTATAGAGGTTGTTGCCACTATTGAGGTCTTGGAAGATGTAGTGGTTGGGATTCCCTCCATAATCCCATTCAACTTGCCTCTTTGTGACAAAAACAGATGGATGTGGACAATGACAGTAGTTACAAATGAGGTGATTATAGAACTCTGCCACTATTTCAATGAGGTTTTATTGTTTGAGAAAATTGACATGATAAATCCTGATCTGTAGATATAGTCAGGCAGAATGTTTTTTTTTTTTCTTTGCTATATGTACTTGTTATTAGTTTTCTTTCAAATAATACACCTGAACTATATCAGGGGTATATCAGGTTGCCTGGTCTATGTCATAATTTAATCTTCAAAGACCTCGATCATATTTTTATTTCAAAAGAAATACCACTGTTCCATTATGTGGATGGTGATGGGTTGATTGTTCCTGTTGTGTATTGACCCTGGTGTAAGAAGCAATTATTCCAGTTACATATTGGTAGAGGATTTGCATGTCAGAGTTTGGAGAATAAATAGAAAATTGTAGAGCAACCTTACAGGGGAATGTCTGATGATCTAGTGTCTTGGTGTATATCAACACATTCTTGAGGAAATAAAGTATAAATTGCCATACTTTGTTATTATTTTTACAACTAAAAAATGGTACAATGTCTAATGAGTTTTTTTTGAATTTTAGAAAGAATTTATTGTTCATTTTGGTTGGTTGTCTGATTGAAGAAGCCCACAGATCCTTTACTTTTTAATAGTACTCAAAAAAGGAAAAAAAAAATCAGGGCTATTGTATAAAATGTGCTACTACTTGAGTATTGCATGATGTATTGAATAGCATATTCAATGATACTTGACCTGTCAGTGGGAGACATGTTGATTGAATCCCTTGGAAGGGAGCTGCAGGTGAATCTTAGTGCTGACTCTTACAAGCAGCCAACGTCTCTGCTGTAGGACTTAGCCATGTGTCACCACTTACCTAATAACCTGAAGTGTTGTTTGGTAAATGAGCCTTTATAATCTCACTATCAAGTCATTATGTTGAGCATCCCAGTAGCACTTTATTATCAAATGGAGGTGATATATGTGAGAGCAGACTCTTGCAGACTCCAAAAGCACAGGTAAGTTGAATAAAATGGGCCCAAATTCCCATGACCATTCCCTCTACTATATTACTTTTTCTCTCCCAGCCTGTACCTTTGAATTCATGGGGAGTCCCTTTCAACCTTTTGATTGAGAAGAATAAGTTGCCAGTCTAGATTACAGATTCTTCTGCATAATAGACAGACACCAACTGAATATAGTCAGTTGGAGTACTGTAACTCCATTCTAGGACAGTTCTGAAGGACAGATAAAATTAAATCCTCTCCCACAGGCAGGATTTGAAGTGGTACAGCTGGCTTTTCAATCAGTCTGAAAGCATAAGTGGCCAGAAAATGGTGCATATGGGCTGTGGCCAATTGTTTGACTGAATTGTCAGGAACTTGGAATAAATATAATTGGGAAATGAAGTCAGTAAAATCTGAGGAAGATGTATTTGGATCCACTTCTCTGAATTAGAAACAACGTGAAGAAATCTATGTCCCACGTGAATTATACTTGTGTGACCTTAATAGAAGAGTTTTAGTAGATACACAGGATAATTTATTCTGAAGATATTAGGAAAATAATTTGCTTAAAAATTTATTTCCCAGATGACTCATTAACAAGGTGACTGGTCTCAGTGGCAATGACTATATAAGGAATCAGCTATGTGGAATTCTACTGAACAGGGTCAATCTTGCTATAGCCATTGTTGAATTACTAATTTACCAGCAGCAAGAAATAATACTATGTCCCTAATAGTGCCCTCATTCTCATAGGTAGTGAGTTTGTTACCTGAGAGAAAGTTGGTTACACTGGACTTCTTCCATTATAGAAGAATAGGATTTTACTATTCCTGGATACTTACTCTTTATATGGATTACCTTTTTGGCATGTAAAACTTCTACTAAAACATACATTGTGGATTTAGGCAATGCCTATTCCAACATCATCATATTACACAAGTTATGCATACTGAAAAATCCACCAGATAGTCCATATCTGATGGTCAAATTACTCATTTGGAAGTAATTAAAGTGTGACAAATTGACTGCCCTTATGGAATTCACCCATCATGATATGGGGTATGTCCTTTGAGGGCTCAATTACAGACCAATTAGGTGGCAATGTTTGTGGGGCTAGGGAAATGTAGGTGAAGTCACCAATATATAGCGTTGTTAGTCCCATTGCCAAGAATCACAAGTACAGGAATCAATGTGTAGAAATGGAGTGACTCCACTTACCAGTGGTTCACTAGC
This sequence comes from Galemys pyrenaicus, assembly GCA_019455555.1. NCBI lineage: Eukaryota > Metazoa > Chordata > Mammalia > Eulipotyphla > Talpidae > Galemys > Galemys pyrenaicus. The sequence goes on from JAGFMF010011791.1 coordinate 8,430,631, forward strand.
AAAATATTTACTTCCCCCCACATCCTTAAACTCTGATGGTCTAGATATTTAAGTCTCACTGGGAGTAAAGGTTTACAAGCAGACAACATAATGATTCCACTGAATTGTAATATATCTGACATATCCTATGATATCCTCAATCCAATTGAGACAGGATTTATAATGTTCCAGATGCTTGAGGCAAAAGTTCAGTCCACTTTACCAGGCAAAGTTTCATGATTAGCTGAAGTGCTTAATGAGGGGAAGGGCATGTGAAGTGGTAATGAGGAAGGTAGTTATAAGTGAAAACTGAAATAAGAGTGGTTGTTTTTAATGTTGTTATAAGTATATTTAGTATAAACTTTTTTGTATTTCCTTATCTACCATAACATATAATAGTTAATTTTATGTCACAATATTTAAGCTATTGGATATCAAAAGATAATAAACATCACCCCAGGACTTGGCATCTTCTTCTGGAGACAGATTTAGTGGCTTCCAGTTGTATGTGGGATAGTTGTATAATTAAGTAGAAATATGACATTTTTATCTTTATTTGAAGATGAATAATAACTCAAGGAAATGGGATGGGGCCAAATTGGGAAGGGTAGACTTTGGTGGGCAGTTTTGTGTGAAGTTAGTAAAGCTACAGTCCCAGGTTTTCAAACGCAAACCTAGGTATTACTGTGAAGTATAGTACAAGTGTGAATAAAACTTAAAATAAATTGACTTTAAGTAAATGAGAATGCTAGGTAATTCTGATAGATCTTTATCCATCCTTGAAAAGACTTGAGAATTGAATTGAGACTTCCTCGAATAAGATATTCTGCCTGTGGACTGCAATTTTAGCTGATTCTTGAACGTTCCAGCTTATCATTCTGACATTCCCTTTAAATTTCGACTTGCTTAGTCAGTCCTAACAATCACGCAAGCCAATTCATTGTAATGAAAATCTTAATAAATATCTCCCACTGCTTTTGCTTCCCTGATTGATCTCTGATGGATACATATTTTGGTATCTGAATTGGTAGAGTAAGTAACATACAGAAGGAAACCAACCAATTTAATTATGTCTTAGCATATAAGCTGACTAAAAATAAAAATCGACAATTTTAGAGCACAGTTTTCCTTCACACATTGAAGCAAAAAATATATATATATTTAAATTTCCATTAAGATATACATGGAACAAGATCTACACATTTTAATAGGCAAAAAGTGGAATTCTAATATCTTCTCTGTATTTAATATTATTTTTCAAATTATTTAAGCTCATATTATCTGATTTTTTTTAAGATTTATTTATTTATGCATACAAGAGCTGGGGTACAGGCCAGAGGAGTTGGCAGTGAGAGGATCCACCAGAGACAGAGTGAGGAGCAGAACAGGCAGACTGACTGAAACACACTGCTGAGGGGACCAGCAGGTGAGGCAGGAGAGATCTGCTACGCCATGTGGGTCACCCCCTGGCCAGTAGCAGAAATCAAATTGTTGCAGTGGCTGTGGTTTTCTTCATAGTGTGTTGCTTAACCCACTGTACCACCACGGAGGGCCTGTATTTTCTGATTTCAAGCAAGTTTTCTTTCTGTGGTATGCAGGTATGTTCTTAACACTTAAACAAATTAGTAAGATCTTTATAAATCAGTTTTTACTTTTTAAAAAAGATTTATTTATTTATGCATACAAGAACTGTGATACAGGCAAGAGATGTGGTTGGTGAGAGGATCCACCAGAGACAGAATGGGGAACAGAACAGGCAGACTAACTGAAATGCACTGCTGAGGGGAGCAGTGGGCGAGGCAGGAGATGTCTGCCATGCCATGTGGGTCACCTTCCTGGCCGGTGGCAGGTATCGAACTCGTGCTGCAGTGACTGTGGTCTGCTTCATGGTGTATTGCTTAATCCATTGTGCCACCAGGGAGGGCCCCTGTGTTTACTTTTTTATGTTTTTTTAAAACTTCTATGTAATTGTATGTTGATACTGAATGATATGTGGTAAGTAATTTAGAAATAGGCTTTCACTGTGTTAGATTTAATAGAACTGTTGGTAAAGTTTATATTTATAATAATAGTTTAAAAATTCATTAATTTTATTTATCTTTACATATACATTTGATAATTATAATGAATGATAAACTAATAAGAAAAATTTTAAATGCTGAATTGTGTGTTAGAGTTAATACAGCTTTCATTAAGAAGAGGATATTTTAATACTTCTCTGAAAAAAGGAATCTGTCAACTTTTCTTTTTTTTGTACAGTAACTCCCTTGATTAAATACATAATAGAAATATAATACAAATATATGTTCAGGCTCTTCTGGCTCAGGGCGCCTGGGGAGCCGCGGGCTTCGGTGCAGACATGGCCAAGTCCAAGAACCACACCACGCACAACCAGTCCTTAATGGCACAGAAATGGCATCAAGAAACCCTGATCCCAAAGATATGAGTCTCTTAAGGGGGTGGATCCAAAGTTCCTAAGGAACACGTGCTTTGCCAAGAAGCATAACAAGAAGGGCCTTAAGAAAATGCAGGCCAACAATGCCAAGGCCATGAGTGCACGTGCTGAGGCTATCAAGGCCCTTATGAAAACCAAGATGGTCAGGGCTAACATCCTAAAGGGCGGCAGCCACAAGCTCAGCAGACTTGCCTACATTACTTACCCCAAGCTTGGGAAACACGCACGTGCCCGCATTGCCAAGAGTGTCAGGCTATCCAGGCCAAAGGCCAAGGCTCAAACCCGGGCCAAGGGTGAGGCTGCAGCACAGGTTCCCAAAGGAACGCAGGCTGCCAAAGGTACACAGGCTGCCAAAGGTGCCCAGGCCCTGCAAAAGCTCAAGCATAGAGAACCCTGTGTGCCCATGTGAAGGCAGAAGGACTGGTTCCACCCCTAGGTTGCTGTCTGCAGGGCACTGGTGTCTTCCTGTGCTATTTGTAAAAATCTAAAGGAGAACCTAAAAAAAAACAAAAACAAATATACATGTTCAGGATGGCATTCCTTCTAAATATAAAGACTTCATCTTAACTGCTGAAAATAATGTTGGAAGATAGGTTGTCATTTCATTGTTAAGGAGTAGTTGAAAAAAGGTTATATATAGGGGCCTCCCTGGTGGCGCAGCTGGTTGAGCAGTGCACTATGAAGCAGACTGCTGTTACCGAAGCTGCTGCAGCAAGAGTTCAATCCCTACCACTAGGCAGGGGGGGGACCCACATGGCGCAGCAGATCTCTCCTGCCTCGCCCGCTGCTACCCTCAGCAGTGTGTTTCACTGGTCTGCCTGTTCTGCTACCTGCTCTGTGTCTGGTGAATCCTCTCACTGCCCTGGACTCTGGCCTATACCCAGCTCTTGTATGTATGAATAAATAAATCTTTAAAAAAAAAAAAAAGAAATGGGTTATATATGCAAAAATATTTCTTTAGTTTTAACATGTCTTTATTCCTCTGTTTAGATGAATAGTGATATTGTGCTTATCCCTGTTTTATATCATATCAATGTGATGCACATTTTCTAAATTATAATGTGAATAAGTCTTTGATTCACTGGATTCTAAAGAAACACATGGCTGACATAGGCATACTCTTTAGTATCTATATTATTAGTAAGTAGATTATTTCTTGGTATCCTTTTATGTATTGTAGTATCACATAAATTTCCAGTGCCAAACACATTTTGAATTTGTTATGACCCCAAATTGGCCTAGTTTGTTTTCTTGTAATGCATTTGTAAAAAGTTGACATACTGACTTTCTATTGTGAAATCAGGTGGCTTCTTAGATGTCACTGGAGAACACACTAGCAAGTTCATCTCAACATTTCATTTTTTTTTAACTTATGAAAAGCAACAGCTTGCTATTCTGTATATTGCTCTATTTTCTCCTATTCCTATTAATGTATCAAAAAGTATGTTAACACAATTAACATTTCATAAATATTGATTTTTAACTTTTTTTCAAGATACTTAAAGCTTAAGTATTTATATTAATATTAAATATTAAGCTTAATATTTATATTTTTAAAACAATATGGAAGGGAAAATCTCATTTTAAGTGATACTTTAAAATAATATCCAATTAATGTCAAAAGTAAAAATCTTGCTAGTATTGTATACCTAGTTTTCTGCTAAACTCTTTTACAAAATATTTACAAAAATCATTATAGGTTGGACCTCCCTGGTGATGCAAGGGCATGAGCGCTCCACTGCAGGGCTTCTGCAGCCACTGCAGCATTAGTTCGATCCCCAGCCAGGGAGGGGACCCACATGGCACAGCAGACCTTTCCTGCTGTTGCCCTCAGCAGTGACATTTCAGTCAGTCTGCCTGTTCTGCTCCCAGGTCTATCTCTGATGAATCCTCTCACCCCCTACACCTCTGGCCTGTACCCCAGTTCTTGTATGCATAAATAAAATCTTTAAAAATTATTATAGGTCAACATTAGGATAGAATTTGGAATGTTATGGGTTTTATATTTAGAGTTGTTTTATTGCCTTAAGGTTTCAAGACTAATAAAAGGAGGAAATAGAATTTGTACTAGTTTTGCTATCTGCTGCCATGGATTGAATTCATATATATTTGTTTTAAACATACAATTTATAAACTGATTTCTCAAGCATAAAAAAAAAAAACCTGAAAAATGTAGCTGTTAGGAGACAGTAAGAAAAGGGATGAATAGAAATTGTGTAGTTCCTTTTCTCTCTCTTTCCTTGTATTCTCTACCTTTCACACATGCGTGCACATATACACGCATGCTGATTCTTTTTATGTTTTAATTTTTGTATCTTTTAGGCTCTGTTTCACATTAAAAGTGTACAAGGGGAGCAAAAGTCAGATATTGATAAATGATCTTTTTATCTTTACTTTTCATAAAATTACTTGGATAAACAGTTTCAAAACTTACATGCTGTTTTTTGAAGCTACAAATATTTAGAAATTAATAAAGCAGTCTAGCAGATTACTTTCCAACCCAGTTTGATTTCAGCAAGGAAGGCATCCTTCCTTTTGCTTAATTCCAATAATATTATATACCTGTGTAAAGAGAAGATATAGGACATAAATTATAGGCAAATTCTGTACTTTTAGGTTTAGTGTGCTATGAATATGCAGAAAAACTAAAATTGTGTGTGTTTTGTAGCACATACTGAAGAAAATAAATTCTTTGGTTATGTTTAATTTAGAGAATATATTAAAGAGCTAAATTTTTAAAAAAATGCTAGGCCCTCTTAAGAGATAAAGATGAGTAGATTATTGGCATACTACAAGGACAAAGAAATTAATAAATATGAATATTATTTCTCATGGACTGTTCCCTTCTACCACATGAAGAAAAATGCTTGAGAGAAAATAAAAATAACAGAACTAGACAAAAATCATTAATTTAGCTATTTTTTTTAAAAATTGAAAAGAAATAAAATGATGGTTTATTGATAATGAAAGAAAATGATACACTATAGAAAGATACTGAGTAGGTTAGAATAAGTGAGCTATTAATATAGTAACTCATTTAAATCTTGTTAGCTAAAAACATAACTCTACTAAAATAATTCACCTATTTTTAACCTAATATATCACTATAGATATATATATGTTTTCTGAGGATGTTATAAAACTAAGGTAGTATAAAACCAAGTTTACAGAAATAGAAATTATTATAATTTTCAATATATTAATTTTAAATTTCAGCTCTGGGTTATGCAAGTTAATAACTTTTCAACCTGAAACTCAATATTTTATGTTATTCTTTCCCGTGAGTTTCTATTCATCATAATTTATTTACAAAAAAGATATCCGTCATATAGATACAGTGAGTGATGTCAGTGAAAATGGCAAAGACCTCTGAAAATCTCTTTTCCATAGTAATTGGAAAGTCATAAAAAGAAGAGTTAAGTTATTCAGACCTCTGGAGAAAAATCAGAGACATAACTTGGGGAATTTCAATTAAACAAATGTGAATGCATATAGTCACTGCATCGTATGTAGGAATATCTTTGTTTGCTTTGGTTTTATAGCTTTGTGTGTGTGTGTGTATGTTTTAATTTTTTTTTTTTTATTGAGGAGCCATCAGTTCACATCACTGTAAAGGTTTCAAGATCATATTCTCACCGCACCCATCACTAAAAATCCAGTCACTATCAGCCACCAACAAACTTGTCCCTTCTTTACATTTTCTCTCCTTCACACTCTGGTAACCACCATCTGTTTCAGCATCTAAGGGTTATTTTTGCTTTTTTTTTTTTTTTTCATTCTATCCCATAAATTAGTGAAACCATAGGGTATTTGTCAATTTTCTTTGGATTTACTTCACTTATAAAAATCTCCTCAAGTTTCATCCATATTGTCAAAATAGTAAGATTTCATCTTTCTTTTTTTATGTCGAGTATATTCTATTGTATTGTATATGTAACACGTGGACTTTATCCATTCATCCACCCTGAGGCACTTGGATTGTTTACATATGTTGGCTGTTTCGAATAGTGTGTGATGGTTTAATTTTCCCTTTTCTATCCCAAGACTTTGATGTCTAGGGTAACCTGGTATCCTCTGAAGATACAGAACAATAGTTGAACTCCTTCAAAGCCCCAGTTTCAAATGACCATCATCTTTTGTACCAATTTAGTAGTTCATTGGAAGTTCTTCTTCCCAAGACTGCCTTTATCACAAATGGGAGCCATTCCATATTCCAGTGAAATAAGTCTTCTTCCTGGGGAAGTATTGGTGCAAAAAATATGCCATTGTTTAAAATGGGTTTCTGAGTTTGTGGATAACTAGTAAGACAAGCAGGAGCCCTACCTAAACGAAAAACTGGGGAGTGGAATATTCATGAGACTGTTAAACATTCAAATTCCTAAGAATCTAAATAAAGGTTATACACAGAGTTGTATACACAGAGTTGACCTGGAGAACATAAAAACAGGACAAGAAGCCCCAACTGCTTAAGTGCTGAGGTGTGTCCCAAAACTCACACAGTTTTAAACAAAGGCCCGGAGACTTAGTGGACCCATGCATTTATGGAAATATATGTATCTATTGATTAATGGAAAATGATCAAACATAAGAGACATCAGTGATCACAAACATGTATCAGTGGCCATAAACAGCAAGAGTAGAAACATTTCAAGATTTTTTTTCAGAAAAATAACTAAGCATATAAACATTAACAAAAACAAAGAAAAGTTGCTGGGAAACTGACTAGAAAACAAAGAACATGCCCCGCACTACCCCACCCCACCCCAGCTTCCCCACTATCAATATCCTCACCATCCTGGCACATTTGTTACAAATGATAAGCCTATTTTCACACATGCCCATCACCCAGAGTCCATGGTTTGCTTTAGAGTTCACTTCTGGAGTTATATATCCCATATATTTTGACAATTTTTGACCTGCCTCTACCATCTTAGTGTGATACGGAATGATTCCACTATCTTAAAAATCTGCTACGGTATGCCTGTTTATTGTTCCCTTCCCACATTACCACTGGCAACCTCTGACCTTTTTACAATATCCATATTTTTCCATTTTCAGAAATTCGAATAGTTGAAATCAAGAAGTTTATAGGTTTTTCTAAATGGGCTTCTTTTATTTAGTAATGTGCATTTAAATTCCCTCTGTCTATTCATAGCTTGAAAGTTCATTTCTTTATAGTGCTGAATAATATCCCCATTTTGGTGTTTGTGTGTTAAATGTTTTTTCTTAATCCATTCACCTACTGAAAGGCATTTTATTCTAAGGTCTGGCAATTATGAGCAAACCTACACACATTAGGATTCATGTTTTTGTGTCTATTTAAGTTTTCAACTCCTTCTGGTAAATATCAGCAAACACATTTGCTGGATCGTGTATAAGATTATGTTTAGTTTTACAAGAAACTTTCAAACACTCTTCCAAGTGACTGTACAGTTTTGAATTTTCTATTCATGAAAGTAATGAGAGTTTCCATTGCTACACATGACATATAACTTTCAATTATTTATATTATATTGCCTTGAAGATTTAAGGTCACATGTGGAAACATCAAATTTGTGACAAATCTAGTTCATTTTCCCCTTGCATTTTCTAAGAGTGAAAGAGGTTATCTTCCTCTTTTGTATTCTGTTAGAAATTGTACTTTGTTGGGACACTCAAAAATATGGAGGGTGTGGGAATATCATCCAGTCAAAAGTGAGTGGATAAAATATAGCTGAATATTCTAATCAGAGTGCTAGATTATATATTAAATTTTTCTTATATGTAAAATGGTGCCATGTGAGAATCTCTGCAGACAGCTGTTAAAATGAATACCTAGGTGATGGCAGAATTTCCAATTATATGTGTTACAGATACCATTGCCATTCTGTTCTATTTTTCAAGATAAATTTAAATTAAATTTTAAAAATATTTACTACTACTTAGAGATGATGCTTACCCAAGATTTCATTAATAGAAAATAACAGAAATTTATTTTGGTTTTCTAGGGAAACAAAGGTTGGTATAGTATCCTGTGAGTTTTCAAAAGAGATAAAATTTAGAAAGCAAAGTTTTCCTATGACAGAAGTGGGCTCATGATGTAACTATAAAAGCACACTGCATCTAACCATAAATCTCTATAACTCTAGCACAGTATTTTGTCAAATAGTATTATGTTCTCATCCTCATGCTCCACTAACTCTTAGACCCCTAGAAGTTTAAAATAAATTTGAATCGCTCTCCAAATCTTAGAGCCATTAGCATGCTGCTTAATATATATTAGGAGAATTAATGAAATGACTTATAAATTCTAATTACTATAGAACAGTAACAAAAAGGTGATATAAGTTAATATATGAGATTTAACTTTTCCAATTGGAGAAAAGTATCTGCTTCACCATAATATTCATTAACATGAAGGAGAATCTATATATAAATGTGTGTGTATTACAGAATATATATAATGTGTGCACATATGAATATAGTTAATTCTATATGTATGAAGGTGTAGATACAGCTCACATGTACTATATAGTTATATATGGTTATGTGTGTGCATCTATGAACACATGCATGTATATGTACTCATGCAACTATATAACATGTGTTTATGCACACATATTGTGCTTGATAACGTAGAGTGAAAACTGCTATGGAGTTAAGAAGGGAATGTTTATTGCAAGTGAGTCTGTTGGGAAGCTTGTATGTAGTGATCCTGCTGAGCGCATAGTTCTGAAAGGGTTTCTTTCCTGCAGTGCTTGGTGCACGCATGACTGGGCTTTCTGAATAAGTGTAGCTCCTGCAGCAGTGAGACATGAAGGTACTGAGAGACCTTGATCTTCGTTGATGCAGTCGTCATACATGGGAAAATTGCTCCAATTTATTACTTTATCATTATTTATTCAGTCCCAGATTATCTTATGACTACATGCCACTAAAAACAAATACCAAATAGCAATTATTATTTTGGTATTACAATAAGAACTGTTTTCTTTTTGTATCATAGACTGTAGTTTCAGTGATATTCTTAGAGTAAAAGGTAAAAACATTTTTTTTCTTATTTTTTAACCTTTTGCATTGAGAATCAATGCAATTCTCATGTGCTCTGTTTTATTGCAATATTTTTTATGGTGAGATAAGATAAAATGAATGCATTTGCTGAGTTTTCTTTTTCTCAGAGCAGGGAAAATGGAAATTTTATAAAAGTTATGATTGATGGTGGATTTCAACAGTGTTTTTATGATTATTTTCTTTAAAGGAATTGGTATGAGTTTTTCACAGATTTATTGGTTCTTAATAGAAAGGAATGTTTTGCTTTTAAGACTACTTAATTATACATACAAGAACTGGGGTACAGGCCAGAGGTTGGGGATTGAGAGAAACAGTGGGGAGCAGAACAGGTGGATGCACTGAAACACACTGCTGAGGGGAGCAGGGGGCGAGAAAGGCGAGGTCTGCAGCACCATGTGAATCAGATCCCTGGCCGAGGATTGAACTTATGCTGCAGTGGCTTCGGATGCTTCATAGTGCTGCACCTTTACCCCTTGTGCCACTAGGGAGATCCTAAGAGGAATACTTTTACTGACAAATATGAACAGAATTTTAAGTTGATCTCTAAGCTAGTGCACTTGGAAATATTGATGAGATTATTTTCTTTACTAAATCAACAACTTTGATATGAATTTAATAGTAGTTAAAAATGATATCATTTGAAAAATAAAATTACATGTCTATTTTCTTTCAGCCATTGCATAACAGTTACTAATACAATATTTGAAAGATTTAGTGGGTATTTGGAGTTCACTTAGTTCCTCCATAGAAAATGGCTCCAAATTTCAATGTGAACTTTTCTTTATACTTAGTAATCCTGCTTCTATTTATAATCCAAATGAATTATATCATTATATGAGCTATTTTCTTCTTGTCAAATATATTTTCTATCCTCAGTGTTTGTACCTCTTGTATGAAATACATAATACTTTATTATGTAGGATATAATTTTACATATATTTTCAGGTGATATTCTAGCTATAATAGATAAGAAAAAGTGCTGAGAGGAATACATAATATCACTTATCCATAGGAAAGTTTAAATGAGGTCTGTTTTTGTTGTTGTTTTTCTTTTTTATGTCATACAAGAGCAAGGATACAGGCCAGAGTTGCGGGAGGTGAGCGGAATCACCAGACACAGAGTGGGGAGCAGAATAGGCAGATCAAATGAAATACACAGATGAGGTGAGCAGCAGAAGAGCAAGAGAGATCTGCTGTGTCATGTGAGTCCTCAATCTGGTGGGGGATCGAACTCGTGCTGCTGTGCCAGGGATGCTTCACAGTGCGGCGCTCAACCTGATGCGCGACCAGGGAGGCCCTTAAATGAGTTTTAAAAATAGATTATTGTTGGGGCTCTCCCCTGGTGACTCAGTGGGTTAAGAAACTCACTGTGAAGCAAAACGCAGCCACTGTAGCATGAGTTTGATCCCTGCCGCCAGCCAGAGAGGTGACCCACATGGTGTGGCAGACCTCTCCTGCCTCGCCGGCTGCTCCCCTCAGCAGTATATTTCAGTCCATCTGCCTGTTCTGCTCCCCGCTCTGTCTCTGGTGGATCCTCTCACCCCCTGCACTTCTGGCCTGTACCACAGTTCTTATATGAATAAATAAATCTTTTAAAAAGTACATTATTGTTAGTGAGAATGAGACAGAGAATGGAAAGAGAAAGAGAATGAGAACAAGACTGTGAGAAAGCAAAAAAGAAGTAGAGAGAAGAAACTAAGAGAGAATGAAGAAAGAACTAGAAGGAAGGATTCAGAGAAAGGAATGACAGAATGCCTTCATACCTCAGGACAGGAAAAGGGGAGTAAGAGAGTTTTCGGTGTCTTCATCCTGTATATAGATAGAAGCTTCCCCTCTTTCATCAAGAACTGAAAAAGATCCTAACAAGTCCAGTAGAACAGTTTCCATGTGATATTTTTTTTCTTGATGCTCATAGGAAATTTAGATGTTTTTCTGAAAACTCATATCCTGAGAAAATTTGTTTAGGAACCTAGGATAGTATAAGCTCCTGTGAAAATAAGATTTTTAGTCATCAACAGAGAGTTGTTACTGGTGCGGAGAGATTCACTGGCATTAATTTAAAAGCAAGTTCAGCACATGTTGATGCACAGTCAAAGGTTAAATTCTTCAGTATTTCTGAGACCCATAGCAATACCAGAGAGTAAAAATGAAGTATGACCTGTTTAGTGAATCCTCTTTCTAATTGTTGCCATGTTATAAGTGTGTGTCTATGGTTCTATGTGGTGAAAAAAGTTGAGCTATTTTACAAATAAAAATTTTATTTGGTTATAATACACATTCTACAAACCCTATGAGTGGTGTTCCAAAGAATAACACATTACTGGAGCAATTTTGCCTTAACTTTGGTAGTTTTCATGGAACATTTTAGTACTACCCAATAATAATACTTTGGCATTGTCAGTGCATCAGTTTTTACTATAAACTGCTACTCATCAGAAGCAGCACTAAATTATATGTCCTGTGTTTTGGTAATTTCAGATAACCATAATAATGAGAAGAGAAGTAGGAGAGATATTTAAACTACTTTAGAATTACTACAAGGTTCTGAAATTCCATAGAATTCCAAGAAATTATTTCTCAATATTAATTTCAAAGAAAAAAATCAGTAAAATGGAAATATTTAAGTTGATTATAGTATGATTGATTGTATAACTATCAGTTTATCTCTGTCAGTTTATCTTTGTAGATTAAAAGACCCTAACAAAATCTGGAGTCCAGTATGGAGAATTTAATAATCATAGCTCTAATTCTAGCATTTCTGTTAGTGCATAATATGTATCAGTATCTGCTGTTGCTTCTTTCAAAGTGTTTAGAATTTTTATCTTCTATAAATAATAAAGACCTTATCACTGCTACCACATAATAACTTGCTTTTTCACTAGTCTCTACTTTATCTAATACCAATTACCATTTAGGTTGCCTCTTACTCTCAGGCTATCTTCCTAAGTTAACTCTTCTCTTACCGCTTTTCTTTCTTCTTTAAGTGATTATGTTTCCTCTGGTTTAAGAAAAATCTGGATAATACCTGTGATCCTTAATAACTGTTTTCCTCACTTTCAAATCTCATAAAATATCTTTTATTACTCTCAATAATTTGGAAAAATGCAAAGGAGGGAGTGCTGGGAAACAGAGGATGTAGCTAAGTTAGTTTGATTCCATAGAAAACTCACCACAATCAAATATTATCAACTAAGTGTGCATGCCTATTTCTTTCAACCAAATTATCTATATGGTTCAAATAAATATATTCACAAAATCATGCTTTTCACAAAAAAATTGCTTAATCTTAGGGCTGAGAACACAGCCACCCTCTCTGAAAATAGAATTAAATATATTTTTCCCACTTTAAAAATTTTCATGTTTAAGTGGAATCCCCCCTTTAAATTCTACAACTTGATATTGAGATATATGATTAATTACTCTTCAAGATAACTGTGATAGGAAAAAGGAGAAAAGAAAAAAGTATATATGATATAAACATAAATGTTGTGTGTGTATGTATTTGGGGTGTACAAATGTACTTCAAAACAAGAAAGCAATAGTCATTCCTAATAAAGACCTCAATTCTGAATTTGATTAGAGTTGTAACTAACAAATCTGTATTTAGTGAACTCTCATCAATAAACTCTACATGATCCGGTTTATACCTTTTTCCAGTGACTCCCCAAGTTTAAGATAATCCCCACACATGCTTCCTACATTTCTATTGATATCATTTGGCAAAATCATGCAATCATATTTTGTGTATCATATTTCCTACTAGGTCATACTTTGTCTCTCATTCTCAAAGTTCATAGAAGGAATCAGAGGTCGAGAAGAGTATTAAGCCAAGTAATAAGTCACCGCCTATTATCTTCCCTATTATAAGCATTACCAGTGTCTATAGATGATATTTTAAGTCATTGTTTTGCCACTTTCCATGACTGTTTCCATATTCCATGAACTAGTGGCCTTGTCTTTACTTTTTCATTAGTATATTGACATTTAAATATCTCATATAAACTGCATATAAATCAAATAATCCATTCTCAATGTTCAGTTCCACTATGACACTCCTGGTTGTAATACATATTGAAGTCCTTGTTATAGATATTATGGGGGATATCTAGAAAATCCAGGTGAGACTGGTGCTTTTATATCTGTATTTGGATCCTGAAGTCAGTAGGACTGTCAGCAAGGAAAAGTAAAAGATAAACTAGAGAAACCAAAGCAAAACTTGAACAAGTACAGACGTAGTTGTACCCATTGGGGAAAGCCTGGAATTCTCTTCATTCTTTCATAACCTGATTGCCTCTATCATCATTATAGAGATGCTCTATCCATCCACAAAGGTTGAAACACTTCATCATAAAGCAAAATATATAACTGGTTCAGGTTTTTTTTTTTTTAATTAATTTATTTATTTGGTCTCCCTGGTGTCCCAAGGGGTTGAGCACCACTCTGTGGGGCTTCCACAGCTACTGCAGCAGCGAGTTAGATCCCTAGCCAGGGAAGGGACCTACTTGGCACAGCAGACCTCTCCTGCCTCGCCTGCTGCTACCCTCAGCAGTGTACTTGGGTTGGTCTGCCTGTTCTGCAGATCACTGTCTCTGGTGACTCCTCTCACCCACCCCACACCTCTGGTCTGTACCCCAGCTCTTGTATGCATAAATAAATAAAATCTTGGGTACAGGCCAGAGGCGTGGGCAGTGAGAGGAGTCACTAGAGATAGAGTGAGTTGCAAAACAGGCAGATTGACTGAAATAAACTGCTGAGGGAAGCAGCTGATGAGGTAGGAGAGGTCTGCTGTGCTATGTGGTCAGCTCCTTGGCTGCAGAAATCAAACTCTTGGTGCAGTGGCTATGGATGCTTCATAGTGATAAAGCTTAACCCTTTGCACCACCAGGGAGGCCCCAGGGTCTGGACAACCTTAAGAAAAAAAAAAAAAAGTCATCAGGAAGTAGAGGACTGATTGCTGCCTCTCACCAGCAGCAGAATAGACAATTACATGATAAACAGTGATCTCTCATGACCTACACTGACTTTTGATGTAGTAAGAATGTGCCTGTTGTTCCACTTCAAATCTTAAACATCTTCAACAAAATATCTCTGTTTTACAATGACATGGAATTATGCAGGGAAGGGGATTTTGGGACGTATACTTCCAATTTAGCTGTGTTGACCCAATACAAATACACAGAGTACGCAATGTATTTAACCAGATACGATGCTGATCTTGGCTACTCAAAGTGGATAGGATTAGGACAGTTGAAACAGTAGAATTGAGACCATTTGTTTTACTTGGATTTAAGCTTTTTAATTGTGGGAAGTTTGGGGGTCCTTGAGTTAAGCTTAGGGTATTGGAAAATATGCTCATGGGAGGGTTGTAACAATGGCTATTAATCTCTCCATAAGTACTTAAGAGTTTAATAACTCATGAATACACTGACACCATATGTAGCATTTTAACTAGTGTTTGTTGAATGAAGGATGGCAGAAATTGCCAATAGTCCTGATGTGAAGTGGAATAATAAATGTCAGAATTGGTTTCCAATTTCTGCAGACTTGTGGTAACTGCATTTTTTTAAATTATGTATACTTATTTCCCCTTTTAAATTCCCAGTAAAATCACTAATTCTAATATCACTTAACATTGATTTAAAAAAATGGCACCTTTTGTTTTATGTGGAATGTATATTACAAAATTTCTTCAGATCATAAATTCAATGATGGTTTATTATATACACTAATAATGCTCTTAAAATTTGGTGTTTTGTAATAGTAGTCCTAATATTGCTATTTTTTTTTAATTTTGGGATTTATACTTACGTTTATTATTAAAAGATAAAATCTTTCCTAGGAAGAAACTGAAGTTTACTTGACCCTTAATTCTCATTTCATCCTAAAACTCTAGAGAACTCAGCTCATTATTTCTTCAATTCTAATATTAATAGTATTTTTGAGTGCATAAGATCTCCATTAATATATAAACTTGATTTCTATTTGTATAATATATTGGCTTGTAGACAATCTGTTGTTAATATATGCAATAAACCTAAATGAAAGAAGAAAATTTAAAAATTCAATGTATTTTGCTTATTATAGTATAGTCCTTAAATTATATACTAGGTTATGTTTTATATAATTCAGATTTTTAAAAAATAAAAATGTCATAATTTTTTGTCATTCATTTTCAGGCTTTAAATAATTGTGTGTCTTGGGTGAGGGCAATTCATGGAAATTGAGTGAATAATTTAAAGTAAGCAAAGTTGTGGTTGATATGTTTGGTGATTTTCCTAATGTATTTCACCTTTGTGTATTAGTGATAATATTGTTGATGTTACGGAAGTTAATAGGGGACCTAATACGGCCCAGAGAATTTCTATGGATATTACCTATTTATTTTAATGTAGGTCTTTGGTAATTTCATAACACTATGCCATTTCATTCATTCATTCATTCATTCATTCATTCATTGAACAATGACTGCATAATGGTGAATAATCTATCAGGGAAGATACCTCCTATTCTTGGCTATTCTTTCCAAGGAAGTGTATAGTTGTATAATTACGTACCAACAGCCTCTAATACTCAAAACAGCTCTAGCATGGGTATGAGTCTCATAAGGGAATGTGGGGCACTGCCATTACAGTATTCACAGAAGCATTTACACCTGGCATTGCTCACACTCATCTACCCTTCACATTTTGTTTATCCCTTTCTGATAAAGCTTCAGTGGGTCTGTTTTTAGTCAGAACATACAAAAGTAACTTGTAAAAAACAGGTTAATAAGACTATATATTCTGCTCTGCAGAAATTGAACTTCTCATAAAAATTATATTTATCTTGTCACAGCTCTATCATTACATTAGAGATGGCTGACATTCACTCTCCCCACCCCCCACCCCGCCCCAGTTAGTATTTCTTTAATTGAAGAAACTCTCTTGTAGCAATGACCCAGGTCCATAGCCTCATGGTTTTTATGCCTATTTCCCTATAAATCAAAACTGTGGAAGTACCAAGAGATACATAACTTTATAACATAAATGCAAATTTATTTTTGCTTTCCTCAACAACAACCACGGATGCCCTCCTTAGGATGGCATTACTCCATTACTCTGGCTAGTACCAGGAGTCTTTTCTATACCTTTAGTCTGACGTGGAAAATCAACCAGATTAAGCAGCAGCCACATTAGTAAGTTTACTTATATTCTAAGAGTGTCCCTTGGAGAAATGCACTCATTTGGCATCCAGGGTCTTTAGAACAGTCTGCATTTCTTTAAATTAAGAATCACTATTTTCTGAAATACATCACTGGTAGTAATGAAGTGTAGTTCCAGACTATGTGTATCCCTCAGTTCCAAGAGTCATCTTTTTAACCTATCAATTTGAAAATATATATAATGGCTTTTGATTAAAGCATTCCTCCATTTGTGTGTCCTGGTGCCAATATCAAAATGATTCCTAAAATATATCTGCAAGAAGTCTTTCAAATGTCCTAATTGGTCTGCAGTTTCTGCAGACATAGAAGTGTTAGACTCACACATGCCCTGGTCATAGGCTTACTGTCATACCATATATTTTGTGAAATTGGGTCCCAGGGTCCATTGTTAAGCTATATGGATTTCTTATTAATAGATCAGATATTCCATAATCACTCAGACAGTAGTCATAGTGAAGTTTATATTTAATAATGCTAACATATTTTCCAAAAATATACTGTGCTTCAAATAGAAACACAGGAACCTAAGCATTGAACATTATAAAAATAATGTCAATATTCTTTCAAAATAAACATTAGCACAGAAATGCAAATTTTTCAATTTGTGATTTCAGTCGTCTTATTCTCTGCATTATTCAGGGGGTGCTCTTCAGCCCTCTTAGCCTCTCTCTCAAGAAATCTTCCTCTTTTCAGAGAGCAATATCAAGAGCCCATTTTAGCACCCAATCTTTAGCTGCGTGTATCTATCTGACTCACAGTTTTCTCCAGGGAGTTCTTGGCATTCTGACTTCTCTTCCATTTCTTGATTTCTATGACCAGGATGTCTGATTCTCTGACCATATTTTCATTTCCTAATCTTACCCAATGCCGTTTTATTAAATGTATTCCTTAGGGTCATATTCTTGGTTCATTTCTTTCAGGCATCTCTTCAAGAAATAATATATTTTCCCCACATCTGTGATCTCATAGAACTATATAAACATAATTCTTTTGCTGCCCTTACTTAGTTTATCATAAAACAATTGTGTCCATCTCATTCCTAAGCATTTCATTTACTTGTGTTGTTACTCTAAGCACATGCCTTCCTTTTTGCTTCCTATCATGCTTATCCTTCATTTTCAATATCATGCTAGAGAAAGTCATTGGAATCATTGATAAATCAGGTAGGAAATTTAATGTTGTGTATATACATGCCAATTTTTAATGACAGATAACCTACAACTTATATAATGTTATAAGATAATGTTACTTTCATAAAAAAGGGGAAAATAGATATAAATGAAGCAGTTATGAGACTCTGAAATTCAAATAAAACTTGACTGAAAGAAGGACTTATTCACATCCTGGTGTCCAGGCTGCTACAGAAGTTATAGTGGCCATGAGGAAGGAGACTCCTAATGTCCTCTGAAATAAACTGGTTCTATTTACCTTTAAATTATCTCCAGATTATAGTTACCTTTGAATTATCTCCAGATTCATAAATTCAAAAGGACGCCAGTGCTACAAATTGCAGAATGGGATAGACTACAAGTTATATATGTTCATTTTTTTCCCTTCAGAATTGAACAGTGTATCTTTTCAAAGTTATTCCTTTCCTTATTGTTCAGGCTCCACTAGGGTTAGAATGAACTGCATGCAACTATTTAGAATTCTGAACATAAAGTAAAATTTCCTTGTCTATAGTAATGACTAATACTGCCTCATATTTTTCAAATTGGCATTATAAATCTGTATAACTGTTTTTCCCAGTTTAAAATGCATGCAGTCTTTGTATCCCCTTTGCATTGACTCTTTCTTGCTAAGTGAAAATAGTTTATTTCTCTGAAACAAAATAAGAATTCCATTAATATAATTAAAACAATAATTTATTATTACAGATCTTGACCTAGCCCAATTTAATGAGCTGTTGTTTTATTCAGTTTCAAAGAAGTCGGTTCCTTGTCTAATCAGAATTTGGTGCATCAAAATATTATTTATATGAACTCTGTCAAACCAGTTACCTGAATTTGCCAAGTCACAACATTCAAATACATGGACCAAAGAAATGTGTAGACCTAGCCCTTTCACAAATCCCTAAATGCTATACTAAACCTGAAAGATACAAAACCTGAAAAATGCCAAAAAAAATTAAAAATTTAAAAATTGCTGTGGTAAGGGAACTATTCATTATTTCCTATTTCAATTGTTTTAATCCTTTTTATTAGATCTATTATATTTTAATGCTCAAAAGAAAAACTGAGAGCATCTATTTAAAAATAACTAATAAGAGAAAATAAATTCATGAATTTTTTTTCACATCTAATTATGTAAAATTAAGAACTGAAACATAATGTAGAATGTTGCCAAAAGAAATATAATTTTTTTTGCACCTCCCTGGTGGTGCAGCAGGTTGAGCGCCGCACTGCGAAGCATCCACATGGCACAGCAGTGTGAGTTCGATCCCTGGCCAGGGATGGGACCCACATGGTACAGCAGACCTCTCCTGCCTTGTCTGCTGCTCCCCTCAGCAGTGTATTTCAGTCCATCTTCCTGTTCTGCTCCCTACTCTATCGCTGGTAAATACTCTCACCTCCTGTGACTCTAACCTGTACCCCAGCTCTTGTATGCATAAATAAATAAATCCTTAAAAAAAAATTGCACCAGATCTTATGGAAAAAATAGTTTTTAAATAGGCAGTAGTTGTAAGACCATTTTATATCAGAAACATTTAGAAAATGTAGAAACCTTTTAAATATATAAGCTTGAAATTCTGATCAACAATGAAGTTAATTTTACATTAACATTTTTCTAAATGCCATTATATTTACAAAATAATGCAATATATGTTTTATTATATATTATAAATATTCATTAAAGTGTGAGCAAAGAAAAATATTAGTGACGACATCTAAATCCGTTAAAGCATATGTTTAAAACATGAAATTTTAAGGGGTTATCTATCAAAGTTGTTAACTAAATATGTTTTCCCACAGATACAGATATCTGAGCATGTAAGTATATTGAAGGAATATATTTGAAAGCAATTACTTGGCAAATATAGGTCTGGTTTTACATATAGTTTCATATCAGTAATATTTTGATACTAAATTTAAATTAACTGAACGGATTGATTGGAGGCATTATATTATCACAAATAGTAGTTTATAGCAAATACAAATTTTACCAATGTGAATATATATTTTTATATGCCATACTGAGTATACAAAGTAAGAAATTTGCAAGAAGATGCTGTGATAATAAATTATAAAAATCATGAATAATAATTCATGTATAGATTTTTTTTGGTATTTTGGTTATTGAAAATCCAGAAGTGGCATTGAATCTGAGAAATAATAAGGATAAGTCCATTAAGGAAAATGTTGGGACTGTTGACTTTGTTTCTGTAAAGGTGGTTAATGTTTTGAGCTGCACTTTTACTCTTACACATTTGTTTCAAATTCAGAAAATAAGTTGCCTTGCAACAATATCCACCTGTTGTATCTTTTTCACAAGCAAAAGTTCTATAGTGGAGTATAGGTTTGAGCTAAACAAATTTAAAGATCAGATTACTGGTTACCACCCACCTTGATGTTCATATTTCAATTAGAAGTTTTCAAGACCCTTAAGAAAGAAACCTTAGGAATGTAATTCTGGCTAGAAGCTCATTTATCATTTTTAAAAATTGTGTACATCTCAATTATGGAGAAAGGATTTATAAATACCATGTTTGTTTTTTGTTTTAAAGAAAAAAAATGCCAAAAGAGCAGGTATTTCTTTTTGTTGGCACTAGAAAAATTTTAAATTTATAACTTTTAGATATATATAATGTTTCATACTTGCTCCTGTCTGAGAGCAACACTTTATTTTTCCATTATTTCCTTTGTTCCACATTTCTTTGGGCCTATATAGTGGAATCTATTTAAATACCTAGCAGTTATATTGTAAAGTAAAAAGCAAAGCAATTATCAGAATTCTAATAAGATAAATTAAGAAATACAGTATATGCTTCAGAGTTCAATCACTGGTTGCATGGCAGTGCAATTAGAGAAGACTTACCATAATCTGACAATTGTATTTTGAAGAGGGTAATAATTCTGATCATGTATATATCACACATATCATAGTTTATCAATCCTTTTACCTTCTATAGAAAGTAATTATAATTCTAAGAAGGTAAATCTAATTCTAAGAAAAGCACTGCCATAATTTTCCTCATAAAGTTGATGTGGATGTTTCCACCAAATACCTTGACAGTGAACTATGAAGAATCCTACTAACAAATAGTACATGTCTTTGATAAATTGATAGATTTTGAATAATTTCATATTTTTGGTAGGTATTGTACGATTTTAATTACTCAGATTTTTTTGTGACAAAACAGTTCTCTACTTACAAATGATATAAGTATATAATTTCATTAGCTAATACCATAGATTTGTTGAATTGATTTTACTTCCTTTCCAAATCTTTATTCATTTTCTTTTGTGAAACATGTTTTTCTTAAAATGAATAAAAATTTCATCTTTTTAAAAATTGGGATTTAAAGTTTGTTTTAGAGTTTTTGAGTTTTGTCAGCAAAATAATTGCCTTTACAAATGTTGTCATTCTGCCCTGTGCATATTCTGGGAAGGACTACTGGTATTTAAGCAGGCAAAAGTTGTGAAGTTTCTTGCAAGCCATCTATGAGTTTTCCATGAGACATTTTGGTCACCATCCAAGGCAGGATATCTTGCTTTTCAAATAATTCTTTGTTGTATGGCAGACATCAAGCACATTCACACTCATAAAACACTCATATATAGACATTAATACATATATTTTTTAAAGATTTATGCATACATGAGTTGGGGTACAGGCCAGAATCTCAGGAGGTGAGAAGATAAACCAGAGACAGAGTGGGGAGCAGAACAGGCAGATCTACTGAACACAATGCTGAGGGGAGAAGCAGGTGGGCAGGAGAGATCTGCCACACCATGTGGGTCACCTCCCTGGCCAGCAGCAGGGATTGAACTCCTTATGCTGCAGTGGCTGTGGTTTACTTAACCCATTGTGCCACCAGTGAGGCCCCATATATACATTTTAAATCCTACATCAACAATTTCAGTTTCTGTGACTACTATGAATTCAGCTGATTGTGCTCACTTAATTCCGGACAAAGACTATGCTTCCAAATTTCAATAGAAGTCATCATAGCACTGGAAAATTTAAATTAGCTGTTTTATTCCAAGGACCTGACCCATCAGTAGACATCTTATCCTGTTTGTTTTTGGAATAGGAATATCAGATGAATCCAGTCAGGGACTGTGGCTTCTGATACCTTCGTACAGTTGTGATCATCTCTTTGATCTGGTTCTGATAAAGTGACAAGATTTAGGGAATTTCATCTTCTAAGCCCATGTAGGATCAGAAAACAATGCTCAAGGTATGACTTGAGTTTTTGTGAAAGTGTCTGCTGCTTTCTTGGTTAGAATATACGCCGTTACAGTGTTGACATTCATTATTTCGCTTTAGTCGTCTCCCAACTTTTGACTTCTGAAACTTGACAAGTCAATAGACGGCTCTTCAAAATCAGGAGTCCCAAAGTTGTGACAGAGTCTGAAGTTAACATCAGTTCTTCAAAATCTCTTCAGGTTCTAGGCATTAACACAGAGGATATGGAGAATTATACAACTGCTCCATCAGTGGTTTTGCTGCTTTTGCAAAAACTATGATCTACTATGGCCAACACTTTCCACCTGCCTAAACTTCTTATTCTTTCTTTCTTCCTTTTTTTTTTTTTCTTTCAGCATTTGTTTGTTGCTTATTTGGGTTTTAGTAGGTCATTCATCTCATTTGCAGAATTAGCTGACTCCCAGATTGTAACACTTTGCTGCCTCTAGTTGACAACAGTTATCATAAATATTTTACTTCAATTTGGCAATCCTGCAATTTGTCTAGTGAGGACTTATGCCCCCTGTGAAGCAAAGAATCGTAGCCAAATTCATGTATCAGTTTTGCATTGCCATTTAGATTTCCAGGGCACCAGCAAATCATCCACAGAGTAAATAATTCATAGATCCCTCTGGTGGCACAAATTTCTCTTAAATTATCCAGTAAATTGATAGAAAAGTAAGAAGAGTCTTGAAACCTTGAGTAATCCTTTGCCATAAATACTGGAATCCTTTTTAAGCAAAAGCCAAGAAGCCTTTAGTTATTCACTAGAGGAATTGGGGGGTGGCCGGGGTTCTAGAAGAAAGGCCATAGATCAGCTACCGAGAATAATGGCAGATGATGGTACCAAAATTAGAATACTTGCAGGTTTAGAAACTGCAGTAAAAAAACAAATTAATTCATTTTTCTAAAATGTAAATTTTCATAAAGTAGTGGAGTAGTGACTACCCTGACCAAATTCACATTCTTTTCTGAATGTGCAGGAGTTTGAGATTAACTATTATTTTTACGTATTTCCTGTTTTCTAATTATTTTATAATTATCTCACTCCCACTAATTGATTGCATGGCGAAGGATAATATTTTACACATAGCTTCAGCTTATTGTTTAACTGAGCCTTTTTTTAATGGTTTATATGTCAAATTAACCAGTATCAGTATTCTTCAGGGACCAAAATGATACATCAATTTGTTTCCGTTCAGCATTTTTTTTTTTTTCCTAACACAGCGTAGAGCTGACACTTCTGCCATATCCTTTTTATTTCAGGAAGAACAAAATAACTGACTCATATGCCTTTCCCCCTACCCCCCAGGGCACTTCATAAACATTCCATCTGGAGTATAGAATTTGGTAGTCTTTAATTTTCACAGCAAATCTCTCTCCTGTTGGTTTGCAGGTGAATCAGGAGAATGAAAACAGATTCCTCAGATAAACTATTTATATAAAAACCAAAGGAAAGGAAAAGGGGCAGGGGGAGAACATCAGAAGGTTCTGATTTAAAATGCTAACCCATATTGAATTCAGGTTGAAAGCAAGAAATTTCTATGCCATAAATAACAACAGTGGGTCCTAGAAAAACAAGAATTGAATAGCATAAAAGAAAACTATTGTTTTTTTTTTTTTTTTTTTTTTCCTTCCATGTAAAGGCAGGTCTAATGGCACGTTGTTTTAGTGGTTATCTTGAAGTACAATGTCTTTTGTAATTTTGCTATGAATGACAGATACTTTTGATATTTTATTCTTTCTGATACAGTTTTCTAATTTAATTCTCTAATTGATTGAACAATCCCATATATATAAACTGGAAACTTACATAGTTGCCCAAAAAGAAAGCAGAGTTAACCTTTGTTCCCTGTGTTGTCTTGTGTTTCATGAAATTCTCAGGGTTCTCTTGATGAAGGAATCAAATTCCTTTCACTAAATGATTCTTCAACATGAAGGACTAGCAGTATGGTAGTTAAGGTTTAATTTCAGCCATCTTCTCTGTCTTTTTGACAGAGTTGGAAGAAATAAAGAAGTCTCAGAAGGTACAAGCTGGTTACCTATAGGAAAGTTTCCAGAAATCTACTACATGCCACTTTTATTTTCACATATTTAACTATCTTTATTTGTATGCCTCAGGAAAAAGAAAATGAGAAAATGAAAAATTTATAGAAGAATTGTACCCAGAAGTTGTCTATAAAGAAAGGGGAGAAGCAATATTTGGAGACAACTGGCATATCACACACACACACACAAAATGGATATTATCTATTCCTTGTTCCTTAAATATCCTTATTTTTGACCTTTTATCTTTTTATTACTGCTTCCTTGTCAGCATATGTGTGAACTCTTCCTTAGTAAACCAAGATTATAAAACCTATTTACAAAATACAGATTAATTTTTATATGCAATGAGTTAGAGAAAAAAATAAAATTAATGCCATTCACAACTGCAAAAATTATAGAATTAAATATCTAGGAATAAACTTTAAAAAGGCAATGAAGGGCCTATACAATTAAAACTATAAAGCATTGTTGAAATAAATAGATGAACAAAAATTGAAAAGATATTCCATACCTATGGATCAGAAGAACTAACATTGTTAAAATGGCCATTTTCCTCAAAGCTACAGACATATTTAATTCACTCCCTATGAATGCTCCAGTGAAATTATTCAAAGATATAAAACAAACATTACTGAAATTTATATGGAACCACACATGACTCAAAAGAGTCAAAAAATAATTCTGACAAAAAAGAGGACGATGTCAGTATCACACAAAGCTAAATAATAAAACACTGTGCTATTGGAACAAAAACAGACAAGAATTGTTTAGAATACAATTGAGAGTCCAGAAGTAATGTGCACATCTACAAATAGTTAATGTATGACAAAGGAGCTAATAGTATACACACTGGATATAGAAGACCCTCCTGAACAATGTGTGTTGGAAAACTGGACAGTCACAGACATTAGAAAAAAAGGAAACTAGATCAACATCTGGCATCTTGCACAAAAATTAGTTCAAAATGGATTATAGATTTGTATGTAAGATCATAAGCCACAAAATACTTGAACGGGCAAACACTCCATGACACTGACTTCAATGATGACTTTATGAACTAGTCACCAATTACAAAGCAAATAAAAGTAAATATAAAAGATGACAGGAATGGAAATACAGCAAACTAAAAACCTTCTACATAGCAAAAGAAACCTATACTAAAACAAAAGGACAACCTTCTGAATGGGAGAAAATATTTGCATATTATGTATTTGGTGAAGGACTGATGTCGAAGATGCATAAAGAGCATCTGCATGTCAACACAAGGAAAAAAAAAATAACCCAATTAAATAATGAACAAAAGAGCTAAATAGACCCTTCTCCAAAGATGTGTTGATGTCCAATAAGCACATGAAAAAGACTTATCACTTATTGTAAGGGAAATTCAAATCAAAACCACAATGAAATACCATCTCACACCTGTGATAATGAATATCAGAAAGTCCAGAAATAATAAGTACTGGTATAGATGTGGAGAAAAAGGAGCCCTTATACACTGTTGTTGAGAATGTAGACTGGAACAACTTCTATGGACAGTAAGTGTGGAAGTTTCTCGAAATATCAAATAGATATTATGATCCACATTCCACAGCTACATATTCACCTTAGGAAAGCAAAAAGATTAAAGGTATAAATGCACTCCTGTGTTCAAACTGCAGCAGTATTTATAATAGACAAGTATGGAAACAACCTAAGTGCCCAAGGACAGAACAGTAGATTAGAAAAATCTAAATACACAGTGTAATATTGCTAAGCTATAAAATAAAAACTATTGACATTTGTAACAATGTGGATGGAACTGAAGGGGATTGTGCTAAACAAAACAAGTCAGAAGGAAAAAGACAAATACTGGATGATTTGCACATATGTGGAATAGAGAGGAACAAAACAGAGTCAGACAAAACCAAACCAATATCAAATCTTAGAAATCTGAAGGTGGAATTGAGACTACAGGAAAGGTAGAGGGTGAGGTGAGAAACAAAAGTGGAGGAGACAAAATGGAAGACCAGGCAGAGGCTGAGAATGCCTTGGTGGTGGGTGTAGTGACTTGCATCCGAAGAGGTGAGACCCTCTGCCTTTGAATTACATACAATGTTTGTAAACCAATCTTAATTCATAAAATAAAAATGACTTATGTTTAGTTACAACATGTTTACCAAATAGCTTAGGATAAGATTGAGCAATATTTACTGAAAAAAAAAAAAATAGCAAGTTTTCTGAGGAGAAATGTATGTCATGTTTAGAGATGCATTTTGAGATCTTTAAATAATTCTTAGTATATAACAGATATCAAGTAAACATGAATAGATGGGTGTATACAAATAGTCAATTATTGCTAAATATTTTTAAACAACAGAAAGTATTTCATGTAAAATAACACCTATTTATGTTACCTCTAACCACTTCAAATTTTTGGTAATGCATTGCATTTGAAATTATAACTAAAATTCCCTCATATTATATGAAGAGAAATTTAGTGACTTACACTCTCCCACATTTGAAATGAGATTCTAAGTGGAAATATAGATGAAAGAATGATGAAAAATTATGTAAATGCCATAAAGAGAAATTTATTGTCTGAATATTAGTTCATATGCATTAGAAAAGATACTTTGAGGATACTTAGTGCATTTACCATCAAGCTGAAAAATTATTCCATTTCAGCATAAAGACAACATAGACTTAAATATAGTTAAGCTAATATATCATTTTGCACAACATTAAGCCTGCAAATGCTTTCAAAATTCTAATGCTGCAGTACTTTTAAACAACTCTGATATAATTAATTTATATAGTGCACATAGGCCCCTAATAACCATGGAGTCACTTCTCGGGCATTTATGCAGAGAATATAGAAATAGAGTAAAGGAAAATCATTATAGTTTGCATGTAAATATATGAAGGCTCAACTGTGAATCCACAGCACAATTTCTCTTGATTTGTTCCAAATTGATAAAATTAGAGATAAATATTTATACAACAACACACAGAACAGACTCAAAGGCCCAATGGTTATGCTAACTTAACATCATGTCTGTAGATGTATGTGCCTTGAAATTTGGAGACTATGATTCTTAGCCCAACTTTGGAAGTCAGTGAACTATTTAAATAACCTCCTTGATATAAAATATTTTCTTTAAACTTACATTTTTCTTGTTTTTGTTATTTACTTTTATTTATACTCAATATCATTAGGACAAAGTTTCTTCTGTCTTCTTTAACTTTGTAATTCCTTTTTATCACATCAACCCCATTTCCATCTATAAAGCCCTTGTCTTTTAGAGTAGCACTATTCTATATAGTCCATAAGGGACACTTCCTGTTTTAAATCTTCATCTAACATACCTCTTGCCAAAGTTTCATTTTTATGTTCCCTAATTAGAATTGGATGTTTTAAATAATCAAAAATATGTTTTCAAAAACTTTAGAATAAACTCTTAAAGAGTGCTATAATAAACATATGTAAATTCACTTTTTTGCTTTTTTCCATTATGTAATTTTAAGAAATCTGGTGTATGATACTAACTCACTGAATTAAGGATTTTCTTATAAATGACAAAGCCTAGTGGAAAACATTTCAAATTGTGGAAGCTGCTTCTCCACTCTATTTACTTATTGGGCACATCGGCTCCTTTGCTAGGTTCTATCTCTTTGGTCACTTCCTCCAAACAAATTGGATTTCCTCAAGAAACTTGGCCTGTGTGCAGCTGATAAGTAGTGCAGCAGGCAGTGCTTGTATTTGGTATTCCTTCTAGAACTTTGATTTCATTATTTTCATCCAATTTTCTGGTTGTTATAGTTTGTACTGATGTTTTTACTCTTCTGATTTTCCTTTCCCATTGACTCAAACACAGTATCTTATCCCTTTCAGTGCATGAATAATAAGTTACTTTGTCAAGCAATACTAATATGCTGTTTCTAGTTGCAATCCTTGGAGTGAGTCATCCCACACAAAGACATTTTGCATTCCTTGCCTCCAAAAATACAGATAACTATAAAATCTTGAGGAATGTGGATTAGAATTTAGTAATAAAATAAATTGAAAGAAATCAGACTAATCCATAAGATTTTTCATTTCTGAATTTAGTAACTCAAACTTTTATTTGAAATTAGAAAAATTGTGAGATGTATAGATTTAGTAACAGGTGAATATCATATACATTGAAAGTGCAGAGAGAGTCACCATGTGATTGAAACAAATGGTAATAAAGTATCATCTAAATAAGTGTATAAAAATGTGATGGCAAGTCTTACCAGTACAGAGACTTAGTGCTTTTTTTATGTTAACATAACCACTGGTATGAAAATGTAGAATGTTTGGGATTAGCAGTTCTAGTTATTGTCAAACATTTAGTTGGATTAATGAATATACAAACATGATTTCAATCAAATAATTTGAAATAGTAAAGCCAAAATATTGCATTACTTAATATTACGCTGACCAATGAGGCTAAAAACTGTTACATATAGACATTTCATGATTCTTAGAATGATTCCATAGGTCAAATGAATTTGCATTAAAATGTGTCATAAATAATACTAAAACATAAAACAGTAAGTCAAAGTAAAAGTTCATTGTGTACAGGAATAATGCATATCAATTTGCAATAGTAGGAGAGTAACTTTTATATAAAATACTTTAATAAGAATAAGCTTAAAATATGCAAAAAAACATTTGTATTTAGACAATAGAAACATACTCTAATTTATCAAAAGAAAATGTATATTTACTTTTGAATGTGTATTTTCTGGCTTATTTTGGATTATCTATAGAAAAGTGTCATCTAATATCAGAGATTGTTTAAATAGCTTAATCAACCATAACCAAAATATTTTACTTTTAAATTAGGCAATTTTCCAAAGACTCTAATGTGTATGAAATATTGCTGTGTCAATTCCACTTTTTCCTACAGGGTAACATTCTAGTAAAGCCTGATAAATTGTATCATTAAAGAAATTGACCTAGAAAATTATTTTGTTTCTTTTTTATGCTGCTGTCTCTGCCATGGTGTATAAATGCCAGAATTAAAACTTTAGTTTACCCATTATAATATTTAAAAAACAAATATAAATTTTAAAAATGTGTATATAATCCAATGAATGTCAGATTTGTAGCTATAGTCTGATACCCCTCTGTTCCGGCTCATATCTAGGCAGGCTGCTCTGATTCTCCTTTGTAAATGTAATAGGTATTCTTATTTTACATATCCAGAAGATGATAATCTGATTATTCTAGTTTCCATCAGTTTACAATTGATCCATTCATCCATTGTGATATCAGCATTCTAGTATGTCATCAACCATTCTGGATTTACCTATTTACATACTGTTTTCAGAAGATTCATTCTCTTGGTTCTACCTCCAGAATGTTGCCATATAGTAACATAGAGATAGTATTTCCCTCTATCTCTGCTAATTCTAATTATTTCCATTTTCTTATAGTCTATGTTATTTATAGTCAAGTCAACTTATAGTTGTTTTGTATCTTCCTTCTCTAGGGCACATACGGAAAATGAAACTTTGCAGTGGTTCAAATCCTAATTGTCTTGTTTTATTATTTATAACCAGTGCTTAATACAATAATTGCCACATTATAGTAAAGTATTAACAAATACTTTCCTCATTAAATATTAGTGAAATATATGCGGGCCTCCCTAGTGGCACAGTGGGTTAAGCAACGCACTATGAAGCAAACCGCAGCCACTGCAGCACAGTTCGATCCCTGCTGCTGGCCAGGGAGGGGACCCACATGGCCCAGCGGACCTCACCTGCTGTGCCCGCTGCTCCCCTCAGCAGTGTGCTTCTGTTGATCTGCCAGTTCTGCTCCCCATTCTGTCTGTGGTGAATCCTTTCACCCCCTAACACCTCTGGCCTGTACCCCAGTGCTTGTATGCATAAATAAATAAATCTTAAAAAATAAATAAATATTAGTGAAATATCACCTGGTTAATTAAAACAACAGACAAACAATATAATACATGATAAACAAAATCAAGTATCAACTTTATGAAAAGGCATTTCATTTGCATCAACTTATACAAATTTCTGTATTATTAAGTTTAATGACTTAGTTGTAGCAGGAATTAATAATGAAGTATTTCTTAGTCGACCCCAGAATTGACTTGTGAGAAAGAAAACACCTTCATTTTATATTTCAGGGGACTGTTAGAATAATTAACTCATTTATAGACACATTACTATTAAGTTATAGATCAGGTAATTTAGTAGGTGTACTGTACTTTTATTGTCCTTCAATTTAAATGTGAAATATTCAAGTTCATAAATGTATATACATAGTTTTAAGAATTATTTTGTCTAAATGTCATCAATAAATATATTCAGGATTTAATTTCTGAAGAATGCTATACTGTAATAGGTTTGTTTCTTCTACACATCATAAAAAATATGACACATCATAAGGAGAACAAAATACATTTTTAAATGATAAAATGTGAAATATTCTTTAGCATCTGTCTTTATTTTTATAATAGTCACTGCTCAAACAGCTATTATAGATTCTATCAAGCTCATATTTCATTTTGACATGACAACACTGATATAGAATGAATAGTTCATAAAAACAATATACAACAATCTGAAGAACTAAATTTGACTTATTTTGCTAGAAACAGAAGAAATCCATGCTAAAACAGCCAGTTATCATACAGCTCTACAGTATATCAATTAATATATCGGTCAGGAAGAAATCATACCCTCAAATAAAACCAGTTGTTAAAACTACCAAATATTTATTAATAGCATTTAATAACAATAATATATTTATTAACAATAAGATCATTTAACTCCATTATTTTGTTATAACTATTTAACAATTCTGTCAAAATCATTTGTTTTAGGAATTAACAATTATATGTCTAGCTCAGAAACTTTAATATTACTATTATAAAGTGCTGTGATTATTCAGATGCAGTCATTGATGTCCCCAGAAGTGACAATAAACTTAAAAGATGCTCCAGGCAGTTTAAAGTTTCAGGAAACATAGTGGCATCTTTCAAACATTGTACAAACTGATCTATTCAGTAGTTTGGACTATTTACTAAATTTAGTAAACCATCTACTTAATACAAAACAGGGCTTTTAAGTACACATAAGTTATTTTGTAAGTTATTTTTAATACTAGGGATATCCTGAAAATCTTACACACTTCACACTATGGTTGCATGAACTTTAAACATTTAGGAGAATCTAATAATTTTTTGAGATAGGTTCAAAATCTGTATTTATAGCATACAATTAAAAAGTAACTTTTAGGATAGGGCCTCCCTGATGGTACAAGGGGCTAAGTTTCAGTAGTATAAGCTATCTGTAGCCACTGCAACATGACTTCTGTCCCCAACCAGGGAACTGACCCATATGGCACAGCAGACCTCTCCTGTCTTTCCTGCTGCTCCCCTCAGCAGTATACTTCAGTAGATCTGCCTTTTCTGCTCCCAACTCTGTCTCTGGTGAATCTTCTCAGCACCCCCAGCTTTGGCCTAGACCCCAGTTCTTGTATGCATAAATAAATAAATCTTAAAAAAAACCTTCAATTTCAAGAATACAAATAATATCAAAAACCTAAAAGAACATTACCATGCTTCTTTCATGGGCATCCCTTCATTCATAGGTAAGCCCAGGAAAATTCATAAGTTAGTAAGAAATGTTTACCAAATGTTCAGCCACAAGGGGCTACCAGTTGCTAGTGAGAAAGCATTACAGAAAACAGACATAGTAGCAGCCTTTCTGAAGCCTGACTTGGATCTACAGGTGGAGAATTGATATTTAGGTTGCCATTCTTTAGAGTATTTGTACAGGTCACACATGCAGGGCTTTGTGTCTGAATGGGATCTCTCTCTCTGAAATATATATCTGAAATATATATGTATGAAAATATATTCATATGTAGTATATATATATATCTATGTATCTGTATCTGTACAGATGTGGAAATAGATATCTCAAGATGAACAACATAGGTTGGAGAATAGTTTTCACTGATTTATTTTGAGGTTTTACATTCATATTTCCTGCAGTCTTGTGCAAGGCTCCAAAAACTCTCAGTGACTCAGTTTCTTCATTTGTAAAAAAGAAACTTATAATTGTACCTACACTTAATGGTTGTAAGAATCTAAGTTTAATT
The DNA here is from genome assembly GCA_019455555.1 of Galemys pyrenaicus. Taxonomy (NCBI): domain Eukaryota; kingdom Metazoa; phylum Chordata; class Mammalia; order Eulipotyphla; family Talpidae; genus Galemys; species Galemys pyrenaicus. Next base: position 8,462,914 of record JAGFMF010011791.1, read on the forward strand.
TCTTTGAGGTGTTTGTAATAATGTTTGACATGAAGAAAGAACCTAATATTATCTGTGATAAGAATTTTATTATGTACTTCTTTTACTTAGCACCATGCCATCGAGTACCTTTCTTGCAAGATGTTTCCATACAAAGTAGCTTCATATGTTATTGCTTTGCTGTATGTTATGCAAGACATACTAAATCATTTATTATTTTTAACAATTTATTTTTTAAGATTTATTTATTTATGCATACAAGCACTGGGGTATAGGCCAGAGTCAGGGGGGTGAGAGGATTCACCAGACACAGAGCAGGGAGCAGAACAGGCAGACTGACTGAAACACACTGCTAAGGGGAGCAGCGGGCGAGACAGGAGAGGTCTGCTGTGCCATGTGGGCCCCTTCCTTGCCGGCGGTAGGTATCAAATCCGTGCTGCAGTAGCTTTGGTTTGTTTCATAGTACATTGCTTAACACACTGCGCAACCAGGGAGGGTCAATAATTTATTATTTTTTTTAAGTTTGTGCCATCTTGTTATAAAAAGCAAGGCAATAATGGACATCTTTGCACATATTTCTATAGATGGACAAGCATGCTTGGGACTATTGCAATATATAGTTTAGCAGTTGAGTTATGATATAACTAAATCTAAATAAACACTTTATATATACTCCCAGCAGAAAATGTGACAAAGTTTTATCCCTATATCATAATTTTTATTTATATTTTAGAATAAATTTTCAGAGGCGAAGTATTTTGGTAGATATACTTTCACTTTTCAATCAAGGATGATTAACAACCATTTAAATTTTAAAATGTGTTTTAGGGACTTTTGTATAGATATTTTTCTCTATTCTTTTAATCTTTCTCCATTCTTGTTGCTTGTCTAGCTCAAGGGCTTTTTCTTAAGGATAGAGTTAATTAGTTTTATTCAACTACACATATTTCAATTTCTAGAGACACACTGACTTCATTTCTTGTATTTATTAAAAGCAACTTTAATTTAATATTGGCTAAAATCTGTGAATTTATTTATAAATTAAATTTTGAAATAATTTTGGTGATTTAGTTTATCATGGTGTCTTTCTTCCTATATATAATTATGTTTTCATTAATACTGAATTCATTTATACTTTTATATGTTTATTATTAATATATTTTTAATTAATCAATGTTTGTTGAATAGAGTGAATGTTTACAAGATTTGTTATAAACCTGTTTAATTGGAACCTTCTAATTCTTATATAGCACCAATTAGATCACTGTAATCTGTGTATAGATTTTAACATTTCCATAATTAGAAAAAATATGTTTCATTATAGATTACATTGGATTTCTAGAAATTTTCAAAAACCTGTATATTTTTCTACTTTATTGATGGAAAAAGAAAAACAGCAAGTCTTTGATTAGTTGCTTGGAACAAACTGAAGTTATCCTGTTTTTATATACTAGCTTACTTATTGCATATAACTTTAAGGACTATTGGCTGGACTTTTGTGAAGATATAAAACAAGTAAAGAAAATCAACTTTCCTTTTCATATTTTTTTAATAGAAAATACTTTTGAAGTTAATTTTTTGCTTGTATTTTGTAAATCACAACTCCAAATCATACCTAAAATTCACTGCCATTTAAATCTGTTAGAATATTGATGGAAAATGGTATTAGAGCTAATTAAAGTATGATAGGTTTCCTTTAGGAAAAGGATATGAAAACATTTGTATGCATTGAACTATATACAGCAGATACAGAATAATATACTCCCAGATGGAGATTCAAATTTCTCAGGACCCCCCCCCTCCAATTCACATGAATGCACAACCATCATTGATATCATATCTATGGAGTGGGGACAGGTTGTCTAGTAGGAATAATGAGAAACTCAGAGTTTCCTTTTATTAGGAACTTGTGTATCTTTGAATTCCTCCTCATTGTTAGGAACTTTGTGGCTTGGGTCACTCATTCACCAGCTATAAGGTAATGGAACAACCAAGTACTATCTCAGTGTTCATTGTGAAGTTGTGTGACTCACAGGCCAATTTCTTCAGAGAATGACATGATTTCCTACTTACAACTTTCAAGCCCAAAATAAAATAATCAAATATATAATCTTTACTGCTAACTGATTACAATGTAATCCATTTAGAAGGTATTAATGGTGAGATTTATCATATTACTACCTTCCTTGTCTGGGTGTTGTGTGCACACACAAAAATATGAGTTCTGTCAAGTAATTCTGATTGTATATACATAGGAATTTAATTTGTCTTTCATTTTAAATAGTATGCTACCACATTTAGACTTATTTTTTAACTAAGTATCTAAAAAGAATGAAACCACCTCCACATCTCAAGTTACCAGATTTTGATTTAAAATAATTTTAGAATATTATATGTGTAGTTTAAGTATTGTGACAATCTAATATTTTACAAATACCATTTGAGAAATGAAAAGAAAATTATCTTATTTTAAATGGAAGCAAAAAAGGAAATTATGCACCTTCCTTATTGAATTTAGCAGTATCAAATCTAAAATGACAAAAAACTTACATAAAAAATGACATAAAATTCAAAAGTGTAAGACTATAAAATCTAGAATATTATAGAAATTATTCTATTGTATAAGAAATTCTCGTCGATTTTTATTGGGGAACCCTTATATTTTGTCATTAAAAATCTAGCTACAAACTTTTTTGTTAAATATTTGATATATAAATGGAGCACCATTCCCAAGTTTTCAATTACATAGTTTTTTATACTAATCTGTAGATTGTCATAGCGTATTATTAAACATGTATAAATGCTGCACCATGTATACTTGACTGAAATTTATTCATTAAAGTTATGCTTTTTATTCCCCTGAAGAGTAATTCAAATGATAGATAAATATTATAGAACAAACAAAGGTTTTGGTTTCTCTCCTCATTTTCGGTAGGTGTTAGCCTATAGGTTTCCACTAATAATGGGATATGCTAGGTTTGGGATACCATTCTTATAGTGGCAATACATGTCTAAAGGAATAAGGATAAAAGCATCATTATTGTTATCTTTCAAAAATAACAAAATTCACTGAGCTTTATAAAGGTTCTTTAAACAAAAATATGACATACTTATAGCTACCTATCCATCTGTGGGAACCATAACATGCTGCCATTTATCCAATTAGATGCATTTCAAAAGTAATGGTATTCTTATATCATTTTATAAGCTTTCAAGCAGTACTCATGAGAAGAATAATATAGAATCAAGAAGGGCTGAAAAATGTCTCTTTTTTCTTCAATCATTCATCTCTGTGGGTAGGCATCAATATCTATTACATTATCAGTGTGAAAGCTTGCCACAGATGCAGTAGGAAGCCTGATTTCCAATTTTTCCTCAACTTACCTCAGTTTCAAAGTTCATCAGCTCTAGGAAGTACAGTTACTTCCCACTGAGTATTCTCTCAGTTCCTCATCTGACTTGAATTTCTGCCATAAAAGCATGGTCATTATTCTGTGAATTAAGGCCTGCCCGTGAGCAACCCATTCTCATTTCAGCTAGTAGATTTTCATTTTAAGAGGAAGACAAGCAATGCCTTTAGATTCTCACTCTATGAAATTTCTTCTCACCATAGGTGATTATGATTGAGCCACCATTACACATCTCTGATCACATTTGTATTCATTGTATGTTATTTTGTCTTACATAGAGAATAATCCAAAATTATGGGTCTCTTTAAAGCACATGCTTACAAATCAATTTAAGTTATGTATTAAAGAGCTGTGTCATTAAAGAATAAAACAAAATATGATGCAGACATCAATTGACTATGCTGCTTTCAATATCCTGAAAACTAAACAGAAAATAAATTTTGGAGCTAAAGGTTTCTTTCCTTGATAATGAATTGTAAGTATAGTATATAAAAACTAGTAACAAATGCACAATTTTCTAATACTTATATTTTGCATCTTTGTAAATCATTCATTATGGTAAATATACTTAAATAATTAGTAATTATCATAATTATCCTTTCATAAATTATAAAAATTAAGAATAGGTATTGATCTGATTTTTTTCTTTCATGTGGTCACAATAGAAGGTAATTATGTTTTCAAAGAATTATAATCCATCTGTTATTCAAGTGAGTATTTGAAATTACTCTAGTAGTGATTAAACATGTTTATTTCATGATGGCCTACTTATGAAGTAAAAGATATTAGACTCATTCTTTCTGTTTTTAAACATATTCATTCTCTAATTTCTTTATCTTTTAGGTAACTAAATCAAGCTAAGTATGTGTAACTAAGACTATATAATTTATTGGCCTTGATAAATGAAATTTTGTGTATACTGAGAGTAAGATAGTAGTCCAGGAACACACTAGGCGATTACTACATATTTGTTACATTTATATCATTAACATTACACTTATTTCACAAAATTTATAGCCATTATACTTATAACAATACTGTGAACCCATGACTGATTTTTGTTTTCCTGTAAAGAGAAAGGAAGATCCTTTGGTCAGTCAACCAAAAGAATGATTCAATTTTAGCTCATTCTCTAAAGGAACACTGGCATGTTACCAGATAATATTATCAGGTAACTTGATAGGCAGTGAACACTGTACTTATTGATAAAGGAAAAAATAAGATGGAGCAAAAATAGGTTCTTCTATTTATACGTAATTTGGGGGCAGCTAAATATTGCAATATGAGAAACTATAAACAGCATTGCAATGTAACATGTTAGAGGTTTGTAAAATGTATCTCAATTTCAGAGTTTAAGTGATTGCATGGCTTCAAATTTTTGAATATCTCATGGCTTCAAAATTTTTATTATCATTATTTTTTTTATTTTGAAATTGTAGCTTATTTGAATATTCTGTGTTCAGATGAATCCCTACCAAATTATAATTTTATTGTGATAACATAATCTATAGGATAGTTGATGTCCTTTACTATTCTACCTTTGGATCTAACTATATTAATTGCATATGGGTCCAACTGTCCTCACCTGCAAAATTCAAGTTGAGCTATCTTAACAGGAAACTAGGTAATTTTATTTTGACAGAAAGAGTTTTCCTCTAAATATAAAAAAAGTCTCAGTGGAAAATCACTAATGATTAAATATCTAGTTCTGCAAGCTCTCAGTAGTTTTAGCATTTATTAAGAATTTTATTCATTCAACATTTATTTTTTTCCTTTATTTACCCAAATATTATTAGTAAATCCTCCATTATATCACAGAAAATATATATGAATGCTTAAATTAGTGAGGAATATAGTTATAACAGTCTATATGATTATAATTCAAAAGCACACAGGTAACATGTTATACAAGATTAAACAGGCTTTTAGAGATAAACACAGTCATTTTCAAATTTCCTTTGCTATTTGGAGTTTGAGGAAAATAATTTTTAACATTTGCAATGAAAATAAATGTAGACTTACAGTGTGATTCCAGACAACTTGAATTCCCTAGTTAGTGGAATTAAATTATTCTGTCTCTGGGGGCCTCCCTGGTGGCGCAGGGGATTGAACGCCACACTGTGAGGCATCTTCTGCACAGCTATGTGAGTTCGATCCTGGGCCAGGAAGGGGACCCACATCGTGTGGCAGACCTCTCCTGCCTTGCCCGCTGCTCCCCTCAGCAGTGTATTTCAGTCCATCTACCTGTTTTGCTCCCCACTCTGTCTCTGGTGAATCCTCCCACCTCCCTCACCCCTGACCTATACCCCAGCTTTAAATGCATAAATAAATAAAATATTAAAAAAAATAATAAAATAAATTATTCTGTCTCTGATATCAGGTGACCAAATAAGGTAAAACATTATTATTTAATCTTTATCCATTAGTATGCATATATATCAATATTTCATTCAATATTTATTACCTACATGCTTTAAGATGACCTCTGTATGAAGTGCTGGTGAAAAAAATGTGATTACAAAAGGCCACATAAGTCTTGTCTTAATGGAATTTAAAGTCCTTAAAAATATACTTACTATTGAAATTATGATCATTTTAACTGCATTTTGTTATAAATCAGCTATAAAACTAGACAATTATTTCTGCAAACCTATATGAGAGAATTGGTTGGACTTCTGAGACTGTTTAAAGTCAAGTGAAATTGACATTTGTCTTCCCAAAGAAATATTTTTTCTACACAGATATTTTTCTGTGTAAAATGGTAATTTACTCAGACAACATTTCTAAACAGACATTCTGAGTTGATGGCTTCAAAATACTTATTCATGATTTTCTGCAAAATCATAACAGAGAATAGTCAAAAGTTTCAGCCTATTTAAGTAACTAAACAGTTCTTTAGAGTCATATATAAGAATAAATCTTTCTTGCAGAGGAAATTTTTCATTCAAACAAATTTTTGGGATAATGAGTTGGATCTTAAAAAACACTGAGTAGCTTTATAAGTCATTGTAAATATATAATAGACTTTTATGGATTTCATATTTGCCTCAAATTTATATTTTTATATTTTAGACTTATTACTTCAGTAACAATGAAAGTGCAATTAACTGTTTATAATGAAGAATTTTAGATATTTTTAATTGGCATGTATTTGGAAAGTCTAAAACACTTTTACATGGGAAATTTGATGCTTAAAAGAAAAAACAAAATCCATTTTTATTCTTTGCTATGATAGGCTGCTCCATCATCCTCAGTATTCATCATCCTCAGTAAATCACCTTGTCAATATTTACTAGACATATGAAAACTAGATTTTCCACCCTCCCTGGTCATATAACCTGTCCCTGTTATACTCTCACTCCAAAAATGATCTTCTAAGTCACTGAAAGTGGTCTTTTAAATGAGAGGAATTTTCTCCCCCATTCTCCTGCATCATACATTAATTTGTAAAGTAGATTTATCCATCTTGATTGGAATGGAATAAGCTTTCTCATTCAAGATTGAAAATAGAAGAAATATTTGGCACAGGTAGTCAGAAACTACATGATAACCCTAAATTATTTATATCTATCTGCAAAAGAGGGAAAAATTTATCTTTTTGAATCCATAGTTTTGGATCCTCTATCACCCTCAACCTGACCAAATTACCATCCCTTTGCTATCTGTATAGTAAATAAATATAGCATATAATCATCACTCAATACCTATTTAATTAATGTTCTTGAGCTTTGGGAGAAACAGAATAAAAGTATCACTATATTGTTGTAAATTGGCTTCCCCATCAACAAATTTTAGTTAAGGATTTGTTGATTTATTAATCAATAAATCAGTAATTTAGTAAGAATTTTCTTCCAGGAAAAAAAAAAAATCCAGGGAGAAAAGTGTTGAGAAGAAAGAAGCAAAAAATGAAGGTGACTTTAGGTAAATTCCTCGCTTTTGATTTATTATGAAGCAAAGCACTTGAGTATGAACAATGCCTCAGAATATGGCGTACCTCTAGACAGGAGATCAAGGCTTTCAAGTAGTCCTAGCAATGGTCAGTCACTGGGGACTTGGTATATGGACTAAATTCTGAGGTTTCTTGGAATCTCTGTTCTTGTTCCCACTCTCCAAGAATAGCTGTAAAATCAAAAAAAATCCAGGTTCCAGGCTTTAAGAAGGGAAAACAGTGAAGTTTTCAAGGATACTCAAATATTAAAAGTGATATGAATTATAGTTAACATAGAAAACCACCCCAGAAATCATTTATCTAAACATTTTTTCTTATTTTTTGGTTGTTTAACTATGATGTGATTTATAAAAACAAAAAAAAAACATTCATAGATAATATAAGAGCAAGTGCAATACCTAAATGAAATTTAAAATAAAAAAAAAATCACATTTTGAAGAGCTCATTTTGTGTTATGCTTAGATCAAATAGGTTCTCTAATTCATTAAGAATGGTAAGAAAAATGCATGAATTATAAACCATTTTTAGATATTTTATGTTACTTGGCATTGCCATTTGTCATTCAGAAATTACCTTTTTCTTTCAGAAAAGTCAAACCAGCTATACAAATATAACTTTCCAGAAAATATGAGCTACTTAATTAACGGAATTCATTGATTTAGCAAAACTAAATCTATTCTTCTAGCTAATAAGTTGCCTAAAATATATGAAGTAAATAACCAAACACATAGAGTTGTTAATAAACACAAAATTATATGCTGCAGGCAGTGACTTGTAAGTTCTTAAATAAGTAACTTGCTACATCTACAAATAAACTTGCATTACTGATGATGGTTATGAAATAAAATATTAATCTAGATATTTCTACAGAAAGATGATGGCACTTTCTCTCCCATTCTGTATTTTTCTTTCAAAAACACAAAAACTATATATTGTGTGTGTGTGTCTTACATTTGGGATACTGCCAATACTAATACTTTAAGACCTTCATTTCTTGATAATTGAGATTTAAAACTTTACAATATATCATGAATCAGTTGATGGCAAAATTGGTCACCAAGATTACAAATTTTTCTGTAATCTCTCACCTATCTTTATTTCATTCATGGATAAAATTTTATTTAATTCAAGAATGTAATTCTAAATATCAATATTTAAAATGAGGTTATCTCATCTTTCTTATTCTGTTGATCTCCACTCATGTCATTCAAGAAAGGTTATAGTTGGATTATCAAATTAAAGGTAAAAATTGTAAAAACTGATGATAAAATGTGGGGTAATAACTCCAGTATTTTGTGAATTTAAAATTCCTTTCAATTGAACATATTCTGAGAGAGAAAGGATGGGAAAGAACTGAGAGAACACACAAGAGATCCAAAATGTCTATAATGTCTTTGAGGTCTTTTTGTTGAAAAAGTCACATTTTTATATATTGACAGTGAAGAGAGACCATTTTTGTGATAGCAATATCCAATAAACATTCTGATTTAGGAATGTATTTTTCTGTGTGGCACAAATTTAATTTTTCTTCACAAGTTATTTTTCATATTTTTTCATTAATGATACATTTTGAGTCTCCTAAGAATATTACAAAAATTATGTTCTTTTTAATTCAGTAAAGTCTTCTGTAATGTTACCTTCCCATGAATAAAAATATAGCTACTTATTATAGGATATATTTAAAAGAAGTTTCTATGTCCAGATTAGATGTTTCTTTCTTGTGAAAGGCAGAATAAATATGTATATATCATCCAAATATGTTTGCATGATTTATGTGTTTACTATGACTGTGATTTCAAATGCCTTCAAATCTGCTTCCACTTTAGATTACCTATAGTTATCAAGAGATAAGCTATATACATAGAATCGCTTTTTTCAATGTTTCAATTGTATCACTTGTTTATTTAACAAAGCATAGTTTAGCTTTTATTTTACATATACCCAGAACTAATTCACCAAACTACATTAAAATATTTTCAATTTTTCTTATTTTGAATTTCATTGAATAATGTAGGTATCTAAATGACATCTGAAGATATCTTTTTACAAATATTGTCCACCAATTATTCTATGAAAACAAAGCAAATATTTTTTAAATCACCTGCCAAACTATTTAAGGAATTATTCTCTATTACAAATATATTTTATTTTCTGCAAATGTGCAGTTTTTAACCTTAATGTAGATTTACTGAGCAAGAGAAATTACTTGCTGATCTTACCTTTTCTATAAAACTAAGCATATTTCTGATTTTGTTGTAACTTGACATATAAATTCTGTGCTTTATGACTTGAGGATTAATGCACATGAACAAATAGATGATTCTGAAGGGGACGTCACAGAAAAATGTGATTTATTACCCTTGAGCATGGTGCCTTTGTTTTGAGGACACTAATGATGCTTTAAGAATATCATAATTCTGACAAATCCATTCATAAATGTTAGATATCATTGATACATTGTATTAGTTCAGGAACATTTACCTCTAGCTGACTTTACAATTTACAAGATTTAGATTTTCAAATAAAGCAATGGGGCAAAAACTGTCTATTACCATAAGGTTTGAAGTCAAACAGTGAATAATATTTAAATAGTCTAGATTTCCTACACCTACAATAAATTTTAGGTTTAGGAGAGTTGGAATATAGAATGATATTTTTAAGTATTTCCTCTCCTTTATTAACTTACAGTTCCTATACTTTCAACAAGGAAGGATCAACTTTCCTTCATAGAAGTTTCATGGAAATAGACCAAAAATTACAGTATCATGAAAATAAAGGACTTTGTGTAAAGCACAATGTACTAAGCACACTAAATGCTAGGATTCCTAATTCAGTTTTAACAGAGTTGGGTATTCAAAAATTATTAACTTGATGTATGGGAAATAGGCATTTAACAATATTTGTTTCCACTGCACCTTATGGAATTGCTCCAGCTATCATATTTTTTTTAATTGAACTAACACTGGTTTATATCTGTAGGTGTCAAGCACATAGCACTATAATATTTATGCCATATTATCACCTGTAAGTGTTTGTTTTCCACCAAATAATGATCCCTTTTATCTGTTTTACCCACAGGCCATGTGCCTTACCCTCTGGTAACATGCTATTGTTAGAATCTAAGATTTGTTTTGTTTTGTTTGTAACTTTGCTTTGTTTCTGTATCGTCCACATTTGTGTGAAAACTCATGGCATTTGTGTTTTGTTTTGTTTTGTTTTTAAGATTATTTATGTGTACAACACCTGGGGTTCAGGCCAGAGATGCAGAGGTGAGAGGATTCACCAGAGACAGAGTGGTGAGCAGAAGAGGCAGATTAACTGAAGTACACTGCTGAGGGGAGCAGAGAGCAAGGCAGGAATGGTCTGCTGCGACATGTGGGTCACTCCCCTGGCTGACGGCAGGGATTGAACTCATGCTGCATTTCTGTGGTTTGCTTCATAGTCCTTTGCTCAACCCACTGTGCCACCAGAGAGGCCTCGCATGTGTTTATATTATTTATTTCCCTAAGTCACATATTATATGTTATGAACCACAGATGAGCCACCTTTCCTATATGTATTTTTTTTTCAAAGATTTATGTATGCATACAAGAATTGGGGTAAACGTCAGAGGTGTGGGGGGTGAGAGGATCCACCAGAGACAGTGTGGGGAATGGAACAGGCAAATTGGCTGAAATACATCACTGAGGGGAGCAGAGGGAGAAGCAGGAGAGTCCTTCATGCCATGTGGGTCACCTCCCTGGCCAGAGGCAGGGATCGAACTCATGCTGCAATGGATTTATTTCCTTCTGAAATTCAGTTCATTTATTGGCCTATAGGCTAATGTGAGCTCACTCTCACTAGTTCTTTTTCTAGTAAAGGGTCAATTGACCACTTAATTGTAAAAATGGATAGTTGACTTGAATATGTTTGGTAACTACCTCAAGACTCACTGTCCTAAAGTAGCTAGCTATTGTCCATCCCCAGTACTCATATCCTCTCTCAATGTGCCCTTGGGTCAGATAACATCTGCTGTGAAAGGATTGCTATGGCTCAAAGTGCAGTGAACAAAGCTAGGAACTCCCTGCTAGCTCACTCACTAATAGGAAAGGTGTACCACAGAACTCTCCTGCCTTGCCCACTGCTCCCCTCAGCAGTGTATTTCAGTCAATCTACCTGTTGTGCTGTTCACTCTGTCTCTGGTGAATCCTCTCAACCCCGCAATTCTGGCCTACACCCCATTTCTTTTGATGCATAAATGAATAAAAATAAACCTTGAAAAAATACAGGAGGGGCCTTCCTGATGGCACAATGGGTTAAGCAACACACTATGAAGCATACCGCAGCCATTGCAGCATGAGTTTGATCCCTGCCTCTGGCCAGGGAGGTGACCCACATGGCATGGAGGACTCTCCTGCTTCTCCCTCTGCTCCCCTCAGTGATGTATTTCAGCTAATTTGCCTTTTCCATTCCCCACACTGTCTCTGGTGGAGCCTCTCACCCCCCACACCTCTGACGTGTACCCCAATTCTTGTATGCATAAATAAATCTTTGAAAAAATACATATAGGAAAGGTGGCTCATCTGTGGTTCATAACCTATAATATGTGACAATGAATATTTTTATATATGAAAGTGATGAGCAGATATGTCAATGAAAGGAAGGGCTATGTGTACAATATTTTGTTATAGAGCCAAAACAGTATTTTATAGGGAAATAATGGGGAAGGATGTGAGAAGTAAAAGGTTGGAAGACAAGGGGGGAGAAACAGATATGAGACCCTAAAATGATAATGTCAAAAAGAGACAGAGAATCATCATGTGAAGGCATTCAGAGTCCATAATTACTAAAATAAAGCCATATCTGGTTCTTTTTGAAACTATTATATCCTTTAAAGTAAAATATGAGAGGCAAAAAGAAATGAGTAGATTGAAAGGTATAATTTTATGCTTATATAAAATCACAATGATTATTTGATTTGGCAAAGAGCAGAAAGGGTTTTAATTTGTTACTTGCAGTAATGAAAAAGAATGTGTCTCATTAGGAATGTTGAGGTGTATTGTGGCATTCCAGAGTAACCCTATGGATGAGGTCTCCTATATGGCATAGTCAAATCACACATGGTAAAGCAGTCATTTTATTTTTATTTTTTTAATTTTATTTATTTAATTTTATTTTTTATTAAAATTTACATATACTTGCCATTAATTGTAATCCCCATGCATTCCCCATCACCATCTCACCAGTGCACCATCACCTCAGTCCCTCGTGCTCCCATCT
>JAGFMF010011791.1:8478947-8520894 GCA_019455555.1 Galemys pyrenaicus
GCAGCGGGCACAGCAGGAGAGGTCTGCTGCACCATGTGGGTCCCCCGCCTGGCTGGCAGCAGGGATCGAACTCGTGCTGCAGTGGCTGCGGTTTGCTTCGTAGTGCGTTGCTTAACCCACTGCGCCACCAGGGAGGCCCTACTTTATTTTTTTTAAGATTTATTTGTTTATGCATACAAGAGCTGGGTTACAGGCCAGAGTTGCAGGAGGTGAGAGTATTCACCAGACAAAGCAGGGAGCAGAACAAGCAGATGAACTGAAATACATTGCTGAGGGCATCAACAGGAGAGGCAGGAGAAGTCTGCTACGCCATGTGGGTCCCCTCCCTGGCCAGCAGCAGGGATTGAACTCATGCTTGCAGTGGCTGTGGTGTCTTCACAGTGTGTTGCTTAATCCATTGCACCACCAGGGAGCCGCCCCCCTCATCATTACTTTAAACAAAGCTCACTCAGAGCATTTCTATCCCTTTTAACCTAGTTGATGCTGATAATTACTTTTTTACTCAAGGGTTATTGGTTTTATTTTGCATCAGTTTTGCTGTTTCTGAGAAGGCAAGCCCTTCATCTTTATTTTATTCTTATTTTATTCTTTATCTTATTATTTTGTTTCTCTTTACTCTCCGCCATCCAATGTTACAGATATCATTCATATACTGATATTTTGCCAGACCCTTAACTCCATTCTTTTTATCTATATGTCATAGGCCTATCTACATCTATCTATTTAATCTCTGAAAATGCTAAAGCAAAAAAGGTCTGACTGGTGTCTCCTGAACCTTTTGCATAACTTCATATAAGGACTCCCACTCTGCCTTTTTTCACATTTCTTCTATTCCATCTGAAAAAACAGCTGTGATTTTAAAACTTACATTAATTTTAGATTTTTGTTTTCATTCCTCTGATTCTCCTTTCTCTTTTTTGAAAACTAGATGTCCATTTAATGACCCATAGCTGTCCTGAGCTACTTACTTTAGTCAACATTGGACTCACCAGAATGCTTGTTAAATAGAAACTTGTTAAACAGTTCTCAACACAGAGTTTCTGTTTGTTTGGGGTTGAAGTTCAAGTAGTTGCTTTTCTAAAAACCTGCTCATGATCTTGTGACTAGTTTGAGAACCACTATTGTAGACATTTTCTTCCTCCTTAAAAATATTTTTCTAAGCATTTGATGGCATGTATATGTATGTGTGTACACATACACACAGGCATACGCATGTCTGTTTATAGACAATGGATTTAAAACTACAATTCCTAATGTAACTTTTGAGGATTTCACAGCATCCATTTTGCTATTTTATTCTCCTGCATCAAGCATTACAGATATCCTCTTTGTTCTAGTTCTAAATTATTTTTTATCACCTTTCTTCTTGGGAATATACAGTTAATTTTATTAACAATAGGAGTCTGTACTGTGTAAGTCCACTTTTACAAAGACTTGCAAACATCAATTTATGATATCAATAAAGTACAGTATAGTAAATGTACTTTTCTTGTCATATTTTAACAAGATTTTTTTTTGCCTCTAACATACTCTAATACAGTATATAATACACATCACATAATAAATGTATGTTAATCAACTGTTTTTGTCATCATTTGTGCTTGTGGCCCACAACAGGCTACTGATAATTAAGTTTGGGAAAACACAATATTATACAGGGAATTTTAACTACACACCAATATATATGATTTTCAACTATAAAGGGATTGGTGACCCTAATTCCTCCTGTTTTCAAGAGTCAACTGTATATTTAAAGTATTTTAAAAATATCTTCCAACTACATTGCTTTGGATACTACTCAACATGTGCTCAACTTTCTGTTTTGACCTTGAGGTTGATAGCTATGGTGTTTTTATTTTTGAAAAGCAAACATATTGCATATTGACATGGCTTCTGACTAGCATATTAGAAGCACAGTTAGCATGGTAATTCAAGAAATTGTAAACTCTATGTCAAATTTATTGACTGTTGTGAAGTGCTAGTTAAATGTCAAGAAATGGGCAAAACTGAATTTAAAAGAAGCAAACAATGTAGGGTTTTCTATACTCAATTTATTATGCACTCAATTTGATAAGATGTATAAAAGTACTATGTCAGTCATCAAAACACCTAACTGCTTAGCTGATTAGATGGTAAATAGTCTTTGGATCGCTTCAGATCTACCTCCTTTAATTTTCAGTCATCATTTAAGAAGTTCTTTCTGTTATCCGCGTTTTACAAATGAAGAAACTCAGTATAGAAAGTTATTTTGTGGGTGTTTTTTGTTGTTGTTTGTTTGTCTTTTTAAGAAAATTAAGTTATTTGCTTAAGTTCAAACTATCAGATATTGAATATTTAGGAATAAAATCTAGGTATCTTGCCTTTAAAATTTATGCTTTTGTACTTTATAGTATAATTTATTGTAATATTGAATCATGTGGATAATGATGCTGATTTATAGAAAATATTGATAAAATAAACTAAAATCCTCACTCTGAGATCAATGATCCAGCTTATTTTTCTCAGTATCACTTTTCATTATCACATACTCAATTGAAAACTCTGAGAATTGAATTAATAAGACTTTTAAATTAAGATGATTTATCAGTTACCTAAATATATTCTATATAACTGTTTCCTAATTTCATTTTTGTATTTTGTATTTTTTCCTCAAACAGTAAACCAGATTAACAGAAAGATTAGTAGAAAGTGATACTATTTATCAGAGGCTGTTTGGGACAATGTTTAGCCTTTTCTATGGCTAAATGACATTAAACACACCCAGTTGTCAGATTGCTCTTCTGTGATGAATATTCTGACTGTGAGAGTTTTCAAAGCATGAGACCAACAGTAGTTGAATTTAGATGGAGGCGTTACTGTCCACCAGAGGAGGTTAGCATCCTTTTTGTTTGCTTGACATAAATCTTTGTGCAACAACAAATGAACCTCTATTCCTGCTGTTTTTCAAATGCAAGTTTTGTTTCTTTCTGGTATTCTAAGGCAGATGTATCACATGAGGGGGTGGGAAGAGTGGGTGGGAACTCAAAAAACATTCCTGGAGCGAATATTGCTCACCCAGAGACAGACACCACAACTACATTGCGACAGTGACTCTAACATTCTTCACTTTTTTAGATCCTGATTCAAGAAATTAGAGCACATGACTAAAACCTTATTTCAAACACCACTTTATTAAGGTATTATTTTTGAATACTTTTAGGAGTTTTGTATTTTTCCTTATGAAAACAGGACACCAGTTTTATTTTTTTCTAAGATATTCTGTCTTTTATTTGTTTTTAAATTATAAAATTGATCTTGTGTATTTTACCTCACACGCACATACAACACTAATATATGTACATGGTTGAAAATAAACCAATTGAATCATCTGAAACATACAAAGGGTTATGTGTTCTATACACTAATTTTATATTTTGTCATATGACTGTGTTCTCCTGCTGTTTATAGTTACTTTCCTCCAAAAAAATCATTTGATTATACAGATATATCCATGGTGAATAGCAACAGTTTTACCTATTCCTTCATTGCTGCATTGTTGATTTCTTCCTTTATAGAATATAAACTAATATATTTAGTAGCATGATAAAAATAGGCACGGAAACTAGTTGCTTTTGTTCTGGTTTTTGTGGATGTGTCTTACACATTCCATTGTTTCCCATTGTGAATGATTATGGTTTTTGGACTGAGCTGTGTGTTATGTTATTAGGAAATTCCTGTTGATTTTTGAATGTCTTTATATAGCATATGTGTCATATTTTGTCCAGTGTGGTTTTATATGAAGATTACAAGTTTCATCATTTAGTTTATTATGGTGATAAATAACTATTACATATAATTACTGTAAGTACATATTGCATATAAATAACGATATTACATATAATATATAAGTAATACATTTTCACAATGAAAGATTACCTCTAGCATTGAATTCTGCTTTTCTGGGACTAATTGATTGGTCATGTTTTCATAGTTCACTAAATTGTTTGCTAGAGTGTCCAAAGAATATAGCCAAATAATAAAACAGAAAAGCAATTAGAAATGTGATTTTAATAAAACTTCCTAACAATTTTAGGAAATTTAAACATTCTAAATCCATACAATTTATACTAAATTTCTTAGAAACAAAAAGGCGTATCAAGTTTTTTTTTTTCTTAAAAATACTATTCACCTTTCCTTGTCATCATTAAGCACCCCATTTTGTCTTCCTTTCTTTTCCTAATTTTTTTTTAAAGATTTATTTATTTATGCATACAAGCACTGGGGTACAGGCCAGAGGTGTAGGGGGGTGAGAGGATTCACCACAGAAAGCGGGGAGCAGAACAGGCAGATCAACAGAAGTACACTGCTGAGGGGAGCAGCGGGCACAGCAGGAGAGGTCTGCCGCGCCATGTGGGTCCCCCCCGTGGCCGGCAGCAGGGATCGAACTCGTGCTGCAGTGGCTGCGATTTGCTTCGTAGTGCGTTGCTTAACCCACTGCGCCACCAGGGGAGGCCCTCTTTTCCTAATTTTATTGTCACAAAATTTTTACAAAATTTCTTTAGACATTATTTGATTCTATTCTGCCAGGAAAAAGCAATGAAACATTTACTGCTATTTAAATCAGTGCAAAGTTATTGCTGGTTTTTTGTTTTGATTTAAAGTTTAAATAGAGATATGTTGATTTCCAGGGTTAACATGCATTTTAATAATGAGAATGAAAGCTATAGATTCTTTATGGGATGTTGATACTCAGTTGCAGTATTTTGACTAAAACTGATGAAATACAAATCTTCTTAGAAAAGACCCTAACAGTGATAGAGTGATCAATAAAAAAATCAGAGATTTGTTAGAAAGTTAAAATATGACTATTTGAAAAAACTGTCATTTAACTCAACAATAGACAAAATAATTTAACTATATTTATATTTAAAATAGGTTTTTCAAATTCGGTTCCTCAAATCACTTTTGATAGGGTTTAAGTAATATACAAACATACTATGAAACCCATAACCATATTCTGCCACATGCTTTGAAGTACTTGTAAGCATGCCAATTGTTCACATACCTACATGCCTTGACACTAACATTAACTGAAATCATCTTGTATGCATATTGAATTTTGCTAGCTTTGACCTGATAAACCCAACGGAAATGTATTTGCATTTTAATGCTATAAAGTGTATTACTGAAATCTTGTTTTTGGCATGCTAACATGAATGTGTGATTAAATAATATACTATAATTTCAAATAAATAAAATTAGTCAATTTAATATGCAAATTATACAATCATGCCCAGTAAAAGATGTCAATATTATGCCCCTACTACAGGAACAGTTTTATGCTTTTCTATAGAACAAGAGTGATAAAATATGTTTATTGCACAGAGACATTATTAAAAATCCAGAAATAAATTCAACCACCAAGTAAACAAATATTGTTTAAAAATTAATTTTGCAAATGAGAGCAGTTTGTGAATGGTGATTTCTAAAATAAAATTTTAATGGGCTCAGGGTTTTGCAGTTACATGATGGCTTGGAAAGTGAAAATGAGGAAATGCTTAATCTTTACAATAATTGATTATTACAATGCAGACTTACAGATTGCAGGTTAAAATTTATTACATTATATCATTTTCAGGCAGATGACTTGTTTGTCTATAATGTAGGCTTACATTACTTAGCATTTAAGTCAACACACATGAACACAGAGCTATAGGTTATAATACAGTGTGTTTATGCTTACAGTGTCCAGAATTCAACATGCTTGCCATGAGAGTATCATCTAGAATTTTTATATTAATTAACCAAAAATGGTAGGATATTTGGTAGGCAGAGATATTACCATAAAATAACGTATCTTCATCCACATCATCATTGTAGATATAGGAGGACAGATCACTGAATCCTTCTATTTGCCTAATGTTGGCGTATTATTTGAAGTGTGAGTAGCTGCTCAAAGGCATTTAAAACCCTTGGGAGGATACTATACACTAGAGAGATTAATAGGATTACTATAAGGAGAATTAATAGCCAAGGACTGAAAAATACCCCTAAGCTGATTTCCCAGGAGCCTAGATTTAACAAATTAAATCAATCAAACGGTTATAAGTAGATTCTGATTTTAACTTTCTAAGTTACTCTGCATTTTGGAGGGAGGTAATATATAATTAGGTTTCAGTAATTTAAGTTATATACATAGATACATGATGTATTAGCTATTCTCATTTTTATTATTACTAAGGACTGAATGAAATCAGGATATTTTATTTTAGGAAATAGCATTGCAGGTGAGCTTTGCCTGAATTAAGTCTCTATCTCATGTGTTCAGTCTACTAATTTAATGAAAGACGTTTCTATGGAAGCAAAAAAAAAAAAAACCCACAAAGGTTAATAGTTTAAGTAAATTCCAAAATGAGTTTGTGACAGTTGAGAACATTTCTAATTTGAATCAAAACCATCTTCAGATGTGCTATAATGAAAAAATAAAAATGAGCCAAATGTATCATCATCTGATAATCTATTTGCTCATATACAGTTGTGTTATTATATTAATATAATAGTATTAATACTTCATTTGTTGATATTATTTCTGTGGCTTATGAGAGAAAACCAATGCTTAAGCAAAAATGGTAGGATAGTGGTTAATTAATGTAAAAATTCTAGATGATACTCTCATGGTAAGCATGTTGAATTCTGGACACTGTAAGTATACATACACTGTATTATAACCTATAGCTCTGTGTTCATGTGTATTGACTTAAATGTTAAGTAAGGTAAGCCTACATTATAGACAAGATTGGCACCAGTCACTCCAAATATTGAGAAATACTACGAAGTGTATTTCTATTAAAATCGTAAGTCTGATTCTAATTTCACCAAGTTGGTTTACCAGACCATGTCTAAACTATGATTTGCTCCCAGAAAGAAAAGTATTTAATGACAAACCTAGATATTATACCCATTGCTAGAATTAAATAATAGAATCAAATTGACTTGAGTCACATGAATTGTGAATGGAAAAATATTTTGCTAAAAATTATGAGGCTGCAAGAACAGGTTCCCTATATTGAAATAATCAAAATGACAAACCCATTCTAATATTACATGAAGAAATATTTATGGAAGAATAGCTTATCTTCTCTAAAATATTCTGGAGTTTAAATAGATTGTATCAACAAAGCTTACCAAATAATTTGCTATTTTAACTTATTGTCAAATGGAAATATAATTATTATATATTAATAATGTTTACTATTATGATGGCTCATCATAATTAAAATAAAAGTTCACATTAAGCATCTAGCAAATACAAATGCATATTCATATCACTAAGCAAATGTCATTCATAGTCATATATATCTTAATTACATTTATATGTTTTTTAAATTTTTTATATGCTTTATAATTTGCGTTTGAATGAACATTAAGATTTTGCTTTTAAATAACAGGTTATGTTAGTGAGAATGTAATTTATCTTTTTTAAATTTTGTCAATATGGGTGAATAGGATTTTATTTTTCATTTAAAGGGTAATGTAATAATATTAAATTTTGAGATATATAATATAATATATTGCAAATGTCCATAGGTTCATCCTTTTTTATGCATACTTTTTGAAATGTGACTTCAGTGTTTTCACTACCAAAAATTATATCAACACTACCTAGATTCTAACCTTTATGATGTTGAACAACACAATAACACAGAACTACTGAAGTTTTTAGACTTCAGGAATAGTCATGATGTCTAGCCTTTCCTGTTCTTAGTTTCATCACTCTTAAGAAAACTATTTAAAGAAAATCTATGTAGAATATGTGAAAAGAGGCCAAATTTAAAGAGACTGAGTCACCACCATCCTAGGAACACAGGAGTGCTAATATGTCATGCATGAGAGAAAAGAAAACTACATTCACAATGACATAGCTATAGCTTGAAGATATTATGTAAAGGAAATAAGTTTGAAGAGAAAGACATACATTGTGTGATTGTATTTATTTGTGGATTCTGGGGTGGGGGGAACTCATAGAAACAGAATAATAGTTACCAGTGGCTAACATAGGAGTGGTGAGGTAAAAGATCTTAGTCAGAATAAAACATTCTAATTAGAAGATGAATAAGTTCTGTGGATCCAGTGCACAAGAGGGTACTCTAGTTAACAGCACTATATTGTATACTTGAAAGTTGTCAGGAGTGTAATTTAAATACTCTCACCAAAAAAGGAAATGGTAATTTGTGATAAGACAGAAGTGTTAGCTAACTCAGTATGCTAATTGTTATTCAGCATGTGTTTTAAATCAACATGTTGTATACTTAAACCTACATAAAGTAATGTGCAACACTGGACATGTTAATGAGGTGATGATGATGATGATACTCTACAAGATGGAGGCAACTTCATGAATATATCAGGCAAAGAGAAACAAGCTCAAAGTTGAGCACAGAGCAGTCAAAATGTAACCCACAGAACCTTGAACAAATTAAATATGGGACTTCAACGTTGGGTTTGTGGGATGCATAGCAATAGATAATGCATGTTGTTTTAGAAGTTTATCAGATTTTGTCAAAATTGTTCTTTTTAAATAGTCATCTTAAATGAATATAAGTGAACAATGAAAAGTAGAAAGGAATTGAGCTACACAGCTTCTTTTTACAAGTTAGTTAGACATAAATTTTATGAAATAATTTGTAAACTATTATGATTTGTAAATACCACATTTGAATTTGTTCGATTAGTTTAAATTGAAAAACTTATATTCACCAGATCAACATACTGTAATAATATATTTAAATAGATTTTATTTTCATTCTCCATTCTTCCACTCTAACATAATTATCAACATGTTTCAACTATAAAGTAGAATGTAGAGTTTATGAAGCTATGACAGAGGCTACAATAAAACACTGGGGAAAAAAACCTAGAGTATCCACTAATATTCTTTGCATAAAATAATCTTCAAATATCAAACTCAAATGATTTGAATACTTTATAGTAAATTATTAAACACAGAATTAATCAAATGTGTTTGTTCATGCTATTGATTTAATCATAGTGAATTTCTTCTAATACTCTATCATCAAGATTGTTTTGCAGAGTAGAGCAAAATCATTGCTGACTCCTCTTATTCTTTTTTTTCTAATCTTACTAATCATTTATTATCATAAATGGATGTATTGAGTTTCTTATTGCTGAACTTACAAAGTTAGCAGGTTAAAATGTGTCAGTGCATGAAAGTACTATGAAATAACAAATAATGCTCCTGGAATATAGTATCTAAAGGAAAAAGAAAGCATTCTGTGTCTCCTCTGTCTATATGTACTAAAGCTAATGGAGGGTGAAATTTGTTTCTTTAGATAATTTTCAGTGAACTGATTACTATCATCAATTCTAGCTTCATGACTCTAACTTTTATTTCCCATTCTCTCTTTAAACCCTTCCATTTGCAAGTGCTATATCACAGTCACATAACACTTTGCATCAAAGGGAATTGGAAAATGAAATTATCAGTACTTTAAAATCATGTAAAACTGCTGATTTTACCATGCCTAAAATGGTTTGAAGATAAGTAAACTACTCCTCATTCTGAAAGCTGCAATTATTTATAGTTCATGTTACAAATTTAACGTAGAGAAAAAAGTGACAATTAACCAAAACATAAGTAAATCATATTTTACTTACACTGGTTATTGAAGAAAACCTGAAGGATGTTT
The DNA here is from genome assembly GCA_019455555.1 of Galemys pyrenaicus. Taxonomy (NCBI): domain Eukaryota; kingdom Metazoa; phylum Chordata; class Mammalia; order Eulipotyphla; family Talpidae; genus Galemys; species Galemys pyrenaicus. Next base: position 8,488,634 of record JAGFMF010011791.1, read on the forward strand.
GTAGTAAGTTCCCTGAAGTTATTCTTCTTACATAATATTTTATCAATACTAATTTTAATAGAAAGAGCATCTCTTTTGGAGTATTGATCTAAAAAAATGTATGGATGCAAAACAGAAGGAGACAGTGCCAATCGCTGTAACTGGAAAAATACTTCAAAATTAAAATAAATTATTTTCAGACAAAGTATAAAAAACTTACTGGTACAGGGACCTCCCTGGTGGTACAGGGGTTAAGTCTCAGCACCTTTAAGCCATCTCCAACCACTAGACTTGAGTTCTAGTCTGACCTCTCCTGCCTTGCCCGCTGCTCCCCTCAGCAGTTTATCTCAGTCGACCTGCCTGTTCTGCTCCCCACTGTCTCTGGTGAATCCTCTCATCCCCCAGCATCTGTACTCTCCATTTGCATTCAGAAATAAATAAAAGTAAATCTTAAAAAAAACTTAAAAGTACAGTAAAACAGTAACATGTATGAGTATAGTTTTGCTGCTTGATAATACTCTATTAACAAAGGAAATATTTTTCAGTCTTTACTAAATTTCACCTCTTCAATAATAAATTCCATGATATGGATTATCACATGTCAGTATTTTAGAATATTTGAATGAAAAAAGAGAAGAAAATAATGAACAGGAAGTAATAACGAAACTTAAAAGTTAGTGTTCGTTTAATGCCTACTAATTATTATGCCAGCCATAGTTTTAGTTATCTAACACATGTTTTCTAATACACTCTTCATGAAAATTCTCTGAGACTTATACTGTGTAACTGTTGAGGAAAAATTAAACTGAGAAATAACTCCCTTACAATCACAGAAAGTGTAACTAGCAAAGAATATTCACACTCTTAACAGTTATTCAATATTGTATTATTAATAATTGACTGTGGCTGTATGGGTAGGGATTGAAACTATGCTCACCTGTTCTCTATACTTGACAGACATATTCAAAAAGACATTTTATCAAAACATTTAAGAATTCTATTCCACATATTCACACAAAAAACTATAAAACTTTTTTAATATTAGATTAAAATGTCATGATATAAAATCTGCTAAATTTAAATTTGGAATATTAAGTTAAAGCTACAAGATGGTAGGAATTCTTGGTATCCTAAAATAAGATCAAAAACTTTCATTTTGACTACTGTATGAATAACATATTTGAGACCTATTAACAATATTTACCTTCAAGAGGATTTCAAATATGTTCTAGTAAATTAATAATTAAAATGTTAAAATGTAGATAGGCAGGTTTATTTTCTCAGGAGAAAGAGCTTCTCTATTTCAGAAAAGTCATAATAAATACTGTGTATTAGTTTCGCAATATATTTTAAAACACCAACTAGTAAATAATAAAAACTGTACCAAATTAGTTCCCCATATGTCACTTACAGGTTCTACTAAAAGTTATAAGGCTTTCATAATAAACTCATTTGAAAACTGTGTTTTTTAATAAACAAGTTTATTCAAATAACTCATTCATATATACACACACACACAGAGGTATATATTTTCTTGCAGATTTACCACTTTTAGTAGCATGCTGATACATCACACAGAAAAACCTAAAATTTCTGATTTGTAAGATTTGCCAGTTTGTAGGGTGTCAATAATCCCATCATGGCAGATTTCAAGCTACTGCCATGATATTGCTAAAAGAAATGTACAGAATCACCTCTTGCAGTTCTGTTTGGGCCACCTCAATCACACCAGTAATGATGCTCATGCAATTTTAGGAGAAATAGTGAGAGGCATAAAAACTACCGTCTGTTGTTGAAATGGAGGACAGATGTTGAAAATCCATGAAATCGTGTAAGTCTGTGGGATATATTAGTCCCTAACAATTTCATATCCTGTTATATTCCCAAAAGGAAGTTTTTTTTAATATGCACAAAATAGTTTTTTTTACATGGGTGCAGTTATCTCTAACCAAAACTATAGATATATCAAATGTTAGAATCACTCATAAAATGAAGATATTTGCTAATAGTAAGCCTTTTTACAAGACCCAAATTATAATCAGTTGAGACCATGTTAGAACACTAATTTATTCTATATAGTGAATTAATTTTCAAATGGAACTGTCATATAAAATGTCCTGCAAGAAGGTGATTAATAAAAATTCAGAATTGTTTTTGGCCTGAACAATTCAAGTTGATCTTGATATTAGTATAAATACATTATGAATATCTAAAGAAGTGATGTAATATTTGCATTGATTGCAGAATCCCTACTGGAGCAGTCTATCATATTTCAAATTGTTTTCCAATTATATAAGCATTATTATGTACGTAAACATCAAAGTAATGATTTGTGGGCATTATATCAACAAGATAACTATACCTCAAAGACTCACTGCTTATCATAGCCAAACTCTTCATCCAAGAACAAGATCATATTCTCCTTACCTCAGCAGTTTCTTACTGGAATAAATTAAATAATCATCTTCAGATCTTACATAATCTTGTGTTTATATAATGTTATTACATCAGTTCTTACTCATTAAAAACATTGATGTTTTCTCACCCTAAACTGATCATCATGCTAAAAAGTCTTTGACAAGGATTTTTATGAAAGAACATTGTAGGAAACAGCAAATCAAATCCACAGAGAAATTAAAATATCTCAATATGGTTGTAAAAAAAGTTGTCTCTAATTCAAAAAGAAAACACTGCAAATAATCAGATTGTAAAACCCATGGATTTAACAACTAGGGCAGCCTAGTAACATTGGATAATTTCATGGATATTTTCTAAAACTCTCATAAGACAATATTTACCTTTACCAAAAGGAATAGATTTGGTATGGTATTGAAAAAAATAACACTTGGGGAAAAAAGTTTTAGGTTATTAGATGATATGGCTAGTTTATACATCAATCATATCCAATATTAATTCTGGAAACAATGATGAAGGTAGAATATGAAAATTTCCCAAGGGGACACTTTAACCATGTCCAAATGTATTTCAGATAACTGTTGCTTCTGTGTGTTATAAATGTGATTATGCAACACTGATAATGCTTTATTTTGTAGATATATTAAACAATCTAATTGATATAAACCTATATATAATTCTTATGCTTTGTATTTTTTAAAGGGCTAAAAGATTTGTCATTATTATTATTTGGGGATGGGTTTTTAGTGAATATTTTCCCCATAAATTTCATGAATAGGAAAGTATACAAAACATGATAAGGGGTAATAACTTCTGTTTTATATATAGTTAAATGAATAGTAAATCAAACATTGTATGTCAGCCGAGTAACAAATAATTTGAGGATTATAGCTTAAACCAGGATAAATCTAGGTCCTGTGTGTTCCACTTGAGTCTGAATTTCTCAGGTACAAAGGGCAAGTCTACCCCTAATTATCTACCTAATTACAGAAAGAGAAAATAGAATATGAAAATTAGAGAGACAAGGATTGAGTTAATGGGGAAAAGCATGTTATATTAATAAAATTATAGTTTAATTTATCAGATAAACCACTTTTGATAGAAACTATAATGGTAAAATGAACAATGGAATGTTTCCAGCTAGCTTCCTTGCGTGCCCCTTCTTTCTACACACTCCCAAACCATTTGTTTGACCTTACCATTTGTATTTAGCAGCCAACCCTATATTCTGCATTCCACTATACCTTAAGGTTAATCCTAGAACTAGACTTGATCTTCTGAAACTCCCTGTTCCACAGAGACCAAGTCTTGACATTTCCATTATTTCTCACAAATTTGGACACAAACAAAAAATATATGAGGACTAAATACTATAGTCTTAGTATATAGAAAATGAGAGTTTTAGAGAATGTATATTTATTAAATATTAAGTATTAAACTGAGCATGTATGTGTGTGTCTATGGTTGTAGGCCCAGGAAAATAAGAACAAACATCAAAACTTCAATATCCAATATCCTTGGAAGCTGTAACATAGTTGACTTTAATTATATATACATTTCTGTGGCTTACAGTTCTTCCATGCTGAGCACATATTGTTTTTATAAATAGAAAATGTTAATAGATGTTATTTAAATTTAAGTATAAAATTTGTCATAATAGTGCAGAAGTATTTCAGGCTTAGAAATTAATACACTTCTTATTTCAACATTAATGAACTCAGTCATAAAATATGTAATATTTTACTATATTCCACAGCACAAACAATTGTTACAGCAAGTGGTTATTTTATAGTAGGAAGTAAAATAGAAGAATATATATGCAGTTTGCAGTCACTTAAATACTAAAAATGCAAGATGGAATATATTACCAATCCCTAATCAGCCAAAATTTAAATGTACTATTTAAAAGTTTCATTTTACTTTGTTATTTAGCAAGTTTTTTTTTACAGGGGTTGCATATGCTTCATAAATGATAAATTTAAAAAATCATGTATACAGTTTCCTTATTACATGATAGCCTATCAGAGTATAGAATGTATATACTGCTTGTATCAACTAGAATCCCTGTACTTCTCTGTGAGACACATTTATATTTTTCCTGAAGGTCTTGCTTCAATTTTGTAAAACACCTGACATCTCTGACATTCATAAGCATACTTACACATCAACTCCCCTATGAACCAGAGTGCCCTGTATATTTTTCTATTATCATCTGCACCATATTTACTGAGATTAGTTACATAATTCATATATATTTACATAATTATGTAGACCATACAAATTATTTTCCTTGAAGTGAAATTCTCTGTTGTCATTGTCTTCCCATCCAATTTAGCAAGCATACGACATTCAAAAATAGTTTCTAAGTGAATGATGAATGACTGAAATTTCCTCCAACAAACTAGTCCCGTGAACAGAAAGATTTGTAGACATTTTTCACTAAAATTTTACCAAAAAAAGGACTTCCCTGACAGATTGTTATTTAAAATAAAAAAGGTCACTAGTTATCTCAATATATGTCCCATATCATAAATCAAAAGAGTCAACGCTCAATCATAAATTTTGTGAAAGTAGATTAATCTCAGATGGAGGCGCAAAACAAGACAAATAATGAATTTTAAGGTGTGTGGTAGGATTTCAGGCTTTTAATCAAAAAACCACAAAATCATAGGAGGATCGTTAATTGAATTTCTGCCAAAAGATAGGAGTTCCTGGGCTTCACTGGTGGCTCAGGGGTTAAGTCTCAGCACTTTCATTGAGTGAGTTTGAATCCTGGCCAACCCACATATGGCATAGCAGACTTCTCTTGCCTTCTCTGCTATTCTCCTCAACAGTGTATTTCAGTAAGTCCACCAATTCTCCCCACTCTGTCACTGGTGAATCCTCTCACACACATATACCCCACCCCCTCACCTACACACACACCTACATCTCAGTTCTTTTGTGCAAAAAAAAAAAAGTTTTTTAGTGAATTAGTAATTTATTTTTCTAAATTATGGTCAATTTTTTTTCTCTCACACAACTTTATTTTTCTCATCTGTTGAAAAAGTAAAATATTTGTGCAAACTGTGTGAATTAAATCTTGGTGAAATAAATATCTCCATATATGTCATTTTAATTTTTTTGAAAACTTATTAATATTTTTGCATAGAGAAGCTGGGGTGTAGGTCAGAGGTGCAGGGATGGGGTGGGGGTGGTGATAATTCACTAGAGACAGAGAAGGAGCAGAAAAGGTGGATTGACTAAAATACTCTGCTGAGGGGAGTAGCAGGAGAGACAGGAGAGGTCTGTTACACCATGTAGATTAGCTTCTTGGCTGGGAAAAAACTTAGGCTTCAGTGGCTGTCAATAGCTTGATAGGGCTGAGACTTTAACCCTGTGCCACTAAGGAAGCCCATGATTTAACCTAAGATTGAGTACCTCTTTTTTAAATAAGTGCTAAGGGGTACATGGTTTAATTATATGGAAACAGTGTTTTTAGTGTTTTGTTAGTGTTTTTAAGAAATAACAAATTGGGACTCAAGGAGTTAAACACCATACTATGAAGCATCCACAGCCACTGCAGCACCAGTTCCATTCCCAGCCAGGGATGTGACCCACGTGGCGCAGCAGGTCTCTCCTGATTTGTTACTTTCCTAAACAGATTCCCCCATCTCATACCCTGCGAGTGTTATCTGTAGTTATGTTACTGGCCACAGAGTGAATGCAAAAATCTTTTCAGTTATTCGAAGCGCAATGTTTTTTCACAAATTCTCTAATCCTAAGAATTTGGTCACATATTTTGTACTAGTATGATCATTAGTGAACTCCATGTAAGAAGTAAGAACTCAAAGAATTACAATGATAATTAGCTGCTTCAGTCATAGCAGCAGGTTATTGTTTTGTTAATATACCGGACACTGTTACAGACATTCAGTATAACAAACATAATTAACCCAAATCTTCCTTCCCTGCACAGAAACTGAACCTCATAAAAGATCTATAATTTCTGATGAGTCATCACTTTACTATATCCACATCTCTGGTACTTTAACTAGAATCATCATACCTCAAGCAAAAGCAGCCTCTCATTAGGCCCCTCCCAATAGGCATCATATTCCTCAGGGCATGACTGTTACTTTCAACAACTAACACAAAAATAGCCAATGATGAGTCTTCAAAACAAACAAAAATCTAAAATTACATTTTGTATAATCTAAAAAAAAATCTTAAAGAAGTTAATAAAAACATAGTAAGGAATCTAAACAGGTCAAATTTGAGACTGCTTAATTATGGATAGTAAAATGTAGTTAAATCATAACACGTGAATATATACCTGAAGTATCTTTTCAGCAAAGTAGAAGATAGTCATGATTAAAAATATATCTGATAAATGAAATGCTGTTGTGTTAATATATAGTTTTAATATTTTCAATCATGGGTAACATTAAAATTATATTAGTGCATACTTTTATTTTTGATGTATGTATATACTTATATAACTAAAAATATGACATTTGTAATATTTTATACCCAGTTTAGTAAGAAATACATAACATAAGGAAAATGACAATAGTGTTAACTTTTCCATAAATCTAGGTCACCCAATATTTAAACCACTAAAGGGAAAAGACACTAAAAAAATAAATTTAAAGGCTCAAGGAGAACAAATCCCAAGGGTTAGTTCCCAGTAGGAAGAATAAAAATTTGCAATGGGTTCTGGGAAGTTCAATTATAGGAACAGACAACAAGAGGTTTTCAGCCAATTTGAAACTAATTCAGTATGTTCTGGAGGAAAAAGGCAGCTGCACAGATAACATCAGCTTGAAACTGAAAGTTGTTGCCTTAGGACAGACACGAACAAATGGGCTTTAGAGTCTGAGCTCCAAGGAAAGAGGATAGTGATAAAGAGAGAAACAAAGAAAGGGACAAAATTGTATTCTATCATTCTTACATTCTGCAGCAATACAATAAGTTGGAACAACTTAGATAATACAATGGACACTTGATATATTGTTGATTACTATTTAAAAAGGCATTAAAATATAAATTAAGGTCATAAAAAATAGTAGGAATGAGCCAAAAGAATAGTATGAGTAAAGTAAGATGATGTGTGTTTTAAATGAATGAAAAAAAAAAAATCTAATCAGAATTACAGCTGTCCTTTGTTCACCTGTGTCTACGTTCACATCCCATATTGTGTGTTTAAGACCTCCTTTTGCTAAATGTGCTCCAGATATGTGATTATAGACATACAGTATCCACAGAAATGCACACTAACAAACAATAATCTCTTAAATATGTTTAGAAAGAAAAGAAGTGACATCAGAGCAAATATTTTTAAAAGTTTGAGGTGGTTAAAAATGAGATTTTTACATTTGTAATATTTTTAGCTCTAAACTATTTTAACTTTCAATTATGCTTTTAAAATATCAAAATTATGACAAAATTCTATGTTGATATGTATGTATATATACATATTGATAATTAATATTTTTCTCTTTTAACATATATTTTTAAAAGTACTCTTCTGTGTACATAAGGCTATATTATCAATTAAAAATTGAATTTTCTCAATTAAAATTAAATCAAGTATTCATTAAATGAACACAAAAAATAAGTTCATTTTCATACACTTGTTACATAGAAAATTCAGAACAATTAATATATTTTTTCTGGCAGTTTGGCTCTTTATTTTGATCTACCTATAAAGTCATTTTCATAAAATTAACTCAATATGTTTTAGCTGTTCACTCTAATAAGATGATTAAATACACATTTTAGTTTCTAATGTTTTATATCTGAGCTGTTGTTTCAATGATTTTTTAAAGTTTAAATTTACTGATGGAAAATCTTAGAAACTTTCTAAGATATACATATGTAAATAGGTAAATATTAGTCATGATTTAGAGACATAGTTATTGGAAATTTTCAGCTACTTGAAACACAAAACATCACTGTTCTTTCAAAAATATTAAAAAACATTTTTATTTACTGAGAGAAAAGTCAGAATATTCATAAACAGATATTATGAAAAATGACAGATTTTTCAGTCAACCTAAACATTTATTTGTACTGTCTTCTGTGAACACAAGGATATATATCATTAATTAAAAATATTAAAAATATTTCCTAATTAAAATTGAGAAATAGTGAAAAAATATTTACCAATAGGAGCAAAGAAAATCATAGTTCATTTCATACTCTTATTACATAGAAAGACCAGGGAAGAGTGACCTTTTTCATTATGAACTACTTTTCTGAATTTATTACACTAAACAATGATCACTGACATTCATATCACTAGGTATTTTATAGCAGAAACCTCTTATTGTAGTCAATTATTGATGCCTCTTACTTTAACTCACATTAATCATTGGGAACTGTTTGTTGAAACAATAAAATAATGTATATTTTCAACATCCAAAGCATTAGCCTTGATTTTCATCTTTTATGTGAAAAAATATAAGAAATTAATTCTTCAAGGAACCACTCCCACAGAAGAAATAGACATTGTCATTATTTGTTTATTAATAATGAAAAAGGTTAGATAATCTATATTAATTATGTTGAATCTCAGCCAACAAAGTCCTAAGGAATTAAGTCCCACTGAGTCACCAGTTCCTCAAAAGAAAGATGATCCCTATGAACTGTTTCATCTGTGGTAGAATACTGGAGGGAGAAAAAGGCAGCTAGAAACTCAACTAAAATTTAACAATGTGATTTACTTACATGAATAATACACATATCATAGAAACATTCTGAAAAACAATGATAGGACTTAAACTCTATGCATTTATCTCCCCCATCACTAAAAACTGATCTTTGATTAATTGCCATATATTTTTTCTATTTTCATTTGTTGCATTGAAGTTTTTGTTCATTTTTAACTAGAGCAATTTTCCTTTGCACAGTTTCACCTTTGATATCACTTAACTTTCTTATTGTACAAGAAAGGAAAACTGAAGACCAAATATTAAAATGGCTTGATCTTTATCACACACTTGGTTACTATGTGAATCTACAATTTCTTTTTTGGCTCACTACTCTTTTTTTTCAACATTTTATTGTCTCTTCCAGATGTAATTTAGAATTGTAATTCTGTAATTATAATGAAGTCACCTTAGAAGTCAAAATTTCTTTCTGACAAAATTCATATGGTTTTATATACCACTTCACATGAAGCACCCATTTAATTGATATCCTATCTTTTGTAATCCCTATATTATTTGGATTTATTGCAAGATACACATGATTCCCATAAAATTCAATGTTGCATCAGAGGATGGAGAAAGTGAACTTTCACACAGGAAAAAAAATGTATAGCCTAAGGCTATAGAAAGGTTGAATACTTTGCTTATAACCATATATCACGGGAAATAAGTCTGTTAGTGCATTTTCCACTTAACAATTTTTAAAAAATATTCAGTTATTTATAGTAAGTGTTTAACAGAATCATGCTGTGAGAACATGAACCATTGATATTATTTATATTCATTCTGGCTATTCATGCTGTCTTATAATTAGTTTCACATGGGTTTAAAATTGTTGCAATAATTGAACTGGAAGTAGGAGTTCACTGAGTTTTTTACGATAATCAAAAAGCTTTATCTATAATACAGATTATAGGGTGATGACATCATTGAGATAATGAAAAATAAATCACTATTAAAGACACACAGTAATAATGCTGTTCAACAGAAAAATGTGTTCACTAAAATATTTAAGAGATTGATTTATCTTCATTAAAGTATCTTTGCATTTGAGTGGAAGTGTTTTTATTTATTGTGGGAATTTAAATGGTGAAATAGTCACTTGATTTTTTACTATTTTCAATGTTAATAACTGTTAACAATTCAATTTAATCTCAAACACTATGATTTGAATGATGAATTTTAAGTACATTATTACTTAACCAAATCTGATTCTTTGCATTATAGCAATTAAAATGTCAGTACTATAATTATTTAATGAAATTGCTTTATTCAGAGATTTCTAGCACAAATATAAGGCATCATTCAGAGTTTTTATATAGAATTTTTTTTTGAAACAAATAATTCAAGTGAGATTATATATGTATGATTGAGCATCACTGGGCTGAAGAGATGCATTTTTTCTTGGCCTAAATCTTCTAGAAAAGGAAAGTTGTGGGCCTCCCTGGTGGCGCAGCGGGTTAAGCAACACACTATGAATCAAACCGCAGCCACTACAGCACGAGTTCGATCCCTGCCTCCAGCCAGGGAGGGGACCCACATGGCGCAGCAGACCTCTCCTGCCTCGCCCGCTGCTGCCCTTGGCAGTGTGTTTCAGTCAGTCTGCCTGTTCTTCTCCCCACTTTGTCTCTGGTGAATCCTCTCACTTCCCGCGACTCTGGCCTGTACCCCAGCTCTTGTATGCAGAAATAAAAAATAAATCTTAAAAAAAAGAAAAAGGAAAGTTGTTTGAATCACACATAAGTAGGTATATTTAGAGAATTAAGGCTTTCTTCTCTTGTGTCAAACCTGTGTATGATACTTTCTTGATGGGAGAAGAAACAATTAAAAATTGCATAAAAATATAGTAGCTCAACAGTAAAAAAAATGGTGATTACTGTACATGCATAATTATATTTCACTACTTGTTCTTGGAGGAAAGCTGTAACAATTTATATGGCTGAAGCCAAAATGTTTAAGAATGGAAGTTGATTGAGATTAATGTTATATACAAATATATGAAAGGTGAATTAGCAATATTAGGAAAAAATATGTAGCTTAAATATAATGAGTCCATGAATTCACATTTAGGATTATATAAGAAAATGTGATGGTAGAAAAAGAAAAATTCCATTATGATGTGTCTCTGCTTTCACCAATTGTTTCACAACAGCATGTTTAAATTTAGAAGATATATATTCAGAATATAATATATATAGCATGGGTGTATATGTATGTGTGTTAGAGAGCATATCTACATCCATGTATATAATACTTCATATATAATGTAGTTTCCACAAATATTGTAAATATAACTTTAGTAATTCTTGATATTTAGTCTAATGTGTATGGGATACTTAAACATGCAGTATATCTCTCCATTTTGGCCATCAAATAATGAATGAATGAATGAAACTGAGTACAAACAGTTCCAGGACTAGTATATCACCAGGACTTGTATAACAGGTGCTGCTATCCTTGTTGGCCAATATTACTGACAGATCTAGCTGTAGGGGCCACATCTTATGGAACAGAATAGACAACTAGAATGGGAACTTCACTTACTTTTTAAGAATGTTTCCTAGAAGTTATAATCACTCCAATAAAGATAGAAACACACACAGTTTCTGAGTTTCATACTATTATTATTTTAGTTCAGATAATTCATTTTCATAGATAGACATGGATATGAATATTACATATATATTTATGAAAAAACAAGATAAATGGAATTTTAATATTAATAACCTTTGGGTAGTGGGAATACAACTATTTTTATCAATGCTTCCTTCTGTGCTCAAGCATATTATTATTAAATGCATATTACATTAATTATTAGACAGTTTAAGAAATTATTGATGTATTCATGTGCCTTCTCATATATCCCTTACAAAATGCTTGAATTTTTTTTCTTTAATTAGTATGTAGGACAAGAACTTTGGTTTTAATCCTACTGGTGAAAAATATTTCCTCATGAGTGTTAACATTTTTACTGGCATGCATGCACATACACACATACCAACAAACATAAAAGAAAATGAGTTACATTGAATAAATGATGCCAATGCCTTGTATTAAAATATGCAATATTAAGCTATTAGGAAAGCTTAAGACTATTAATAGAATATAAACTCCTATTGTACATGGATTCTTTTTATTAATTTGAGTTTTCCACATACTTTGAATACAAATTGATTGATTTAAATAATAATTCTAAGTTTCAATGTGAGAACTAAAGGATTTAGTAAATGAAAGCACTATCAATATTTTTTCAAATGGTTTCAGAGAACCAATGTCATAGAAAACTAAGACAAAGGCAGTAAAATTAGTAAATGGAGCAGATAGGACTTGAGACCAGCTACTCATATTCTACAATTTATATTTTTAACATGTGTATTTGAATATCATTGTATGTTAATATTTAGGAAATGTCTAATATAGCTTTAGTTTTTAAAAATTATATCCAAAGAATTTTTTAGATATACTCATTGTACTTAAACTGACACTATTATTAAACTAATCAGTATGTCATTCTTCTTTTGTCTTTGGCAAAAAAATCATAAGCCTTTATCTTTGGTAATTATAATACCTATAATTAGCTTTATAAAGTCTCACGTACATTTTAGATCTGTTATATTCAATGTAAACTTTCCATCCAATTCTATCTATATTCTTGGAATTGTCTTCACTTGTTTTCACACATAGTCTGGATTTCCCTGTACCTTTCTTATAAGCTAGTGCACATGTCAAATCTTACCTGTCAGTTCCAGTTTGGTTTGAAATTCCAGAATCTAGCTGTATTATCCTTCATTGCTTAATGCTTTAATTGATCTATTTTCTGGACTGACTCTCAGAATTTACAGATTAAAGGAAAATGTTGCACTTAGAATTTAGGAGTCCTGAATATTTGACCATTTTGTAAAATTTTGTTTCTAATGGTATGTATCATGAGTACTTGCATGTGTTATAACTCATATCATAATAGTCACATGATGACCTTTAATGTATGTAAATTGCTACTCAATCTAAACTATTATTTATAAAACTCAACCTTTCACCTCTTGTTAATATCATGCATATACATATTTCTTCTATGGCCTAACTCTTAGATATAGATCCTCTTAACATTAATTTTTATCATATTGCAATGCTTTATACCTTTGCCAAGAAGTTGATGATTTATGTATTGTGGTATTTTGAAGTTTAAGGAAGTCTCTGATTAATTGAGTCTAGGAGAAACAGAAAGGTTTGAAATAATTCACACAAAAAATTATTGATTTGAGTTCAAAATGAACTCATAGTGTGATAGAGTATTTATAATTAATAAAGAAGGCTGGTTCCATATGATTTATGATTTTTATATTAAATAATAACATTCTCATTGCAACACATAACATAGATTCAGCACATAGTGTATATTTGCATATATATGAATGCATATTTATGCTTTTACACACATGACTTATTCATGTAAGCCTTGTGACTGGTATAACTGTAAATTTCATTGAAATCAGTAGGAATTGTCTGCATTTTCCAAGTACTCAATATTATCATCTGTAAAAATAATTATATTCTTCCTTTTAAATTCCTAATATCTTTCTTTTTCTTGCTTTACTGAACAAGGTAGAATTCCCACTTCAATGTTGAACAGAAATCTTGATGACACCCTTGTCCTATCTCAGAGAAATCAACTTCGTTATTTAAACATCAAATGTAATGTCTGTCATACATTATCAGATTGAGTACTCTTGTATATCTAGATAACTCAAAAAACTTATGATAAATAGGTTTTGACTTGTGTCCAGTATTTTTGTGCATCTTTTAGGTATGATCATATGATTTATCACCTGTCTTCTGTTATCATGATACTTTAATTGATTAATCAATATGAATAACAGAAATGAATCCATCTTGATGGCAATATGTCATCTTTAAACACAGTGCTGATTAAATTTATTAGCATTTGGTTTAGATTTCTATTCCAATGCTTGTAACATAGGCCTGTAATATTCCTGTCAGGTGACCTTATAATTTATGGTGAAGTATAGTCCCTCATTTTGTAATCTCTATAAAAATTTCCACCACAAGATGAATGTTATTTTTTTTCCCGCTCCATATTTAGTGGAATTTACTGGTGCAACCACTCTTAGTTTTTCTTTTGTTACTGCAGAATAGCCAAAAATTACACTTTTGTTTCTGTTTTTATAGTGTCAGTTTTCTAGGAAACATTCCATTACAGCTAAATTTGACAATATATTTACCAATTTTTGCTAACCTGAAGGTTTCATTTTATTTTCAATGTCAAGTTTCTATAGAATTGTTCTCTCTTAATTTTTAAATTTTAATTTTTTGATCAAGAATTTTATCAAGTATTTAAGGTCTTGGAAAAAAATATTTGCTTTTTTCAGTTCTTGTTAAATCATGTAATGTTTAAGGAAGTTTTGAAAAATACTTGCATTTTCTTTTGTATTGTTATTTTAATATCTAATTCAAGTTTTTTTCAGGTCAGAGATCATTTTATTAGTACTACAGTCTTTCAAAATATCTTGAGTTTTGCTATCTACCTTGCAGGTGATCAATATAATTATTGTTCCACTTGACTGAGTCTTATTCATTTGAAGATTTTAATGTAATCTCTCTCAATTTGTTATCAAATATGTTGATCAAATCTTTACTATCCTTCTTGTCTGCATGTTCCATTAATTTCTGAGAAAGGTGTTTAAAATCTTATTGTGATTGTAAATTTGTCTGCTGTCCTTATAAGCTCATCTGTCTTTGCTTCACATATTTTAAGTATATGCTATTAGAGACAAACAAATTTGAAACATAAATCTTCCTGGATATGATAAAAATTATGTTTCTGAAATGGCCTTTTTCTGACAATATTTTCCCACTACCCAGTATTGATAAAACTGTAACTTATTTGTAATGTATTTGATAGTGTTACCTTTCTCATTTTAATCTTAATATTTGTAGTGCTTTATATGAAAATATTTGAGATATATGTGATTATTTTTAGCAGTTGGAAAATCTTTGTCTATACTTTTAAAGTTTATCTCTAAATATGTGTTATCTATGATTTAAGTATAGTTATATGACATCATAATTCTCTGTGCACGCATTTGGACTTTGAATTATAACTTGGGGAACAAGAAAGGGTAAAAAGTGACCTTTCCATTCTGACTATATTGCTAACATTATTTTTAGTTTTGTGACTCTATGTGAGCATGAGTATGTTTGTATATTTGTGTGTGTGAATGTATATGTTTTAGAAAAAATGAGTATGATGTAGAATCTGAATGGCCAATAGAAACTATTAATGCATTTCAGCTACTCTAAAATTAAGGCAATATAGTCATCTGTCTAAGTCAGCTAACAAAACACATGGCTTAAAATAAAGGGATAAGTCATGACTTCTTTGTAGTTCTAGGGAATTGTGTTCCTTTCATATCCTCCCAGTATGATTAGAATATTGGAGGTTTAGGTTAAGACCATTAAATGAGAATTAGAATGATAAACCTGAACAACACCCCTGAACATCAAAATATATTTTATATGTAAATGGAAATTTGTGGAAATATAGTATCTTCCCATAGGTACAAAATTTTATGATTTAAACCATTAGATTTCAAAGTATGGTTCTCTGTCATCATGTAGGAACTTTAGAAATTCAGTGTATTGAAATTCCCTCCTAATAAAAATACTGTTGAACTCCAAAGTAGGGGACACTAATTTATTAGTTATTATGGACACTGGAGATTCTGATGTCCATTGAAGTTTGCAACTGTTTAGAGATTTGGTTGTTTTATATATATATATATGTGTGTGTGTGTGTGTGTGTGTGTTATATATGTGTGTTATATATATATATGTTATATATATATAAAACAGTGCTTATCACCATACATTGGAAGTTAGAATAAGAAAGATTAAGTCTATAAAGCAGACATTTTTTTCCCACATACGTTGTTGTTCTGTATCAATTTTTAACCTAACAATAACTCCAGGAGGAGACTCAATTAAAAAAATTCACTCAATTAAATTAACCCTATTTGAATCATAAATGAATTGAACTCCAAATAAGCTTAGAATTGTCTAGAGTAGTTGACTAGACTTTTGGATAAAATGGTTACCAAATGTGGTACCTTGGTATTTACCAGTCTTTATCTATTGATATGTAATGTCCACAAATTCAAGTCACTGATCTGTTAAATATGGATACTTCCTCTAAATTCTGGATAAAGTTTGTTTGCATTTTTAACCAGTCACTTGAACAGCACAGGACATAAAGTAAATATGTAGAGATACAACTAAAAATAAATAATGATCCTAATCTCTTTACTAGGTAGTATTCTAGGAAAAACATTACCAGGTGAAAACATCTATGGTTCCTTCAGTCATAATACATTTATCCCCATTGTGAGCCCATAATTCATGAGCAGAATATTTTTATAAGATCACACTGTTAAATGTGGAAATGAAAGATCAATATTTGAATGAATTGATAAGATGTAAGGAAAAACATGCAGTAATTCCGATTAGGAGATTATGGTTTGCAGACTGAATTCTTGATATAAATGAGAAAACTGATGGAATTGGGAAATAATATTGGTGGAATTTTGTGATAATTGGCTCATGTTAATTGAAGTAAAAATAATAATAGAAACTCCTAAGTTTATAATTTGGATACTTGATGAACATGACTATATAAAGTTATTATAAAACATAGAAAAGGGAATACATTTAGAGATGGAAGGATAATAGAAATACTAACTTTATTTGGATAAAGTGAGTCTGAGGTTTCTTGAGATAACAAGTGGGAATATTAAATTAATGGTTAGTTAAATATATTCAGAGGTCAGAGTACTAGGCTGGAGAGAATAATCTGGGAGCCATTAATATATTGAAGTGTAGAATTGAATGACAGTGCCAAGAGATAGGAATTTGAGAAGACTTTAGAGCCAAGTCCTAATTAAGTCCTACATTTACAAGGTGATGTGAAAGATGATCTGAAAAAGAAGTATGAGGAGAGTATAAACTGGATGGATTTTCACTGAGTAGTAAGGAGTAATTTAACAGAAAGCACTAGAAGAAAATATTTGAACAACGAAAGACAGGTTAGGAGAAGTAGAGATTGTCTAGATCACTCTTCCATGAAAGTTGTCTTTAAAAAAGAAAAGAAACAAGAAAATCCATCAGGAGAGGTAAATAGTAATGAAGAGGTTTTATGTTAAAAAAAAAAAAAAACAAGATATCTGAGAATCTGATATACCTGAAAAAAAAATAAAAATAAAAAATAAATTATTAAAACAACAGCTGTAGTCACAATGGAAGTATGTTAGGCATAAGAAACAGAAAAGATCACAAATGGTTAAATTTTTTAATGATCTGAATCACATAATCAGTGACCCAAATTGTGAAATAAAAATAAATCAGAACATATTGCTTGAAAAATAAAGAAAAAAAATACCTGGGAGATAAGAACTGCTCTAAAATTTTGAGCTCTTTGAAAAATAAATTTTAAAAAAGTGTTCAAAATCTATGGGGACTAAATAGCTGCAAACACTCAAAATTAGAAATGAAAGGGGAATAATGCTCCCTGAAAGAGGAAATTAAAAGTAACATAAAAACACTTTACAAAATCTTATGCAAGTGAATTTTAATATCTCATTAAAAGATGATTTCCTGGGAAAATGTAAATTATGAAAATGTATCTCAGGAGGGTTTCAATGCTTTAAAAGGCTCAATAGTAAAAGAATTTGGGACAATCAACAAAACACTGTTTTCCAGTGCCTACTCCAAAGGGATATATAAATCATACCAAAGCAAGATTTCCCTTTTTCTCCACATTTTTTCAAACACAGGCACTCACTAACTGTGTAAGATTAACATCTCAAAACTGTAGGGAAATTCTTGGTCATTCTCTCCAAAAAGGGCCAGGTAGATTATTCTCAATATGTCCAAAATAGGATTCTTACAATAATTGCCTCCTTCATAGAACTTAGTACCAGTGGAGATCTTGCTAGCCTCAGAAAGTCATTTAGCATTAGAGAATGCAGATTATTTTATGTTAGCAGCAGCCAAGTCCCCAGAGGCTAAGAGAAGCTCTGTCCTTGTCTCCCTCATTTTCAATCTTCCAAATTTTTTTTTATGTTAAATGGGCAGGTTTATTAGAAAAAGGGGAAAAAACGGTAACTACATAGTCACAGGTGAGCAGGAATAACTGCTCTCCTATTTTTCAAAGCAAGAGGTTTATAAAAAGACATGCATGCATAGTTACTCGGGCAAGAGATCATTTTGTCAGTGCAGAAACCATATCCTGGTTGAGTGTTCATTTGTTCTTTTCCTAATCAAAGAAGCCATCGCATTTCTCCATTTTCATGAACTAATACAATGTAGTCTGGGAGGGTCTCATTTGTGTGCTGCTTTCAGTGAACACATTCTAGCTGAGAGAATCTCATGTTTACTCTCAGATGAGGATGAGGCCTCCCTCCTTGTCTAGCTGGTGAAGCCGTGTCTTCTCTCTTTGATATCCCAGATCCTTAAACACAGGACAGATATTTCTTCAGAATCTGCAACCGTGTGAATTGTTATGTGATCAAATTGATTTTTTTTCCCTTTGCTAATCCATCTGATTCTGCTGTGACTATTTGTCTAGCTGCACCAGACTAGTGGAGGGATTTTCTCCTACTCCCCCGCATTGGCTTCCAGAGTTGCATTGACTTCCTCATTCTGTTTTCTTCCCAGTATAATAAACATAATGTCTTTCTCTGGGTATCTGGTTTGTCATGCGTTATAAAAGACTGATTTCCTCAACTTTGGTTCCCAAGTTACATTCAAATCTATTGTATAAGTGACATTCCTGGGACCACTCCAGACCTCTCTTCCCTCACCACGAACTTTAGGGTGCAAGGCAAAAGAGCACATACATGTAACCCATGCTGCTTGCATGAGGATCCCTTTTTCATGATGAGTCATGTGCCTCCTTTTTAGCATTCATGATATCATGGTTGCTTCAATTGTTACCTTGCAAATGGAATAAATTCTCAAACCTTTCATAAAACTCCCCACCTCTGACATGTGTTTTCCTTCATCTGTGACCTTTTCTATAGCCTTCGTCTATGACACTTGCACACCCTCCTTTGCCTGATTCCAGCCCTTCAAAACTCACCTCATCTCTTATGTATAAGCTAAATGTGCATTTAAAAACATATATAGTATTCAAATACTTTATACTGGAGTTTATCCTAGTGGGTTGTATGTATTGATAGTTATATTTTCATTAGCATCAAGTTGTAAATCATGTGATTTGTTTAGCTTCAAGTTGAACCTAATGTCAATTATAAGCATTCAGTAAAATTTGAAGAAATAATCTAAGTATCCAGAACTATATCTGATACATTAAGTGTTCAATAAATTATATCTTTATTATTGGTAATATTATGCTAATTTTTTGCTTTATTTTTGTATTGATTTTGCTAGAGACTTTGGCTTATTAGTGCTTTGAATTTTTTTTCTAATTATCTGCATTGTTTTTGCTTTATCTGTAAAGATGATTTTTAAAAATATTTATCTGTGATAGACAGTGTTTGGACCTCCTAAGATGTAAAGAATTATTTCATGATTATATCCTATGAAAGTTGTTTTTGACAGTATTTCATAAAATCCAGTGATTGGAGAAGTACACCAAATTTTTTAACTGTTTTCTTGGAGGTGGATTAAAATGATAGGTTGCAAATTAAATTGTTAGAGAGCAGTGATTAAAAACATGGATGCTTAATAGCAATATTTTAATGATGAAGGTACTCTTATGTATTCAAACATTTTCATAAACAACACTAAGTAACATGCAGAAAGTTTACAGGAAAATATTAGTAACAAGAAAAAGTATCTTTCACTTAGAAAATTTTTTGTCAACATTTTAATAGTGATTCCTTCACTTGACTACAGTTTGTTTTATGATCTTTAATGAAAATACACTGAAGCATAAATTTGTACTTTAAGTGATAATATAAAAAGGATTCAAAAAAGATATTTCAATAGCTTACCA
This sequence comes from Galemys pyrenaicus, assembly GCA_019455555.1. Lineage (NCBI taxonomy): Eukaryota > Metazoa > Chordata > Mammalia > Eulipotyphla > Talpidae > Galemys > Galemys pyrenaicus. The sequence continues at coordinate 8,508,749 of JAGFMF010011791.1, forward strand.
AACTAAAATAAATTAAAGCTTGAGAACATCAGTAAAAAATGCTTTATCAGTTTTGTGTTATCCTAGAGAAAATGCTTTCACAGTTGAAAATGTTAAAGTACGTAAAAACAATGAAAAATCTTGGTGTAGTATTGATAAACTTAGAATTTTATGTGTATATTAGAGCACTAGAGAAATTGATAGCAAAATCCCAAAACTACAGTTTAAAGTAATTCAGAGGAGAAATAATATTACTAAGTGATAAATAGAAATAAAGGAAAATATAAGCACAGATTTCACTGATGTTAATGGACTGGTGGTCCTATCAAAATGTTTGCAGTTGAACATCCCAGAAGGATTTTGTGGGAGAGATCTAAATATAGCCATGAATGATAATGATTAAGGTGATTTTATGGGTGTGCATCAGAAGGAATACTTGCATAGAATTCCAAAAGTAAAATTTTACATTTCCATTGCTTTAATGATTCTAAAACATTATGTACTCCCACACTCTACAGAGAGTGTGCTGGCTACAGAAGATTGAGAGCTTTAGCTTTTTTGAACAAAAGCTTTGTCTCTTTAGTGTGCTCTGAGAAGCCTGTTCTCACATGTTCCAAATTACTGGTCTCAGTGATGTTGGCATTTTTATCCTCACTGTTTTCTCAATTATTAAACAATATTACCTGCACTTGTCACCAACTTCATTTTCTATGTAGATGAAGGTGCTTCTCTTCCTCATTTAATTCACAAGGGGAAATAATAGTAAAAATATAACTGCATATATAAAATATATAAAAATATATTTTCTCATTATAGTTGAAAAGTTATATCTTAGTAGCAAGGATTACAATCCATCTGAGTTTTTTCATTCATTTTAAAATCTAATGTAATCTGTAAACATTGTATATGTTTGTAAGATTTTTGTTCATCTACTGCAAAATCCTCATTTTTGGATATTAAAGAATCTGAATGTATTTAACTACAAATTTCCTGATGTTCAATGTAAAGTTACTGAATTAAAGCATGGATTTTAACAAATGGTAAACATTTTCAGAATATTGTTGATGCAAGTTTTATGAATCATTTTTTCCCAAAATAACAGTGATTTGTTAAAAAAATGCACAAAATACTAGAACACCCCTAGCTTTGCAAAATATATATCTGGCCTACCCAGTGGAAAATCAGTGTCAAAACATCAACTCTGACAGACTGTTATCAACATTTTGCAGAGCCTAAAATCAACCTGAAAGATAACCTTTTAAAATCCAGAGGAAAATAAACACTTTTAAATTTCCCAGTCATTCTTTCAATGGAGACAAAGGTAGAAAATTTGTCTTTATAACCCTTAGGTCTCCTATGAATCACTGTAAAATTGTATTTTTTTTTATTAGCAATAACTTTTATGAAAATGAGACAAACTTTTGGGTGGTGCTTTTTGACAAAATAGGACATATTCACATGTTTTCTTGTAAGGGTTATCTAATTTTGGATAGTCATCATTACTAACTTATTATTTTTATTGTTGGTTATAAAATAATATGCTACAGAGAGAGGCAGGAAACATTCAAAGCTTGTCTATTTAAATTTAATATCATATAAAATATTTTATTTTTTGAAAAGATGGCCAAATATCTTCTGTTCCAAATACTTTAGAAAATTTATTTTATTTGAATAATATTAGTCAAGCAGGTGGAACATTATTAGCCTCATTGTATTATTTAAAAAAATAAGGATTAGAGAAACCAACTTTTTCCTGTCCCATAGGTAATAGGTGACAGGCATTATTATACTCTGCAAACTTGCTTTTTGAAGATCTGTGCTAACAGACTGAAATTCTTGTGGTGTTAAGGAAATGCTAGATAATGGAACAGACACTTCTAAGTATGACTGGGAGTTACTGGTTTAGAAATGGATACATGAGAGAATGCAATAACCCTAATTTCAATATGGCTTATTCCAAAACTCCATATTAATATAGTTCTGAATATTTTTCTTTTTTCTTAAAGGTTTTATATATTTTTCATAAGAGCCAGAATATAGACCAGATTGCAGGGCAAGGGGAGGAGGCTGTGGGAGGATTTACCAGAGACAAAGAGGGAAGCAAAACAGGCAGATCTACTGACATACACTGCTGGGGGAGCAGCAGGCAAGACAAGAGAGGTTCGTTGAACCATGTGGGTTAGTTCCTTGGCCAGGGATTGAACTTGTGCTGTAACGGTTGCCAATAACTTCATGGTACTGGGTCTTAACCCCTTGCAACACCATGGAGGCCCTCTGAGTATTTTTTCTTTTCTTTTTTTTTTTTAAAGATTTATTTATTTATGCATACAAGCACTGGGATACAGGCCAGAGGTGTGGGGGTGGTGAGAGAATCCACCAGACAGAGCAAGATGCAGAACAGGCAGATTGACGGAAATGCACTGCTAAGGAGAGCAGCGGGCGAGGCAGGAGAGGTCTGCTGTGCCATGTGGAGCCCCACCCCTGCCGGCGGCAGGGATCGAACTCATGCTGCAGTGGCTGCGGTTTGCTTCACAGTGTGTTGCTTAACCCACTGCGCCACCAGAGCGGGCTCCTGAGTGTATTTCTTAACTACAACTAACATGTAATCAAATAATTGATTAGTGTTTTTTTTATTTTTTTTAAATTTTGCTACTATTTTATAGAAACAACTATTGAGTTCCCTATAATGCTATGCATTTAAAAATGAAAACAGATGGAATTAACATTTCTGTAAGAATTAATAACATAAATTTCTAAATTCTCCTGAAAAATTGTAGTTGATTTTCTATAGAAAGAGATTAATGAGATGTAGTTAGAGCTGTAACATATTATATTGGAGCAAAATATTCCCACCCCCAAAATATGTCTATGTGATGAGGATTATTTTTCATTGATTAAAGAAACTGCCGATTCAGGTAGCATTTTTTTTTTTTTCTTTTTAACTGCCACTCCCCTTAATTGCCTAAAAGAATTGAGATAGATAGTGGCCCTATTTCAGGAAGAGTTTCACCAGCAGGAACTATAGACAATATGAGCTAGATGTAGTAGACTTGGGGAGGGTGGGGGGATTAACAAGACCTCTTTGTCCAAAGTCTTCTCTGTTTTTCTTCATCTCTACCTGTCATGGTAAAGATTTTTTTTAATAAAACATTTGCTCTTTCTATCTTCCTCTAAGATCCTTTGTGCCTCTTCTCATTTCCCAGGTACCTTACCCTTCTTTCCAAGCTCAGTATGGCATATAAAGAAGCTTCATGTCTTTGAATGAAGTTATATTTTGTCTTTTTTTTAACGGTTTTATTAAAGAACATTTCTCCAAAAAAACTTAGAAGTATAAAACTTAGAATTACAGGGGGAATGTCCCCCCCCCTACAATGTTGTGAAGAATGCATAACTTTAGGTTTAGATTATCTGGTGTTTAAATGTTAGTTTTCAAAGGAGCTTAACTTGAACAAAGTAAACATATATAATAAGTACTTCTTATTGATTTTGCTTGTTCATATGTATTGTGCAGCTTTTACAACTTTACACAAAAAAAATTAAACATAGGAAATATTGAGGCTCAATAAGTTTTTTTTTTTTTAACAGTTACTAGGATAAAGAGAAAAAAAGGACTTGTTTGCATTACACATATAAATAAAGATGAAAGTTTTTCTCAGTGTTATCAGAACATTTCTGTGGCAGTAGATGGACCAGAAAAATTAATTAAGACAGAAATTCAAGAGTGTGTTATTGAATCATGAAATAAATATATATGAAGTGTTTGTTATGCTATTCACTGTGAACACAATTATACGAACGAGTGAGTCTCACCTTCAAAGAGTTCACAAATTCAGTTGTTCTTGTGAGAAAGATGGCATTTGAAATAAGCTTTGAAAGTTCAGTAGGATTTCCTTAAAAGGCAAAGTTGAGGAACAAGTGAAATGAATAAAGGAAAAAAAAAAGGATGTTATGTATTTGTGTAACATGTTACAAGTCTCTTCTTTCCCTTTTGTTCTAAAGATATTCCTATTAAAAAACAAAAGTCTATTTGAATAGTATAGAAATCTAATTGACTTTATTAAATGATCAATGAATAAGGCAGTAACCCATTTAGCTAGTAGAAAAACATCCCTAGGAATTATACTTAATGAAAGATTTTCATAGTCAGAAAAATGATGTGACAAAATTATTAGCAAAATAAAAAATATGCATTATTTTAAACAAAGCCACTATCCCCTAGGGGAAGAGTTAGGAAGAGTAGGTTTTTACCATGCAAAGTCCCTTCTCACCAATGCTAACCAGTTCATTCCAGATTGATAGGTTTCACTTTATTTTTTTCTTTTTTTTTTTTTAAAGATTTATTTATTTATGCATACAAGCACTGGGGCACAGACCAGATGTGTCGGAGGGCGAGAGGATTCACCACAGAGAGCGGGGAGCAGAACAGGCAGATAACAGAAGTACACTGCTGAGGGGAGCAGCGGGCACAGCAGGAGAGGTCTGCTACACCATGTAGGTCCCCCTCCCTGGCCGGCAGCAGGGATCGAACTCATGCTGCAAGTGGCTGCGGTTTGCTTCATAGTGCGCTGCTTAACCCACTGCGCCACCAGGGGAGGTCCTATTTTTTTTCTTTAGGGAGATACTAAAACTGCATTTATTTAAAGTATTCAGTCTTGTCAGAATTTGGTATAACAGACTCTGTTTTGGGCCTTTTATAAAAGACAAGTTTATCTCCTGGAAACAATAACTGGATAAATCACATGTCATAATTATCCAGATCACCGTTTGCACGTAGCTACTTTCTGTTACAGCTTGGCCCATATTTATGTGTTTATAGATATAGTCAGATGACTGCAGACATCTGATAAACTAACAAATACTTTTCACCGCTACATCTGACTGAAGAATATATTGGGTTCCTCTAGATATTTAAGAAGCCACTGAATGAATTCATGAATTCTGAAAGATCTTGTACCAAAATAGTACAGTAAATGCAGACATATGCCAAGTAGGGATTTTTGAAGTCCCTGATGCTCTTAGTCTCATTCCCTTGCTTCAGAACAAAACCTCCATGGATAACCTCTACTCAGGAGCAGTGTTTTGATCAGGAGAACTGTTTCTTCTACTCTCTTCCCAATCTTCAATGTTCTTGATTTTTTTTTTTTTATTCTTATGTTGTTATCCCTGCCCCTCCCTCATCACAACTCCCAAATACATTCTGAAGAATTCATCTTTCACACAAAAGAAATAATTTCAGATCCTTTCCCTTTTGTCTTGCAAACACATGGCATCAGGTACTAATTTAGAATTTTTTTTTCCATCTTCCCATACTTGGGGGGGGGGGGGCGGGGATTTAGACAAAAAATAGGAACTAAATAAGAAAATAATCAAGAAAAGATTCCAACTGGAAATGAAGATGATGGTTTATATTATGATCTTCTATGATCTTCTGGAGTGATGACTACAATAAAAATCTTCAGGCTTGTTAGACAAAGAGTTCTGAGAAAATCAAAGCAAGAATTTGAACTCAGATAAGCAGTCTGACATATTTTACTCTGTGAGAATTATTCTAATGTTAATCACAAGTTTGAATTTAGTTTATATCTGTAGGAAAGCAAGAGATAGAAAATAAAAATGTAATTATTCTTGACAGAGGAGCCCCTGGTTCTAAGTTGTTTGGTCCTACAGATATATTGATGCACTCCATTCAGACAGAAAGGTAAAGCTGGCATTTAATCTTTTTCCTTTCTAAAGAATGCACTGAGGAGTTGCAAAGGACCATAGTTTAAATCTTCTTATCTGGCTTCTTAGACATTAGTGAGAGTTGAAGAGACTGGTTTTAACCTCAACCAGCATATTTTGCTTGGCTGAATACTTCAAATCGCTGCAGAAGACTGTGTTTTCTTGTCTGCTACAACAGGGGTGAACTGTTTCACACACATTTTACAGTTTTTTCCCAGGAGATTTCCCAACAAAGGACCCAAATCCATGTTCAATGATTGATGGTTCACAAATACCTCTTTTTCACTTTAATTGAAATAACATTGTATTTTAACATTATATCTGTTTTGTGTGTGCAACATTGAGAGTGAACATTGTCATTATATACATGAAATTTTTCAATCTTAATTCATTATATTAACAAATCTTAATCCTATTTTTGTAAAATAAAGTTTTTGATGTCTTATTGCTATCTAGTAGTATTAATTCTCTGTGTACTTTTGCACATCTCTATGCCCGAGTTTAATCTCACGATTGAGGAGGTGGGGAAAAAACTGATGTGAAACATTGTTATCGATATATGGCTGTATTTGAAAATGATGAAGAAATGGAAAGTGCTCCCCTAGAATGCAGAGCCTCCATATGTTAGAACTCTGATGTATAACTTAATGACCTCATATTTTTGATTTATGTTCCTGGGTCATCTTACAGATGATGAATATAGATTGCTTTGATACACAATGTCTGGGGTCAAACTTGATCATTTAGGGCTTCCCTTGTGGCACAGGGCTTAAATCACAGTGCTAAGAGCTATTGGCAGCCACTGCAGCACCAGTTTGATCCCTGGCCAGGGAGCCAGCTCATAAAGTGTAGCAGATTTCTCCTGTTTTGCCTTCTGCTCCCCTTAGCAGTGTGTTTCAGTAGATAGGCTTGTTCTGCTCCCCACTCTGCTCTGATGAATCTTTTTACCCCCCCACCCCCAGCCTGCAACTCTGGGCTGGACCCTTGCTCTTGTATGATTAAATGACTCTTAAAAAAAAAGATACCTTGATCCTTTTTATAGTCATATTATCCAAGAGATCCCCTTATCTATTTGGAAGCAAATATATAATATTGCATCTCCATGATAGTACTAAAATTGCAGCAAAAGAAATGGAAGTATTTTTATACTAGGGCTGCTATAGGTTACACATTAAAATAATTTCAAAAGTCATCTTTAAGAGTCAGAGTCAAAAAGTCAAATGTTGACACTTGTTTGTAATCATGGTGAAATGAACAATGGTAGTTCTAACTTAAAAATATGTAAAAAAATAAAAGAAACCTAACCCACCATAAAAGTCCAGAGATACAGTTGTTTCATTCAACAATTATATAACAAGAATCTATTTCTTCTCAGAATTTTTTCTCACAGTGCTTGGTTTATAGCATGAATTCCACTGTATCCACATACTTGCTACATAGACAAAAATAAGAGCAAAAAAACCTCCTTTTATGGATTTTGTATGGTAGTAAAGACATATACAAAATTACATAACATCTAATAAGATAGTATATGAATGGGTAGCACACAGAAAAAATAAACAGGTAATACAGTCAGGGCTTGGTTGTTGTGGGGATGATTTTTGTCTTATATAGTGATCACTGTTGACTTTATTAAACTCTAATATTTGAGTCATGGCTTGATAGCTTGACAGAAGTGAAAGGGTTAGGTATATGGATAGCTTTGGGGAGAAACTTAGAAGAACAAGAAATAGGCAGTACTAATACCATAACGTGAAGCCAACTTGATACTCTGTAAGAGATCATGTTTCTGGAGGAGAGCTAAACAGGAAAGCAGTATTCCAATATGTTGTCTGCAAAAAGTGGCCCAGATTTAATGAGGTATTTGAACCACTGTGAAAACTCTGCTCAGAGACCCAGAGCTAATTGTTTGAAGAGAAGAACTGATGATGCCTTGAGAAAGAACAATGTCATCTTACCATAAATTTATATATATTAATGTTTTAAATCCTAGTATTCTTTCTTCCCCTTGCAAGACCAGGGCCTGCAATTGCCTGCCAGGAATCATATCTTTGGCTCTGATACTTGCCAGGACCTACTGGGTCTGGATCACTTCTAGCACCCTCCCCTGAGCTCCTTGAAATGCTTGGGAGACCTATCACAGTGAGCCTACTTTCCAGTCTCCTCCCAGGACTAGCTGAGATCTGGAGTACCAATGGGTCAGGTATCTTTCCAGCACTGTCCCCAAAGCTAGGAGCTCAGGGAGGACTCTAGGGACCTACCCTAGTGAGTCTGAATCCAGGTCCTGGGGATCACCAAGTTCTGTGCTGAAGTCTACTGAGGCCTACTGTAAGACTCTGCTTCTAGATCCCTTCCTGGGACCCACCAAGGCTGTGCTGATAACTGGGGAGGCTTGTTGTGGGGGTCAGCTTCCTGATCCCTCCCCAGAGATCATGTAGGTTTGCAAAGAGATATTGTGTAAGGACCTCGCCTGTTCCACTCTGCTGCTTCCAGGCCCTGATGGCTGCCTAGGCTCACCTTGCTTTCCTGGGCAGGCTACCTGCTTGACTCACTCTGTTGGTAGCACAGGTCCACCTTCTCTGGATGTTACTCCTAGCATGTGCATCAATCCTGTCATTTTCTCATTAAACTTTTTCTGCTATAGTCTAGCTTGCTGTATGTGGAGATGAACTCTGCCTCTTCACCTTGCTGCCTTCTTGGCCTATCTTTGCAGCGTAGTTTTCAGAGTCATCGAATATAACAATGCATCATCTATTACAAGATTATTATAATATAGACAAATGCTCAAGGGTTTATATTATATATATGTATATATATGACTTCTATATTCCTGATATATATTGACTTCAAATTCCAAATGTTAGAAGTAATACATTAGAAAAATTTAATTGCTATGATTTCTGACATTGCTCAGTTGTTTACACTTTAACATTATTTTTCCAACTAGCTTGAAGTTTTAAGTATTAAGAAAATAATTATCTTTCTAAATATAATTTTATTTTAAAAATACTGAGAACCAGCTGCTATCAAATGACCTGCCATCTTGCTTTAATAGTGCTCTGTTTTCATGGTATACAGTCTAAATACTGAGGAAGCACATTTTTTCTTGATGCTAAATTCAGTAACATCACACATCTGTAATATAATTTGGAAATGAGTAGTTCAAGTTACTAAAATTATATTTACAAGGATCAAATTATGCCATCTAAGTTCAAAGAGTTACCTTTGTGTTCATTTTAATTAGCCTTCTAATTTTTGAAATTAGGAAACTGTATTTCAGAGATGATTCCTGCCATGCCTGCAGGCCTAGATGAGTAATTCTAGTTCTATGTTTCAAGCTTGATATTAATTTGTTAAATAGTTAAGGCATTTATGGTAGAGTTCTACAAAGGTTTTCAGTAAATATATTTTCTCCTTGAGTTTTGGTGAGAAGAAATTCCACACATAGGATGGAATTTCATTCCAGTGATAAGGTTGCTTTAAATGATAAAGATGAAGGAATTTTGCAGATGTAATTAAAACCCCAAAGTCAGTTGATTTATACTAATTGAGCAGGACATTATCCTGGATGAAGTTTAAATCCTTAAAGAGTGATAAGGTCTTGCTGAAGAGAGAGAGAGATTTTCTTGATGGCTATGAAAAAATAAGCTGTTATATTGCAAGAGGACTTCAGAGATAACCATGTGGCAAAGAACCACTTCATCCTCTAAGAGCTGAGCTGTCTCCAACTAATGACCAGTAAGGAGCCAGGGTCCTCAGCCATAGAGCCACATGGAAATATATGATGCCAATGACCTGAGTGGGTATTTTAGGCACAGTATTCCCTGTACAAGCTTCCAGAAGAGAACACAGGCCAAATAACATGTCATCAGCACATTACTGAGACCTTAACCAGAGAAGGCAGTTGAGCTGTGACTAACAAACTCCTGATCCATTAGAAGTATGAAAAATGAGTTTGTGTTGTTCTAAGCTGCTACGTTTCTTTAAAATTGCATGTCTTATCAAGTTAAGTAAATTCAGAGCAATTATAGTTCAAAAGCAACCACTGCAAAACTACACATAGATGATAGCTGATTTCACTTTTTAAATATGTTGTTGAATTAACTGCATTTTAATGGCTTTAGTTCACATGATTTGTCAGAATCAACTCAGAGAATCAGCAGATCTCAGAAATAAAAATCTTTTACAATCTTTTCTGTTTTGCTGATTGTCCCCCAAATGATTTTTATATAAATATCCCCACCCCTCCCCCTCCCCCTTGCCCTGCTTTTAGCTCAATATTCAAATTAGGGACTTACAAATCATACTTAGGTAGTTTTCCTCTGTTTCAAATTCTTATGAAGAATGACTGCTCACTTTTTCAGATCTTTTTAGTTTTGTTTATATGATTTCTTGTTTTCTCTAAGTAAGTTATGCACTAAATTATCTTAATATTCTAGCATTGAATTATCCTTTGATTTCTAGAGTAATTCTTATTATTATTATTTAACAGGTTGTTGGAGTGTATGAGCTGGTATATTTACATGTTTGCTTCTATTTGCTTCTATTGTCACCTGTAAAATTGGTCTGGAGTTTGGGCATCCATGCATTTACGCAAACATACACTATACTTACTAAATCTTGTTAAGTTGTGCTGACCTTGTAGAATAATATGGTAAGCTTTCCCTTTTGTATGTAAACTAGCATAAGAAAGATCTGTTCTTTGAAAGTTCAATAGCTTATCAGTAAAGTGCAATGTCTTATTTTAAATTATAGATGCTTAATAACCATTAATTGTGTGACAAATCGGTCTATTCATGTTATCTTTGATGAGCAATCTTAAATGATGATTAAAGACTTCCCTCAGATATTGGTCTTAGCAACATTTGCAAGTATGAAACTCAGGGGAGGAAGCCATAATTAGAACTCAGATCAGAGACAGAAAATAAAGTGCCAAAATAAAGACTTTGACTTAAAGTAGAATTACTTCAGATCTTTTTTTAAAAAGAGAATGAATCATAGAAATCTAAATAAGAATCTGACCAGCAAACTTCTCACCTTGTAGCATGAGCTGAGCATTTTCCAGAGAAGTATTATTAAGTATATTGACCAATTGCACTTCAATTGTTGAAAATCAGCAGAGGGAAAAGGAAAAAAAAAAAAAACAACAAAAACGTTTACATTTATTTGTAAAGTGATCAAATAAATCTGTAAGTTAAGCAAAAATATACTAAGTGAAATTGTTCTACCTGTCAGGCTATGGGTTAAAATTTCCCTTGACTGTTCAATGAAAACTTGCTTTGGTGTGTGTGTGTGTGTGTGTGTGTATGCATTAGTATGTTTTGAAGTAACATCACCACAAAACAATACAAGGGCCAGGAAATTTTCTGTTATTACTAGGAGATAAGCTCATTGAGAAAGTTTGAGTACTAAGTGTCCCAGTATTGAAATCAACTTTCCAATAGGGGCAACATTTGAATTAAGTCTTAAAGGCTTAATGAAAGTCTTATTCCCTAAAAAAGTAATGAAATAGTTCATTTAGCTATGGACGAAAGGTTCAAGTTTAAGCTTCTCAGTTGTGAGAAGATTACGAAGATTTTGCTAAAGAAATTTATATCTAATGTTACTTAACATTACCTGACTGGATTGTTGAAATAATGACATCTGAGAAGATTTGTAAATGAAGGATGCAGCCAGTGTGCAGAGGTGAAATATGATGAAAGGAGAAAAAAGGAACAATATGAGTTGAGTTTGGAATGGAGAAACAAAACTAACCAGTAGTCTGGATACCAGTGTAAATCAAGGCTTGCTTGGTTAGAGCTTTATTTTTTTTTTTATTTTTTTTCTGTAAGTATAAAAATATCATTCTATCTTCTGACTCTGTTGAGGGTAGCATATGTATATCAAGTATATTAGGGAGTAGCATTTCTTTATAGTAGGTAGCAGCCAAATTATGGTTTCATGATCAGGTTTTGTTTTAAGGATGTCAAAAGCTAAGTGTTAAGATTTTGATTCTCTAAATCCGGAGAAAAAACCTGTCAAAGATTACCCCTGCAACAGTTTCTCTATTAGTGTTTAATCGTCAAAAGGAAATGGCTTGAGTCATCAGGAAATGAAACAATAATTTAAGCAAACACATAGATAAAGTTAGCAAAGTAGTTGAATTGTTGTGAGTTTGGGGAATATCTAGGCACCATGAATACAGGGATAGAAACAAGCTATGTGATGTCTAAATAAAAACCTACCTAAAATTTTATAGTTGTAAATGGAGCTCGGACTGGATTTTCTACCCAAAATTTTTAGAAAGTTTTAATAACTGACATGCTTAAAAACAAATCTCTAGACTTTCTTGGGGATTAAAGTGAGCATCAGGGGCCTCCCTGGTGGCGCAGTGGGTTAAGCAACGCATTATGAAGCAAACCGCAACCACTGCAGCACGAGTTCGATCCCTGCTGCCGGCCAGGGAG
>JAGFMF010011791.1:8521015-8549096 GCA_019455555.1 Galemys pyrenaicus
CGCTCTGTCTGTGGTGAATCCTCTCACCCCCCACACCTCTGGCCTGTACCCCAGTGCTTGTATGCATAAATAAATAAATCTTAAAAAAAAATAAATAAAGTGAGCATCAATATGAATTATATAGCTTTTAGCAGCAGTTTCCGAGTTTGTCACTTTATAGACTAAATTGTGCAAAATTCCTCGAGATTGAAAGGTTTAAATTTTTTGTCTAAAACCTCCACAAAATCTTTCATGTAATTCTCAGCTTATTCCTATCTTTACACAGTATCTTCTCTAATATTCCACAAGCCAGAGTAATCCATTGTTTTTCTTTAGTCTCACTAGTAAAATAATCAAACTAATAGATTACTGCAAACTTTAGTATCTCAGTCTACCAAGTAAATTTCATTGATCTGCTGATTTATATGGACCAACTAGAGAAATTCCTCTTTTGCCAGACATCAATAAGACATTTCACTAAAATGACAGAGCTTTTTATTCCTGATGTTGAGTTTGTGCCTTCTGCCACACAAGTAAACCAAAATATAAAATAAAATTTAGAATCAACTGTTCTCCTCAGTCATAGCAGCAGAATGTTGTAAATAGAAAAAACCAATGTGATATACTCTATAATGATGAGATGATAAGAATCTCTGGTATTACTGCTTAGGGAAGAGAAAGAAGTATCTCTAAAAAAGGAAACTAAAAGAACAATTCTGTTCCTGCCAATTGAAAGAAATCTTCTACTCGTCTCTGTTTGTCGATTTACCCAAAAATTGAACAACTTTTCTCTGTAAAGGAGCAGAGAGTAACTATTTTGAGCCTTATGCTTCATGAAGACTGTAGCAAATGTTCAAGTCTACTATTGTGCTGATAGACAGATATTACTGTGTTCCAATAAAACTTTACTTACAACAGGCATCAGACCATATTGTCTCATTGCTGTAGTTTGTGGTTCTCTGGCAAACTTTTTCCAAATAATGGCATCATTATTTTTGATAATGAGTTTTATATTAGAATGTTTAGAATTGACAAAGGAGGTAGGACTTGATTAGGTTAACATGCATACTATCATTCTCAAGTTCTGTCATTTTGAAATTTTTATTGTCATTAAATTAAAATTATTTGTCTAAAATAGAGAATTAAAAGGGATGTGTAAAGAAAGCAGAGAACATCTGCATTTCTGTATATTTTACTGTGGCCAGGGTAATTTTTAAACTGACAAGATAAGCACAGACACTAATAGCCAAATTAATACTGACAAATTAAAATGGATGCAGGCAACAAAAATACTATTTAACCCATATCAAATGAATATCAACTCAGCTGATGCATCTAAAATATGTGGTTGTGTGTTACAATAAGACATGTAGAACAGGTACTTAGACATTTCTTCCATGAGGTTTTATAGTGTCTTCTCAGGTTTCTAATGGAAGGATTTCACTAGTGATGAATATATCAATTCCAGCTATTTTCTGAAGCCAAATCTATCAAGTGGCCACAATGCACTGGTTTTCTCTGGCTGGTTACTAGTGTCCACGAAATAGCAGTGTCTCCTTTTTACTTATAGCTACATGAACCCTCATTTTTGACCCATATGTAACATACCAAGTTTGCCATTTTCTGTGGATCTCATAATGTGAAAAGAATTGGCATTCAGCTGACTTCATTTTATGATTAATGCACACAGGTTAATTTTCTGTAATATAGGAGTACATTTTCAGTGACAACTCCATTATCACCTAAAGCAGCCACATTCAATCTAGTGGACAGATGTTACATGCTGCAAGGGGTTAATATGGAGTCAGTTATTCAGACAGGTAGTGAGTGACAGTTTCCTTTAGAGAAGGATCAGATCAATGTTTTGGATAAGATGTATGAGGTTATCACAAAATTCCTTAATATAATCACCCAATTATTTTTTTTCAAAGTGGTTTCAGTTAATTGCATAGATTTAGAAACAGGACTGGGTTGTTATTTTTAGAATATTGTGTTTCATGTGGTGGCCCAGATGTTTTCAATTATGAAATCTTAGTTTTACCAGGTATTTGGTTAACATTTTTTAGTTACTTTGCTGCTTGTTGATTTCACTCTTGGGAGCCATACATTTTTAGTCATATCTTTGCAAGTCAGACCACTCCCTGTGTTCTGAATGGTCCATCTGTTCTACATTTCATAATGACCAGGGTATTTTATTTTCATGTTTCTTGCAATCTACTGTTCATGTTAACTCCACTTTTCCCATGGCTACTAGAATTGGGCACTCAATTTAAGTTTTATCCCTGTGACTAGGGTTCTACATTTAGCAAGGATTACTATAAATATGGGTTTTAAGCAATTGGCTATTTCCCATGATAAAAGGAAAGCTGCTAAGCAGAATAATGTATTCTGATCACTGGAAACTGGGCATATGCTATTTTATGTGATAAAAGAGAATTTTGATGTTATTAAGAATATTAAGATAGGGACATGTCTGGCCATGATAATTTAATCACATGAGTCAAATCTAATCACATGAGTCCTGAAGGCAGAGAACATGTTTATAGTTATAGTGAGTGGGTGATGTAATAGTAAAAGAATAATCAATGCTGAAGACCACCTACGACAGAAGGCCAGGTCCCCAAAGGATGGAATGGAAGTCGGCGAATGGGGGGGGGTCCAGGGTTACAAAACTCGAGTCGGGGTTTGGTGTGTGTCCTTGCTGAAAAGTCTCAGCAGGTCTTTATTTTATACATTAAGGAGAAAGGGGTGGGATTACATGAACACGTGCATTGATCAGGAATGACTACATTTTATCTCTCAAGAGCAACTTGGGGTCTTGTGACATTCAGCCAATCTTAGATAACATAGGTGATTATAAAATCAAGACCTCATTCTTTATACTAGTGTTAGTTACTATGATTGGTTAATTTATATTATGGCAGGTATACTAGTTTTATGAAATCATAACTAATTATTCTATTTTCACTCTGAGCATAAAATGAATTATTAGCTTAAGGTCAAATTGGTGTCAGCATTCTACTGTAGGTCAGCGGGGGGTGGGAGGGCGGGAGGAGGTACTCAACCCAACACTCGAACAGCATCTGTGCCCTTGTATCTGTCCTTTACCAGGAATCTCTAGTTTCCTTGTTTCTCAGATTTAGTTGATAATGTATGTTGCTAAATTATCTAAAGGAAGAAGGGGTTCTGTAACTATTATCAGGAATTGCAGAACCTACCCTTAAACAATGCAAAGCCATACATTTCAATTAACAGAGAGTCACCTGAAGAATGCAGGATCCACCCTTAATAACGGCAAATATGCAAGACCTTTCACAATGGCCCAATCTTGAAAGTCATGCTTAGATTCCCCAAGGCTTGTAGCCCATATAAAATGTTTGAGTTTAAAAATTTTCCTAATAGTCTAATTTTAGAATTTGTATTATAATATCAGCCAATTGGTAGTATGTCATCAA
Organism: Galemys pyrenaicus; assembly: GCA_019455555.1. Classification (NCBI taxonomy): domain Eukaryota; kingdom Metazoa; phylum Chordata; class Mammalia; order Eulipotyphla; family Talpidae; genus Galemys; species Galemys pyrenaicus. The sequence goes on from JAGFMF010011791.1 coordinate 8,524,450, forward strand.
ATTGTGTGGCAACCAATTACTTTGTTTAATAAAAGAGCCAGTCATACAACCATCCCCATGGATGATATTCCAGCAAGCACGGTTTCTGTAACTTTTAAAACTTTAATTATTAAATCAGCTAAAACAAAAGGGAGTCCTAGGGGGGTTAACTTTGGAACCTCTGATTTTTCAGGGCAGTTCCCCTATGTTGGGCTTTTGCCTCACAACATAGTCAGGTGACCCTCATCAAATCAGAGAGATGCACACTGATGAGCTTGAAAATGGAAGAGTACTGTGAACTAATGAATCTGGAAATTAATGAATGTAGAAGATGAGAAGTCAAGAAAATGGATCCTCCCTAGATGAGTGTCAGTAAAATACCTACCTGATTTCTATTCCAAGAACTGTAAGATGATAAACTGGTGCTAATTTGTTCTATGCGTAACAGAGAATGAATAAATTCAATAATTAACTGGAGTAGTTTTAAAATTTTCATAAATGAAGGTGTTTTAATTAATATATTAATTGTAATTTAATATTTGACTCCAAAAGTTTTAAAATTTATCAATTTTATGAAAAGACTTTCTGTCTTTTCACAATGACCTGCATTGCAATTTCTTTCCTGTGGTAAGCATCTACTAACAAGTAATGGCCATGGCCATGGCCTGACAGATTTGCTTGGAAAATAAAATCTTTTTTTTTAAAGATTTATTTCTTTATGCATACAAGAGTTGGTGTGCAGGCCAGAGGTATGGGGAGGATGAGATGGTTCACCAGAGACACAGTAAGGAACAGAACAGGCAGAATGACTGAGATACACTGCTGAGTGGAGCAGTGTGTGAGACAGGAAAGGTCTGCTGTGCCAAGTGGGTCACCTCCCTGGCTGGGGATTGAACTCATTCTGCAGTGGCTGGATAGCTTCATAGTGCTACACCTTAACCACTTGCACCACCAGGGAGGCCTCTGGAAAAGAAAATCTTAAGCCAACTAACATTGGATAGCTTATAGTTTTGTAGATTATGAAAAGAAGGATAAATTTAAGGTGACAGTTCTTCTTGACTCTCCACAGAAAGGAACAACACAAAAACACAGTAATTAAAATAGATTAGATTGTTGAGGAACCCATATAAGACTGCTAGTGGTTTTATGTTTTTCAGCTTTATTCTGAAATGTGCAGAATAGAGAGCCCCATCATCATCAGACACTGAAAGATGATGAGGAACTATGGCATAACTGCTTCACCAAGCATAAAAAGAGGCAAATATGAAATGACCTTGTGAGATGACCTTGGAGGAGTCCCCAATGAGCCTTCCATTTTCTCATGTTTACCTTATATGACCTATGTAGATATATGCAATGCAAGCTGTTGTAAGCAGAACCAGTACCCTGTGCGTTAATGATAAGAGGGGAAAAAGTCACATTTCAAAATTGCAAACTATTAAAAATGGACCATGTAAGTCTGGAGACACTGCCTATAATGAATATGGTTGGTGCATAATAAAACCAACAGCAACATCAATAATAAAAAGAGTAGCAAAACAAAGACATAGTGAAATAGAGTTTTAGAATAAACATCAAATTTGTCATTCTAAAGAAAATATAATCACTGCATCTTCCAATTAGATTAGCCATTAATTCTTTATGATTAATTTTAGTTATGTGTTTTCCTCTTATATTTGAAAATGATCATAATAATACATAAACCTAATACTAGATAGTACAACTGCATTAAATTGATTATTAAATATTAAAACTATATTACAGATGTATTAGTTGCTAATAACTTTCAAATTGTATAGTTTCTATAAATGATACTCTTAATTAATGATATGGAGTTATTGACCAAAAGTCATATTTGAATTATATTTTTAAGCTATAACCTACGATTTTATACATATGACAGAATATTCAACTGTACCTTGGTGAGTCTTTCCCTTCAAAATGAGTCAAAATGCCTTTAACCACAATCTCATTGAAATGATACTGAGAACAGGGTGCTTTTTTAAATCTTACTTAAAAGAAGAGGTAAATGTTCAAAATGTGTTCACAAATTCATTACCCCATAGTTTACATGTGAAGACTACATATAAAATGTTTATATGGCACATATATAAAAATTCCAACTTCAAGTTGAGTGCACCCTTGATATGATAAATCAGATTATTTATTTAGTCACTTATGAGACTTACCCAGATTAATTGCACTTAAGAAAATCCCATGCAAGGCAAGGATGTTGGGAATGGAGTAGTATCTGTAAGTTTTTACTCCCCAAAATGTCAGAAAAACTGGAAATCACAAGAAATTGGGTTGTTTTTAAAGACATATATTCAAAGGTCCCAGAGAGCTTTTGACATTCACAGACAGTTGATGGTTAATTAAATTGTTTTGATATATTGTTTTCTTATTAAATTCTCAGTTGAGTTAATATACAGTGGCCCCTTATCCATGGTTTCCTTTGCATGGATTCATGTATCCTTGGTCATTCATGGTCTGAAAATATTATGTACAATAAGATATTTTGAGAGAAAGACACCATGATTATATAATTTTATTTCAGTATATTACTGTCTTTTATTATTTATTAATAAAATAAATTTATTAATCTTTTTATGGCTAATGTATAAGTTAAACATTATCATAGGTATATATCAGAGACATGGCATATATAATATTCAACACTGAGTACTAAATAAAGTTTATGTTATCTTTTGGAGGACTTAGAGTATAGTTCACTGTTTATAATGTTGTATTTGTGTTTGAGCTGTATTTCCCCATTTCATAGTATGGCTTCTTTGTCCTTTTATTTGGTAGTGAATATTTTGAAATTTATTTACATTATTGTTCTCCTGTGCCTACATTGTCAATAGGACTTTGGCACTTAGTCTGCTATATCTATATCCAGGCTGAAAATTCCTGCTTAATGTCTTAAATTGTTGGCCATTCTTTATTTAAACAAAAAAAAAGAGAGAGAGAAATCTCAAATGACATTAAATATAATATTATCTGTGGACCTACTCTCATTATATGTTGTATTGTCTAAAGTCACAGATTCCAAGAACCTATCAAAGAATTAAGTGAGGAATTACTATTTTTCTTTGCACGTAGTAGATTAGCTGTAACATTTAACATTTGTTTGTTTGTTTGTTTATTTTAAAGATATATTTATTTATGCATACAAGAGCTGGGGTACAGGCAAGAGGTATGGGGAGTGAGATGATTCACCAGAGAAAGCAGTTAACAGAACAGGCAGATATACTGAAATACTCTGCTGAGGGGAGCAGCAGGTCAGGCAGGAGAAGTTTGCTGCACCATGTGGGTCACCTCCCTGGCTTCAGGGATCAAACTTGTGCTACAGTGGATGAGGTTTGCTTCATAGTGCATTGCTTAACCCACTGTGCCAACAGGGAGACCCCTGTAACATTTAACATTTAATACCTGCTCTTTGCTTGTCAAATCCAAATACCTCTTCTTAAGTTTATTAATATATTTTAACACCCCTTTTTCCCATTAATTCTTTCAGCATTGCATCTTTTGCAGTATACAATTAGATTCCCCGTGTGTTTGTCATATCCTTATAATCCCATTTTTCCACTTTGCTGGAAGTCAACTATTAATAGTGACATACACGTATATAGTAAAAGAATTTTCCTCATTGAATTTAAAATTAGCAGATTAATTTAGAGGTCCATGTACTTGATTATATATTCAAAATATTAATATGCATTTAAATTTTATGACAAGTTGATAGAATTAATCGTTAATACTTAAACACGTAAAATGGTATAATGGTTTATTATATGTTTGTTTTTTCTGCATACTTCTGAAGAAAACAAAGTTAACCTGATAGTTTTTCACTTAATTCAACCAAAATATACAACTTTTAGCTAAAAATATTTTATTTTATTTTTTTATGTTGTCAAGTGGACTATAGCAATTTCTTTTTTTTTTCTTTTTTTTTAAAGATTTATTTATTTATGCATACAAGCACTGGGGTACAGGCCAGAGATATGGGGGGGTGAGAGGATTCACCACAGAGAGCAGGGAGCAGAACAGGCAGATCAACAGAAGTACACTGCTGAGGGGAGCAGCGGGCACAGCAGGAGAGGTCACTGCACCATGTGGGTCCCCTCCCTGGCCGGCAGCAGGGATCGAACTCGTGCTACAGTGGCTGCGGTTTGCTCCATAGTGCGCCGCTTAACCCTCTGCGCCACCAGGGAGGCCCCGTAATTTCTTGAATAACATCTTCAACTTGGTTTCCTAATAACAGTGATAACAAAAAGACATGCTAACTGACATTAACAAAACAATGCCCATGGATCTGTTTTCATTATATGTTGTTTTGCTTAAACTCATAGTTCCAATAACATATCAAGTATATTAAGTGAGGACTCACTGTTTCTCTTTCCATTTGGTAGATTACCTGTTATGTCTAACATTTAATTCCTGTTCTTCTATCATCATGCATATACAAGGGTGGGTCCAAAATTTATGTTTGCAGAGATACCAGGAAAAATGATTGCAGAGACTGTTAACGCTGATATAAAGGATAATTATGAATTTATATTTAATGTCTTCATTTTTTTGCTTCAGTTTTATAGATTTTTTCTGTAGAAGTTGATGGTTAAGTAAGGTATACAATTTCTTCTATATAAGTAAACAAGATATGTGTGAATTTTAACTGCACTTGGAAAATCAAACAGCAAGAATTGTGTGATCAATATGAAATTACCATTTACAATAATTTGTAGCATAGGTCTTAGAGAGGTAGGATGTAAAAATCTCGAAGAAGAGTGTGTTTAAATTCATCACTGTTCTTTATTTTTGTTGAGACATTTCTCAAGTTCTGTTTAGTCTGAGAACAATGACCTTTTTCCATTTACAAAGATGGAGTAGATATGGCCCTCCGGATATGTGGTATAATGCTAGCTGTTAAACTATTGTCTGATCCTGTATGCAATCCATTTGTAGCAATTCAAACCACTACTGTTATGTCTTTCCTCAGTACTTGTATAAGAGATTTCCAGTCCTTTCAAACTACAGAATGTAACTGAGCAAATTGTACCCAGGAAAAACCTGAAAATAGTGTGAAGTTGGAGTTGACAGAAATATAACACACCAGCTGAAGATGAGACTCTTAGGACTTTTTAGAAAGTGGTTTGTCATTTATATTTCTTTAGGCACTCAACATTTTTTATTTTTAATGGTGACAGCATGTATATTTTCACATTGAGGCTTCTAGTGCTTACTAGCAACATTTTTTAAAAGGCAAAAACAATAGTCTCTTTCTTTCTCAATTGTCAATCAGAAGTCAATTTTATGAGAGGAATATAAATTTCTAAACATAAAGATGGAATACCTTTTATGTAAGACATTATTCTTTTCTAATCAGTTGGGGCTTATGTAATTATAAATATATTTATTTAAAAGATTAGAACTTTTTTTTCAAATCCTAATATTTCATTTTTGTCATGAGTTAAAAAAAAGAAAAAGAAAAACAGCCAGATGAAAAGTTCTGAGTATGAAATATGAAAGTTATTTTAAAAAATTTACATGAAAATATTTTTTAATAATTCCACATTTCTATTTCAGGATTAGAATATTAAATAAAACACTGTATCATTAACATGATTTTTTATACAGTATAACTTTTATGAAAGTAAATTTAAAATCATTTAGCATTGAGAACATGTTAATCTTTATTTGCCAAATTGAGTTCAAATTAGTACTATTTATAAATTTTTACAACTTGTATTTAGGTTTTAACTAGTATCACACTCATTGTTATGTAACTAAAATTGTATGTTCTCACAATTACACATATTTGCAACTCATTAAGTTTCATTATTGTTCATGTTCATATAACATATATGTGTTGTATATTTTGAAATTTGCTTTTTTATTCTGTGATATGCCCAGGAAATTTTATTATTACCTACTTAATTATCTACAAAAGTTAATTCCTATAATTTTGCCATAATTAAATTATTTTGGTAAAATTATTGAATGGACAGGAAATCATATACAGTAAGTACATAAGGTCCATATATAGACCGGAAAATCTTAACAGAGATCCTTTATTATACTATGGTTTATCAATGTAGAAAAACCCTGAAAGGCAACTCATAGCACAGTGAAATCAGAGGAAAACAGGATAAGAAAAACTCTACTGCCCCCAAGTGCCTAATGCAGACTGAGGATTCCAGTGCCTCATGGGAACAGAAAGTAAGGTCCTGCTTGACCCTGCTTTATCATGTACAAATGTGTAATTATTCAATTTATTAAAACTGCCTACATTTGGTAAAGGACCCAAGCTTTCATATTTCTTCTTTAAGTCTGACTGAATTAAAGTGCTAAATATGGATTTTTAAAATACATCTGGGTTATCTATTTTTATCATGGAGAAGATAAAAGGGAAGATCAGTATCCTGTCATTCTGAATTCACCATTGTCATTTGTTCACAACTATTGTTTTGAGAAAGACTGTAGGAATTAAAAACAGATCTGAGATCTAGTCTGTATTGCTATTCAGTGCTTGACCCTCTAGAAATTGTATATTAATGTAAGAGACCTATTTTTAAAACTATTCTATGTCAGAATTTTATTTTTACCATAATATTGTTAGCATGTGATTGTTTCGGCAGTCACTCTTAACAAATACATTCTTACTCAGATGTACTTAAAATAACATAACTAGTGAGCATAGGTCTAATTTTATGGCTGCCTATTCATATTGATGTCCAGTCAGACCTTAGAATCTTTAATGGCACACATTTTTACAGTAAATTCACAGAAGTTATCCATTATAACTTAATAATTGTATAACTACTCTAACAACTAATGATGGATTTGTAATTTTCTCCCAATCAGTGATACTTTACTGTGGTTAAGAGAAACTTCTTTAAAAATTTAATCAGAAAAAGCATAGGGGATTATAATAACAAAAGAATACAGGTTTTAGTTCTGAATCTAAAACTTTCCATATGAAATATCATGCACTACTTGACCAATTTAGACATTGATTAAACTACCCTGAGATGACATAGCTGACCTGTCAGTTTGGAAACAATTGAAAACTGTCACACACACTGTTGGAAAGGCAATGAAGAAAAGGAACTTTAATTTACTTTCAGTCAAACTAGTATAAATCTTATGGAGAGAAATTTGGAAATATCAGAATAAAACTACATGTGCATTTTCCTCTGAACCAAGAATCTGTATAGAAAGATCTTCACAAGTAGGAAACAGCATACTTAATGGTTGTTTATTACTCAATTTTTCATGACATTATCCCTGCTTTATTGTAACATGATTTAATAGGTCACTGAATTCACTAACACCTCTCTAAATATTCCTTATATATATATGTATATATATATGATTTCAGTACTTAAGAGATTGTACATATTGAAATAAATAAATTACATTAAAGGAAAATTTTAATTGAATTGAATATAATTAAATTTATTAAATGAAAAGGAAGTCAAACTCAAGTGTACAAAAAAACAAAAAAAAATAAGTACGTAGAATAAAGGATTATTTAAAGTGATCTGGAATACAATAGTCTGACTACATATCTCACATAATATGCTCTACAAAAATTTCTCTATGGTAGCTTTATATATAATAATAGTATTTATAGTGATATTTTCCAACTATTAATACAATATATAATAAATTATGTAAGTGTATATGTATTTCAATACATAAAAAAGTGTATTGATTACTGTAAGTATGATCAATATTTTATTGTCCTTATAATAGACAAAAAGACAAATATAAAATGAAATTAATTTTATATTTATTTCAGTACAGTAATTTATTTCAGAATACAGTAATGTGGTTTGAATTGTACATTAGCATAAACTCATATCCCCAGTCCTGTAACAATGCAAAGACTTAAAACAACACACTAGAAATAATTATAGAGCTAGTACCCAGATCTTTATTTTTCAATACCATTGTCTTTAAATACAATTGTGTTCTAACACCATTTGTGTTTAACTACCATTACTTATTGAAAGGAATTATCTATCCCTAGAGAAATTGTTTATGTAAAGTTTAAGCAGAATGTACACAAGACAAATATTTTGTTCTTCCAGGATGGAAACAAAGAGGAAAAATAAGAAAGAAAGTAATGGAGAATGAAGTAATATTATAAGGATGAAGGTGCAGGTTTAAGAAGTTCCATTTGGGAAGTACCCATCTGGGATATTATTCAAGAGAATAATTAATGTAGTTGAGTTTTACACGGAAATTTTTTTCATTTTTTTTAATTGAGGTAACATTAGCTTACTGCACTGTATACGATTTAGAACTATCAGATCTCAACTTTCAGGTGTATGCTACCACACCACACCCATTATCAAGCACTGGTGCTCTCTAGCATCGTCCATTGTCCATACAGAGTAATAGCCACTAATAAATGTAAGTGGAAGAAAAAGGCTTGGAAATCACCAATTTATAGCCTACCCTTTGCTGATAATTCAGGAAAGGCATGTATGTGGTTGGTAAACATGATCTGAAGAAAGTCTATTGACATGAAAACCATTTTATTTTGTCAAATTATGGCCTTATATATTAATAGTTACTTAAAATGAAAAATAATGTATATCTCTAAGTCATGAATTTATGTCAAAAGAACAAGTAAAACTTGATTTAGATCTCATTTTGAAAAATAAAATAATTATGAAATATTTTGAAAATATCTGAATATGAACTATATATTCTATTTTATTGGAAAATAGTGTTATTGTTGATTTATAAGAAAGTGTTATGCATGTGTAAATTTACATGTTTATATATATGGAAATGAGAAATTGCAACATAATATTATTATTAAAATTTTGTATGTACAAGCATTTAAAATAAGAAGTTCTGAAGAATTTCTGGGATATTTTAAACATCAATAGAATAATTAATGTAGTTGACTTTTACACAGAGACATTTTTCTTTCATCTCTTTTTAAATTGAGGCAACATTGGCTTGTGGTACTACATATGATTTAGAACTCAAAGATATTTCTGAGTTTTAGGTCATAGAATGTTTTGCCTTAGTTTTCTTCTATATATTTATGGTTTCAGGACTTACATTATAGTCTTTTGTCCATTTTGAATTGATTTTTTGTGTATGGTGTGAGATGGTAATCTAGTTTCATTTTTTTGCATGTGGCAGTCCAGTTTTCTTAGCACCATATATAGAAGAGGAACGTGGGGTGGTAGAATTACAGGGACTGCACCTGGGAAGAGAAATTAAAACTGTCCAAAATTAGCATATATGTAATAACATAAATTTAATAAAAAGTCTATCACTGTGGAGGAGGGAAAAAAAGTAGAAAATTAAAAATAATTCTCACTTTCCAGAAATTTAATTTATACTTTTCTCTGAAGTGAAATTTTAAATTGATCATTTAGACCAACAGGACACAATTTCATTCAACAAAGTTGCAGTGCATTATCTATATCTAAAAATAGTTATTCTAATCTGAAAACTTTCTACACTTTTAAAAATAAAAATATTTGTATTTGATTTTCTCTATTCTTTATAACATGATTTCAGAAAAAAATAATTTACATTATAGTTTTGTTCATATTAAAAGTATGAATAAGTGGAGGTAACTGATTTAACAGATCTGTGGAAAAGGTAAATAATGCAAATGTTGCAAGATATTTTTTCTCATATTTCTATAAATGGAAGGTGAAATGCATGCAGATAAAGTATGAGATAAATAAATAAATAATTCATTGAAATAATAACTGAATATTTTCCAAAATTAGTTCCTTTATAATAGATTTTTTCCAAATCAAATGCAAAATTATTTCAGATTTCTTAATTTTAGCATAAATTACATAATTTTAAATCTTTATACCTATGCTAAAATATATCAATTTAGCAGCATTAGTATGCATATTGCATTTTTAAAACTAAATAGTATGTTTTACTTATTTTTAATTTCAAATGAGGCCCTACATTATTATGATATTCATATATTTGATGATTGTATGGACAAATTAATTTGTCATTATCTCAAATTAATTTGAGATAATGAGCATATTTTTATTATATAACTATTTTTCCAGCAATACATTCCATCTGAGAATATGTCATTTTAATTTTGAACTATTTTTCTATATATCTTAATCTTTACTAGTCATAAGGGCAAAGACAGCTACAACATGTCTAAACCACTAGATTTTTCTGCTTTCGTGTATAAGAACTGTTCTTCAATATAAAGCCAAATCAATTCTGACGGGGTATTATCATCCACTCTGTGTTATGGGCCCTATAGTGAATCAATGTCAAAAGAATTGTTTCACTATTTGCAGTATTCTATGTTGATTAAATATAGTATATAGATTTCATGGTTTCTCTTTCTCCAGATACTTTGTCCTTTTTGAATGCAAATAGTTGCCTTTTCTGTCAGTATTTGACTTCAGTAACTGATTGAGTTTAACTTAATAGTATAGAGGAATAAAATATTATCTGACATGATTGAAAAAAATCCATTTATAAAAACTAAAATGCTTTTAACAAGTATAGTCCTCTGCCATTTCATATTAGACTCCTTTTAGAGTATAAATCATTCAATCTCTGCTTGGCTCTAAGTATGATCATTTAAGGGGGGTTGAAAGCTCTTGCTACATTCTACCTCTACAGAACTGCTAGACTTCTTTGTTTCCCCTGTAATTCTCCGTCATCGTAAACTGGATCTGTGATTTGTGCCCTTTCTTTAGTTTCTGTATTCCTTTAATCAGTCAGTCACAGGAGAGTTATGTTCCTCCCGACTTGCTGCTGTTATTATTTATTATTACACCAGTCATTCTTTTTTATATTGTAATCTCAAATGTTGATCATTGTGGGGGTTCTTAAAATTGCCAGTGTATATTGAGGTTTCTTCTTGCTAATTTTCGCACCCATTTATATTCACCCAAATGATGTCTGTTTCTGTTTTGCCTGCCATGTGCTTTTCACCTGAATATTCTAAGGCTTTTTCCCATGACATCAAATCATGCTGCCAGTTCTGAACAGATTTCTGAATGACACTTCAGTCTTACATTTAACTTGCTATATTTGGTTTGCTACATTCTATGGTCAATCTCTCTCTCAAACTGCACCTTTCCTACATTTCCCATCAAACTCAAGCCCAGTTCATTGTTACAACACAAGGACTTCTTTCATCAAAGATCCAAGTGCTTTCACATAAAGTCTTTCACAGAAAGTCAATCATACCATGTGTCTATGTTTGAAAAACCATACTTTATACCTACAAAATGTGTTCTCGACTATGAATAAGACAGGTATTCTTAATATAACTCAGTGGTTATGAGAAAGAAAGGTTGTATGCAAGATGAATTGTTCAATAAGATTTAATATCAGGTAGGCAGAAAAAAAATATACCAACATTTATCATAGTTTTGCTTTGCATGCTGCTTTATTTTTTTTTCCTAAAGCAGTAATTTCCATGTTATTTTTCCCCCCTCAACATTTCTCCTAAATTAATGGTATGAGGCAGTTATTTTTTCATTTGTTTTACCTATTATCTTTTTTTTTTAAGTTTAACTTTATCTTCTCTATTTCCTTGTGATTCTGTGCATGTGAATGTGTGTGTGTGTATTGTGTGTTTACTTAAAGATAACACATCACTGGGAGTTTACATGTGACTAATTGTACATTAAAATATTTTATCTATAGTAATGTATTTGGGAACAATAAGAAAGCAGACACAAATCAGTTGCATATAACTTGATGTTTCAAAAAGACTATCATTCATAAAATAGTGTGATATTTTGAAGATGATAATATTAACAATTAGACCTAATAATTGCTTTTTTGAGTTGAAGAACTGAATAGGGAGAAGTGAAGGAAGGTTTTAAAAATCTTATCATTTGCATTTATATAATGAGGATAAATTATGGATAATTAATTAAATATAACTTACTAAATTTCATTTGTATTTTAATTGCTGGTTGTTTAAGGTAATAAATACAATTTCAAAACCCTCATGAAAAATAAATTCATATAGATAATTTCATAGGAAAAATAGACAAAAATATTTAGGATGATACCACAGAAATAAAATGTCTTATGTGATTTTCTTTTTAAAAAAATATTTCAATAATAAATATTACTTTCTGAAAACTGCGATGAAGATAATCAATGTCTATATGAGTCTCTGGAGTCTATTGTTTTGTCAGTTTTTCCTCCATTTGATTTTCTTGGAAAACACTTTTTTTCAATAATCCTGTGTCAAGATAATCCTATTATTTGCCTTAGTAAAATAAGATCTTTAATCCTGTTCTTCCTTTTGAGTACAAAATATGTGGGGGGAAACTGGACATGCAGAAAATACAATGTAATAGGGTTTTATAGATCCGCACCTATGACACATGATTAAATATTTATTATAAAATGATTTATCTTATAAAAATGTTTCTACTCTTGATTGCTTTGCAATCTGAGATTTCTGATTAAGAATTAGTATTCCTTTTGCTAAAATACTTTTTGTTATTAAAATAGCTTCCCATTAATCACAATTCAATATTATACTATTATTTTCAAAATAAATAATTAGAAGGAAAACTTGTCAAAGCATTTCAAACTACACCTGCACTCAGTTGCTTAGGATAAAACTATTTAACTTGCTCTACTTGCATGGCTATCTGATTATTGAAATATGTGTAAACAAGTAAAAACAATCTGTAGATTACAACATGTTTTGGAAAATGCCTGATACAGAGATCTTGGAAAATTTGGTAAATACTCTATCCTATATTTTCAGGAAACATGAATATATTGAATAGAATGCTCTAATAGTTGAATACCAGTAAATTTCAAAATAGTCACTGATATGCCTGGCATAATTTGTATTGTTCTAATACAATGTTTCTAAATTGTAAAAATAATTTAAATGACACTAATAAGAAGTATCTTAAAGCTATGGCAAGTTCATACTAGTTGTCTTCATCCATATCCCAGTCATTACAAATATGACAATATATTTAAGACTTCATTTCCACCTCTTATTTCTATTACAATTGTCTTTTTGAAGCAGCATCATGTCTCACTTGAATAGTGGGAATAATTTAAATCAATCCTATGATCACAATCTTGAGCCTCTTGTATTCCATTTCTATACCACAGACAGAATTATCTGTCTAATTGGTGAATTCAATATTGCTACAGTCCTCTGCTCCATTGCCTCTAGAATAATGTCCCATTTTCCATTTATTATATATACAATACCTTCGACCACGTTGGCACTCTCTCCCACCAGGGTCTATTTTCTTTCTTGCTAGTCAATGATAAATTACTTCCTTCTTTCCAAATACCACACAAGGCCTCATGTTTCATTGGGTGGCCACTTGATGGCGAAAGAGATCTGCAGATAGGTGTCCAAAGTTACTTTTTTTAAGAGCACAAACCCAATGGTCTATATGGGTCAGTCAAGCAAAATAAATGGTCATGGACTTGAGTTATTTTTTTTTTATAAATATGGGCCATCAATCCTCTATTTCAAACATCCATTACCATTGAGACTCTTGGTATTCCAAAACTATGATTACTAAAAAATAATCATGAAAACTAAGTCTCCTGATTATGGAATTTTCCGTCTTATAAGTGAAGATTTTTCTGTTGTTGTTGTTATTGCTCTTGTTACTCTTAATGGTTTGGAGGCCAAATAAAACATAGCGAACTTATCTTTAGCCCAAATAAAATCAAAATTACCAGTTTGTGAACTCTCATTATTTCTTTTAGGTAATTTAGGGTGAAATTACAACTTATGGTTTTTAATGATACCATGGATATTCTATTGGCAATAATAAGCATTTAAAATTATTAATGATGCAGATGAGATAGGAAAAAAGAAAGTTAATAAAAAATGAATTAGAAGTTAATGATATTTGTATTACATATTTAAATAAAAAAGTTTACTGGTGATTATGCTAAATCCTTTATTTCAAAATGAACTGAATGCTGATTATTGATATTACACAGTTAATGCTAAAGGTATATAAATTGTTATCTGCACACAAAAACAATTTTATGTTTTATGTCCAAACGTTATACTTTTTATTTTCTAGCCTTTTATTTTTTTTATTTTTTAAATGTAATAGGATGGGATCCCAATGTTAAAATGTTCCCAACATTTAAAGGAGTGGTAAGAGAAGAACATCCTTTTCCTTGTACCTGATCCTAGTTGAAATGCTTCAACATTTTTATCATTATAGATGATCTCTTCCATGGGATTTTTATATATAGTCTTTATGAAACCAGGATATTCCCCTCTATTCCTATTTATTGATTTTTTTTTATTATGAATGGGACTTTAATTTCTCTAAGGATTTTTCTACTTCTATTGATACAACCATTTGATTTTTTTTCCTTTGTAGTCTGCTGATGTGATACATTACTTGATATTCATATATTGTACCAGCCTGGCATAACTAGGATAAATCTCACTTTGTCTTATGTATACTTGTTTTTATGGATTGTTGGATTTGTGTTGCTAATATTTGGTAAGGAATTCACATTTCTGTTCATGAGGGCTATGGATCTATAGTTTTGTTGTCAAGTCTTTAACTCATTTTGACACTAAAGTAATGTTGAACTCACAGAATTAGATACAAAGCATTCCCTGTGCTTTTATTCTCAGAAAGGATTGACAGATAATTAGTATAATTTCCTTTTTTAAATATTTGGTGGAATCTATTAGAACCTGGAATTTTCTGCTCTGAAATATTATTCATAATTGACTTAATCTCATTTTTAAATAAAATTTAATTGATTTTGTTGTGGTTTATAATCCCATATACATTTGAACCAGAAGCTTATCAGTTTTATTGATATTTTTCAAAGAATTGGTTTTTGGTTTAATTATTTCCACAATAAATCTATGTTCAAATTCATTAATTTTGTATAATTTTTATTATTTTTTGTGCACCTTAGATATAATTTGATCTTTTTCTAGACTCCTAAGTTGAAAACTCAGATGAACAATTTTTAGATTGTTCATTTTTAATATACACATTCAATGTTATAAATTTCCTATTAAAACTTTCTTTTACTGCATTCCATGATTTTAGATAAATTATGATTTCATTTAGTTTAAACTACTTCTAAATTTCTCCTGGAGTTTTCCAAAAGGAACTTTAATACAATTAGTGTGCAACAAAAAATATAGTTTCCAAATCCAGCACCCAAAGTTACCCATCTCCTTGTGAGTAACTTCCCAGCCAAACAGGGTTGGCTCAAAGTAGGGCCACTGAAGCTCTAAAGCTTCAAAGAGTCTAAGGGATCTTCTGGTGAAGACCCACAGGAAAGAGGCAGAAGGGTTCCAGCATATCTGGAGCAAAAGAAGCAAAATCAAGACCAACACTGCCATTATTAATCTCCCCACAGGTCTCTCACCAACTTCTGTTTCAACCAGTCCAAGACCAAGAAGCAAACTCAGTTTCTTCACATCTCTTTGGTCATGTGCCTCTTCGTGGTATCCTCGTTCTTCATCCTTCTTGCTTCCTTTTCCAGTCTCCTTTCCAGCTTCTTCTCTAGTCTGCTCAGCTTCAGTCTGCCCTGGGTGGGGCAGGGAACCTTGAACTTCCCCTTTCTCTGGGGACCACCTTATTACAAATTGTGCATTTCAGTTACATAATTCCATTGGTAGTATTGTTGAATTTAACGATGTCCTTACTGAATATTCTGTCCCAACATAGGTTTACCAGATTTTTAACAGACTATAAAGTTATTGAAAGAAGCAAACATGCACTATAACTTCAGCATTGAAATAATATCCCTGATTCTAAGATGTTTTGACAGGAATCCTCAGATTTTAGTTAATAGGTTATTTTAGATATCAAAGACTACAAGTTTGTTTTACCCATACTCATTTGTGGAGAAGCAGTTTCTTTCAATTATAAGAAATAAATTGTCCAAGTCTTCAAATATTAATTTTCTTTGAGCATTCTAGTTCTATTTCAACTCCATATCTATGGCAATATACATTACTTATACAGCATGAAATTTTTATATGTCCAGCAAAATTTATGAATATATAAATGAATTCAACAACCTTATAGTACTGTTATCTATGCATTTAAATGATTCTCCATTATAATTTATATTTTTGTCCAGTTAATTTTGCACCAATATATAGTATTGAAAAACTCCAAAGTTCATTTGAAATTTTAGCACCCAAGCTAGTTATTTATTTGCATTTGTATGTTTAATAACTGTCAGTAAAATTACCATCATAACTTTTATTTCCGTTTGTGTCTTATTGTGCCAGCTTTACTTGAACTTTTTTGAAGATTCACTTTTGAGCATCTTTTTTGAATCATGTGGTCTCTAAATTTATATCAGGAACTAGATTTCAATATCTGCTTCACTCTGTGTTAGTCTCAGACTTGTGCAATTGTAGAAAGAGTAATCATCTTAACAACTTAAAGGTCATACTCTAAATAAAGTATCTCAGGCAGCAGTTCCCTTGAATTTCCACTACTGCTGTTTCTTTACTCACTCTTTTAAGAGCTGGCTGTCAACCAACCATTTCTCATGTATGATGGAACTTCATGGATATGTGTCAGATGTTTCAAAATATGGCATACATTTAATACTGTTCAACATTTTGAAGTCTGTTATTGCATGCCTCTGACATATTTTTTTGAACCTGTCAAGTACCAGGCATTGCTGGGGGCTCCAGTGGTAAATATAAAATGTAGCATTTACAAAATAAATACTAATTGCTTATATGGATAATCATTCAATAACATTTTAATACTGTGGTTAAAACCCAATAATGTTTTAGTTCATAGCAGATATGAAGTGTATACTATTATCTAAATAGGCATAAAAATTTTTGTTTTGTTATTGTTAAAAGAAATTGGAGAAGCTCTTTATATCTGCATAGTAGTATATCACTATTTGTAGGAGAAAAAGTAACAACTATCATCCAAAAAAAATCAAATGAAAAGAAATAGACAAAAAACAAAAACCTGGTTAGCTTATCTCATGTTGGGTATTTCTCAAATTTGTAATGGCAAAATAAGTTGATGAAACAAAATTCTGATAAGAGAACCTATTCCATTTTCAATTTTTTTTTTTAAGATTTATTTATACGTACAAGCATTGGGGTACAGGACAGAGGTGTGGGGGGGTGAGAGGATTCACCACAGAGAGCAGGGAAGAGCACAGGCAGATCAACTGAAGTACACTGCCGAGGGTAGCAGCGGGCACAGCAGGAAAGGTCTGCTGCACCATGTGGGTCCCCCCCTGGCCAGCAGCAGGGACCGAACTCGTGCTGCAGTGGCTGCGGTTTGCTTCCTAGTGCATTGCTTAACCCACTGTGCCACCAGGGAGGCCCCCATTTTCAATTTTTTATATCCATTTAAATTAAATTTCTATATTCTTTCCAGACAATAAACCAAAGCTGTCTACAAAATTTCACATTATTTATTATAGTTACCACCCAGCTTTCCTATTGATGACCTCAGTGCTAACACCACATTGGGTAAATACAGAGACTTGGAAATCATATCACTTAATATTGTTAATATGAATTAATGTGTCTTTAAAGGCTATATAATTAGGGGAATAAATGAACAAGCAAAGAATCTGAATTAAGGACCTTGATTAAGGATTTGGAATTTTTTTTTTGTTTTATTTCTTTTGCTATTTTTTGTTAACAGTGGGGGGTAGTATGACTACATCTTGGATCTTCAAGTTTGTGTTGAAGCAGGGCATCAGATGATCACATTCTCAGTCTTTAAAAAAAATGTTTGTTTTTATCCAGTATCTATGGACTAACAATACTGTGTAATTACACTAAGATCATTTTATAATAAGATAGCATGATAAATAAAGTTAGGATAAGGTAAAAATAATGCAACTGTTTTAAAGAGCAAGTTTATTTCTTACCTGTGTAATTGTTCAGGAAATATACTGTTGATTTTTAAGTCACTTCAGTTTTTTGCCCTATAATTACCTGAAAAGGAAGAGGACTGCAAAAAATGGTGTCTATGAATATGTGAGATTTCTATGGCCAGCGTACATATCTCTGCAACTATGGCAGCAGATAAAAATTAGTGCTATGTCCTCATCTAACTGAAGATGTCAGAAAAATATAGTTGAGCTTAGTGAACAAGGGTGTGATGGTAAATATTAACATCCCATCATTTCATTTATACCCGAACATATTGAATTAAAGTTATTTATTTAATTTACTATATTATTAACACTTTCATGTCTTCATAAGTAATTATAGTTTTATTAAGTATAATGTTTTATTAATCCAAAAAGATGAACATTTTAAAAATTATATTTGACCATTTATGACCCTTTTGGATTTTATTATTCTAAAAATGCTTCAGTGAATATCCCTATAACTAAAGGTTAGAAAAGGATCTTAAAAATATTTTAGTAGTTTTTTAACTTGATATTGTTAGGCAATATAGTGTACATATTTATATTTTACATTTATTAAATAATGTTTTTACTATTAAAGCAAGAGTGTCTCTCTTTTATTATGTTCTCATTAAAGCTACACAGATTAATTTTTAAAATATTCTTTATATAATAATGATATAAATCCCTGACCTTAAGAGCTACAGTTGTTTATATTCTCATTTTTATTGTTATTTTATATATGATATAATATTCTGTCAGCTCAAGTGGCACAAAATACAAACATGATACTATATGCAAAACATGGAAAATTATTTATAAATGTGTCATTTATAACATTTATAATTAATAATTAAGGTATAGCTTAATTCACAACTAATAACTTACTATTTATAATTTAATCATAAAATATTAATGTTTTCATAATTATCAGGATAAAATTATCTATTGAATCACCTTAATAGACCTGGAGTCATGACCTTTGTTTTCTTCCTGGAGTCATGACCTTTACCATATAACTTTGCTCTCAATGGCAGATTTTTATTTTCCAAAGATGTGTATTCACAGTAATATCTTCCAACTCCACACTCTGGTAAAATGTAATTTTAAAAATCTCATCCAAAGGTGATATCTAATCATGCTCCTAATGAAGCAGGTTTGACCTTATGGCTCCCTGTAATCAATAAATGTAGTGGAATATACTCTGTAAGACTTCCAGGGTTGGTTCAGAACAGTTCATGTAATTTCTGACTATATCCTTTTGCTGCTTTGCCTGGAGAAAGAAATTGCCATGTAGAAATCCAAGTACTTTGGGATCATCACGCATAAGCATCTAAGTATCTATTAATGGTTCCAGCTGAGAACAAAATTGCCGCTATCTCCGCTCAAGTACTAGACAGTTTAATACAATCAGTGTGGCCCTGCTGGACCAGTCTATTCACCAACTCATCCACTCAGTGACCATATTCAATAATATGAAAAGCAAAGACTTACCCAGTCAATCTAGACTATAATTCAGACATCTGAATCTGTGATGTATAACAATATGTTTGTTGGGTTAAGCCTTTTTGATTGGGGCTGGTTTGCTATGCAGCAGTGGTACCTGGAATACAATAACTTCTCAGTTTGACTGCATTTGACTCCTGTGATCAGTGACTTTTTGGCAGACATAACCCAAGCTATTTGACAAGTACTTACATAATTGTTTGTCTTCTTGTTCTTCTATCATTAGAAAAATATGCCTGGGGTAGTCCACTATTTGCAGCAGGATAAGGAGACACACGTACAATGAAGGTATAGCAGATGAGTTCACCCTAGAATATAGCTCTATAAGACAGATAAGTAAGACCTGCACCCAGTGAGTGCTTATGCAAGCCCTGTCTGAATCACAGCAGTAAATCAAGGTCACCTGAACTCCAGACAGCACACAGAACAGATGTGCTTTTTCTGTCTTGTAGTCCAGCTATACCTGGCTGATACAGACTGCAATTTGGTTACTCGCTAAACAAATATGATTAACTTGAGGTCAAATTGTTTGCTATACTATTGTTTTAGTTTCCACATACACTTTTGAATGTCATAAATCACACTAAAATGTGTATTACTGAATTAGTAGTGCCTTTTAGTACTGTATATTAACTTTAAACATTTATACTTTTCTCCAGTTTTAATAGCAAGTTTATTCACACATTCAGTTTTGCCATAGGTTTTATTCAAACAATAGAGTGCATGTTTATGGATATAGTTAAATGATATTTAGGGCATACAAACAGCATTAGAAAATTATTCTTAGTAACATAGAGCAACAGAAATCAGCAAAAACTGCAATCCAATCAGCACTATGTAAAGAAATGTTAAGATTCACTGAAATTTGCAAAAGATTGTCATGATAAATAGAATCTAAATACTTACAGCTTGTATATAACATAAATATTCCATTTAGAGGAGAGATAGAAGTTAGAGAGAAAAGATTTAGTTTTAATCTTCATTATGGATGAGATTGGGACAATTTGGGTAAGTTGTATAGTATACCTTTGTCTTTACTTTTGCATTGCCTTTAATTATAATAACATCTTGTATACATCATATATATATTCGTATGTGTCTGTGATGAAGATGAGTGAGTAAAAACAGTAAAGGAAACATAATTCCTCTCTTGAAGGTGAAACAGAAAATATCAAGACAAGCAATGATTTGATTAAGAAGTTGGTTGTTCTTAGTGATGAAGAAGGTCTTGCAGGTCATTTGTCTTTCAAAATTGCCATACACATTTATTGAAAATAAAGATTTCCAGGATGTGTTACTCTCTATTTACACCCTAGAATTACAGAAGAAATCTTGATACAAAGAACTAACTATTAAAGTCATTTTCAGCAATGTATTTATTGTAGGCATATTCATCCATTTTTTGTTTGTTTGTTTTGTTTTGGTTTGGTTTGGTTTTGGTCTGGTTCTGCTTAGCATTAGCCAGAACACTTGTAAAAGCTGACAGAGTGGAGAATATTTTGTTTTCTTTTCAGTAATTGCAGCTGTTGTAGACATCTAAAGCTAGTAATACAGCATCTTCAGACTGGGCAAAATAAAAATTCATACTTCCAGTAAGTCTGTGTTTTTGTTGACCCAATTCTTAAAATTTTCAGTGGGGTTGATAGGCTATTTATCATTAATTATAAAGTCAGTAGCATGAACAACATTCATTTATTGCAAACTAGGATCGTGTCCTTACTACAGACCAGAGGAGACAATATACATGCACTATGGAAGAGACTAGAATAGAAATTGATGTATTCAATTAAAATGTAAACAAACTAAAACTTCGTATTTTCTACTTTTCCATAATTCTAATCATTTTTGTCAATGTCTAAAAATCTACTGAGGATCATTTTAACCTGAGTTAGAGATTATCTTAGTATATCAGGCTACTGTATTAAAATGTTATAAGCCAACTGTGAGTGACTTATAAAAAGTGCGTGCATATGTATTTCTCACCATGCTGTAGCCTGGGAAGTCCAAGACCATGGTGTCTGGTGAGGAATCATCTCTTGTTTCATGGAAGGTGCTTTTTCACTGTACTATCACATGGCAGAAGGGAAAAGGGTCTTTCTGAACTCACTTTTATAAAAATACTAAAAACATTCATGAGTGGTTTATCTCATAACCTAATAACCTCCTAAATACCCTACTTTCTGCAGTATAAAAAACAGAACTGTTTCTAACACCAATTATACAAGCTAAGTTAATTTCCTGCAGTCCTTAGTTTCCAGTTGTCTGCTCTTATTTTTGTGCTTATAACTCATTAACCTGATTGTAAAATCTTTCTTATATTGGTGTCACAAGGGGAAGTCCTATAGTCTGCTATTCTAAAAATGGTGAGTTCAGCTTCCTGGGACAAGCAGCCTTAACAGAAACAAAATTGTGACTACAGTTTCCCTAAAGCTTCCTCCTCAGTGTGATAACATGCAATGATTTTTTTAAAGATTTATTTATGGTATAACTGGGTTTGTATAGGACAAAGGTGCCAGAGGCGGTGTGAGGATTCACCAGAGATAGAGTAGGGAGCAGAACAAAATAGAGAGGAGATTTACTGAAATACACTGCTGAGGGGCATAGTGGGCGAGACAGGAGCAGTCTGCTGCACCATGTAGGTGAGCTCCCTGGCTGAGGGTCAACTCATACAGAAGTGGCTGAAGATAGCTTGAAAGTGCTGAGACTTTAACTCCTACACCACCATTGTGTCCCCATGCAATATTTTTTTTTTTGCAATGTATTGCAAAAGAATATAAGAATATATTCTTCCCATGTTTTATAGATTATTATAAATATTCAACCACTTTTTTGAAAATCACTGCTTTAGAGATGTATTTTCTAGTGAGATGATCCATTGTAAAAAACAAAGCAAAATAAATGCAGAGAAATAATTATAATAATGATAAATAATAATAATAACAATAAACACTCTGCCTGAGTTATTTAAATATTTAGTCAGAGTGAAGATCTAGATTTCAGTTCCATTCTCCACTGATACTTCTTACCTCAGAAAACAGATTATGGATGGAGAAACAGAGACTTGGTAAAAAAGAAGAATAAAAAGCTTAGTAAGAAACATTAGCCAAATTTTCCTAATCCCTTTCAAATTTTTGTTTTATAATATCTACTAATGCCACACTATGTGTTGGTCTTGATTCCCATTAGTACCCTTTTTATTTCAATAGCATTGCTTAGGAGACCAGCAAGATTTATTCCTCTTCCTTAACCTACCACACATTAATGGTATTACTTGCCTTAAAATAGTGTGTTATCATTTAAATAGCTGATGTCTAACAAGCAATACTGAATCCATGTATTTAAACTTAACACACTAAAATGACCACATGGTCACTAGGTGATTCTGCAGCATTGGGTGTCATTGAAAGAAAAAATATTTTGTTGTTTTTGATTTGATGCAATCTCAAATCTATTTAATTCCCTTCAATCATCTGACACGAGTAATTTATACTGAAAGATTCATTTCAAATTTAGGAGTGAAAATTCCTTTATTAGTTTCTCATGTAGAAATTTTGACTGGTATTCATTTGCTTTCAGAGGGGTAAACCATTGTACATGGAATCATGAAACATGTTCTCTGTTGACACCAGTTATGTATAGCTAAAGGACACAAACTATTTTGCCTGCAAATATATAGAAAGATGATTACTTGAATTTTACTGACATCTTCATCTATTAACAGAAGCCAAATATTTATATTCAACTTTCACTTCACATTTTCTTCACTAGATTAATAAAATACCTACCCCAAAAGCCAGAAGTATTCTCTACATAATTATAGTTCCTTTAAAGACTAAATAGGTATATTTGAAGAAGAAAATAATTTGACTATTTTTAACATATGCTTTGATTTAATCTTCCCTACCATGCATTGAGAACTGTACACTTGTGAGAACATCTGCATTTGGAAAATTTATTATTTTTCCACAAGTCAACAATATTCAAAGCAGAAATATTTTGCATATTGTATATTCAACTAAACAAGCTATCATTCTTTGCTTCATTGACACTCATCACAAAATGAAAGCATTTTGTTTCCTTAAAATCAAACAATCATTATAATTGCAGACTAGTTTATGACTAGCTTCATCAAAACTCTGAGTATATTAATTGTTGAGCATATAAGCAACTTTCACAAAGTGATTACATTGTTTAAAATATAATGAGCAGAAATGGCATTTCAACAGATAATAAACCTTGTTTTTCCCTTCAAAACAAAAATAATACTTTCTGATTCTCATTATAGATATGGAATTGTCCTTACAAAAGAAATGGGGATTCTTTATTTCTATATATGCATACTTCATCATTTTAGTTCCATCAACTTTTATTCCTTTTGGGGGTTGTTAATGCATACCTTATGAACTCAAACTTCATAACCGAATACTTATTATATAGTCACTCAAAAATTGTTTAATTACTTAAATCACATATATCAAGGAATTTTAGCCACAACATCAATCACATAAACTGGTTTAAATTATCAAATGCTATCACATATACATATGTCATATTATAGGGCACAGAATTTTTGTAACACTGTTTTAGATATGAAAAACCTGAGGTTTAGTATTTCAATTAAGAAATGTGAGGGCCAAGATTTAAATATAAACCCAACTATAAATAAAACTGATTCTCCCTCTAGACAACACTGCTTTCATCACCTCTGTCAATGAAGGTTAAAGGGATAAAGTGATCTTGTAGACTGCATTTTGAACAACTACAAAATTACACTTATTTAATTCCTTTCTGGTGTATCAAGTACCTTAACTCAGCAACTTGAATATCAATATTACCATTATAAAAATGAGAAAATATTCAACACAGTAAAAGTTAAGTAAATCTGCCCAAGGCTCTTTTTAAATAAAAGAACCTTGAGTTCTTTCCATAGTACTCAAATTAATTTTCCATATGGTAAATTTAATTACTTTGAATGCTATAGGGGGTAAAAGAAATCTTGATTAATTATTATATTTTCAAGAGAATATGGAGACCAGCCATTTGAAAAGTCTAAAGAAAGTACAATGCTATCTTGCAGTTCTTGGAGTTATCATTATGAACATAAATTATCAATATTCTTCATGCATGGGTTTGAACAGGCCAAGGGTATTGATGGGAATAAATGAAAGGACTTTAGACACAAATACACTGATTCAAAAGAATACCTGCACCCCTATGTTTATAGCAGCACTCTTTACAATAGGTAAGACCTGGAAACAACCTAAATGCCC
>JAGFMF010011791.1:8558290-8593376 GCA_019455555.1 Galemys pyrenaicus
GGTTTTGTATGTTTGTCTTAATGCGGCGGATGGCAGAACCCATTCAGAGAGGGCAGGCTTGGGGGTTCTGAGTGCTCCTCTCCCTGCCCTGTAACAGTCTCTGTCACAATTACATCTGATATTGCATAGAACCAAGCAACATTTAAATACATGTGATATTGTTATTGGAGTCTGTGGGTTTTGAAATTGGCCTTCTTCGGTTCACTCTGGGAAACGTTTTGTTACAGAGCAGGGAGAGCAGAATCCCAAGCCTGCCCTTTCTGAATGGGTTCTGCCATCCGCCGCATTAAGACAAACATATAAACCTTTAATAGAAAGGAATTTTAATACAATTAGGGTGCAATAATGAAAGAATATAGTTACAAAGTTCAGCATCCAAAGTTACCCATCTCCTTGAGGGTAAAAATCCAGTCAAATAGGATTGGCCCAAAAGCCTGCCACATGTCTAAAGAACCTTTCAGGAGAGACCCATAGAAAAGGGTCAGAAAGAGTCAGACAAATCCAGGAGGAAAAGAGCAAAATCAAAATCAAGATGAAAGCTGCCATTGTTAACCTCGCTACGGGTCTCTCACCCACATCTGTTCCAACCAGTCCAAGACCAAAAAGCAAGCACAGTTTCTTTACATGTGGCTCTGCTCCACATGCCTCCTCCAGGTTTCCTTGCTGCTCTCCATCCTGCTTCCTTCTTCCTCCCTTCCTTCTGTCCTCTCTGCAGAATCTTCTTATCCCTGCTCAGCTCCACCCAGTAAGGGCGGAAGCATGATTCTGGAACCTCCCCCTTTCCTAGGGACGACCCTGTTACAGTTTCACCAGAGCTTCCTGTTCAGCAGCATGCAGCTGAGTTTCCCAGATGAGTTTCTCCATGAGACAGAGATGTTTGTTGTTTTAAAGAGCAGATTTATTGGAAAAGGGACAGGAAACTGAAGGACACTTGCATAGACACAAGTGGATAGGAAGAGCTTCCCAATAAGAGACAGATTGCTGAGAGGGGTTGCATGGTTGCAGGCAGGTGGCCTTGAGGAGAGCTGCCTCCACTGAGGGAGGTCAATGGAGAGAAGCCCCAGCAGGATACAGTTCATGGGCATGCAGGAGGCTGCTGCCCTGCAGAGGAGAGAAGCACCTGAATAGAAGAAATGATGAGAAGCAACTGCATTGTCACAGGTAGGCAGAAGGATGTCTGCCCCTTGTCAGTACAGAGACTGCATTGACAAAATCTTCTTCTCTGGGAGGGACTCACTTCATGGAGTGGCTTGTTGACTTTGAATAAACTATGTAGAATCTGAAAGGGACAGGAGACTCTACAATGGGCTCAATTTCCATATCTTTACCTTCAACTCTTTGCTGCAGACACCTGCTATAGCAGTCTGATACCTGCTTGGATCTTTTGTTTTGTGATGTAGGCAGTGGCTCCTAAGTACCTTAGTTTCTATAGCTGGATGATGGCTATGCTATTCCCTTCTACCCACACCTCTTTGTGTGAGCCAGGGTTCTGGTCTTATGATGCTTCCTTTCCAGCTTCTCTGTTCTTTTATCCTCCATCACATGTGTGTGTTCAATAAAAATTTCTTCATAAACACTAAAATCATTACATATTAAATGACACTACACTTATATCCACCAAATATAATATGAATTTTCTGGGTTTTGTTTGTATCCTGAATCGAATTACTCAATTCTTAAAAAGCAGTTTCAATATATTTTGGAAGTTGGACATCAGTAAGTAATTGATAATATTAAATGTTTGTTGTCAATTTTATTGACAATCTATTCTGTTTATATTAAAATGTTAGAACACCTATGTAAGTTATGTAAGTATCTCTGAAAGGATATAGTACTTGCTATTTTGCTTTAACTATTTATTTAGGCATACAAGAACTGAGGTACAGGTCAGAGGTATGGGGGGGATGAGAGGGTTCACCAGAGACAGAGTTGGGAACAGAACAGGCAGTTTAATTGAAATACACTGCTGAGGGGAGCAGCAGTTGAGGCAGGAGTGTTCTGCTGTGCCATGTGGATCTCCTCCCTGGTCAGGGATTGAACTCATGCTGCAGTGTCTGTGAATGCTTCATAGTACAGTGCTTAACATCTTGTGCCATCAAGGAGGATCCTATTTTGCTTTAAAGTTGTGAGTGGAAAGAAGTAGAGTTACATCACATAGACAACTGTTAAGATGAATTATGTATGCATGCAGGTTCAGGTCATTATACTCTCTTACATTGTATAAGCGTAGTCTTTTCCTAATATAAGTGCAATTTATGTGAATAATATTTTAATAATGAAAATCTTTAAATGGCATCTTGCTTCTCCAATCTATTTGTTTTATATTTTCTCATCAGATGATATATGTATTGATATATTAAATGCTTAAAATTCCTAAGTGATTATATTTCTCTGAACAAAAGTACACATGTAAATATAATTTGCTGTTGTTTGAATCTAACTACTGAAAATTTTCTTCTGAATGGCTTGATTTTTATAATTATGATTGATTCAAATAATATAAATATACTTCAAAGTTGGATAAATAGCTTCTAAATCTAAAAGTGTTTTTAAAATCAATATCTTGATGAACTAAGATTGATAGTATTTTCCATAATATACATTTCCTTGAATAAATTTTGTGTTACTATAAGAAAGTATTAGCATCAATTCTATTTCTAGTTTTTTTCTATCTATATACCTCTGAGATCTAAGCAACTTTGTTCATAGAAAAAGTATAGTATTCAGATACTTGAATTTCTCATGAGTTGTTTGCAAAGAATCACAGTGTTCTTTTATCTACAGCTATTTTGAATTATATATTAACTGATAATTGATTTTATTTCCATTTCAATATGTGAAAAAAACAAAGAATAGAATCATTTTAAAAGTTGAATTGTAATGTGATCCCTAGAATTATGTAATATTATGGAATCAATATTAAAACAGTTTTTTTTTTTTGTTAACTATCAGATAGGGATTTTTGAGGGGGTTGTTTGTTTCATTTTAATCTCAGAATACTATATCATGATAAAATTAAGCATTGGTAAGATATTTGTCTTTTATAAGCAGGAATATATTCATTTTGAAAGGAAAAGTAGGAATGGAATCTTCATAAAAGAGAAATAACATGCAGATTGATTTTGAGAGAAGAATATAAATATGAAATTGAAACTATAAATCTATTGGCATTCAGGTTTTCCTTGAAATTTCTTTGCATAACACATAAGTCACTTCTCTGGCTTTGAACATCCCTCATCCAAAAGATCAAGGGAATAAGCCATCTTGAAAAACATTTATTTTTTTCATAATTTTTATATGTATATATTTTTGCCAATTGTATCTCAGAAAAGGTGGTAAAAAATAAAGCAACAAAAAATATTTATTGATCACAGCAGCACTAGAATTTCAAACCCCCTGGATTGTCTCACTTAAATCCTCTCCTGCAGATTTGCAAGTCTATCCTTACTCTCTACCATTTCTTACCCTTTCAAACCTTCTATTGTGTCCTGGCTGTAATAGAAAGACTTTCATTAGCAATGTTCTTCATATATCCTCCACTGTGAACACCTCCCTTAAAACCTAGCTAATAACTGACAGCTCTCTGAAGTCATGATTTCTTTGGCAGACTTGCCAACTGAAAGCTGTTTATATTCTCTCACATTACAACTATGTTATGGACTATGTTTAAATGTGGCAGATGTCCTCCGTTCTCCTATTATAGTTTCAAATAAGTTCTCGCCAATCTGTAAAGAGTCTAACTCTATCTTATACCAATTACTTACATTATGACAACCTGCATTCCATTGCCTCACTTCATGGTTTTACATTAGCATGTGGCATGCATGAGGAAATGGTGTGGAGTAGAAATACTGAGTTTTGCATAATCGGGAGCTGTGCCATAGATTCTGCTTAAAGACAGCAAGAAAGATTGGCAGACCCTGCAATTCCAACCTCCAGCGTGCTCTTTTATCTACTGAAATTGTAAACCAATCTCTGGCCTTGCCTCTCTGTTTTGGAATGGACATAGTTCCTGCCCATATAACTTTCACAAAACTGCTCCACTGATGATTTATTTGGCTTCTACATCACTAGTAATGGTCCCTTTTCTGGCTTGCCTGTGGAGATCTACAATCTAATCCAAACCATTGTTGATCCAACTATGTCTCAAGTCAATTTTGGCCTAAGTTGTCTCAGATGTTTGCTTCATCCTCTTAAACTTTGTTCTTTCAAATATTTACAGTATGATGTGTGTTACAAATTCATGATTCCTGAACAGTCTTTCTTTTGGTTTGCTACCTAGAATCCCTCCATTATTCAGTAGCTCATACAAAAAGCAAACTAATCTGCTATTTAATACAGTTGTCAATATTTATCAACTAACAGATAGGATGACAAATAGGTAGGTAGGTGGATGAATAGGTAGTTGGGTAGCTAGCTAGATTGGTAGCTAGCTAGATAGATAGAGAGAGAGAGAGAGAGAGACAGACAGACAGACAGACAGATATAGATAGATAGATAGATAGATAGATAGATAGATAGATAGATAGATAGATAGATAGATAGATAGATAATAAAGCCTCTAACTCCTAGAAATGTAGATAAATATTCAACCTAAAAAAGATTGAATCCATTGAGAAGAATCTATAATGTAGATATTATTGCAGGTATGATATGATCTTGTTACCACGGAGAAAATACCTACTTTAAGGATTCAAAGATTTTAAATAATGATTTATAAATTTACATGTGAAACTTGAGAGAAAGGTAATGGGATAAAGGGACGTGGTTCTAAGCAGAAAAGCAGTAATGTTTTATATATAGTATAAAATTGCTATATATATAGATCTTGGGAAACAAATGAAGTGGATATCAGTCATTCTAATTATTATATTCATAATCATTCTCATGACCTTAGTATATACCTAATTTCATAAATATTCTATTTCTGCTAATTCATTTTGTCAATAGCAAAGGGGAAATATTATATAGAAACCATGGTTAATAATAGGAAAAGTGGATGAAATAAGTTGGAAACCATCCATATTAGCTTAATGGGAGATTTATTTAATCTTTAGCAGATAGGCATTCTCAAAATAAATTTCTAGCTCAAATAAACACATAGGAGTCCAGAGTCATGAATGTAAAGAAAAAAGAGGGCAATAGCAACACACTGGTAAACAACTGAAAGCATAAACTGCTGTCTACATTGTGTCTACATTTGCTCTAAACATTACTTTTAAGAATCTGATTTAATTTCTACTTGAATATGAACATGTAAGCATAATGTCCTGAAGATAAACTATAAAGTTTGACAAATACTACTGTTCTAACTCTAGAATAGTAAGGCATAATATGCATTTAGTGAAGAGAAAATTAAACAAAAGAAACTTTCAAAACATGTCTTTCAAAACATAGGCAAAATTCAAATGCACAAGTGCAAAGAAATAGTCCTGAGTTATCAGAAACAAGATGAATAGAGAGGAAAAAGTTTCATCAAAACACATTTTGAAGTGATATTCCTTTTTTGTAAGAAATTCTACAAAATTGGCAATTAGCAACTCTTGTTTATTGTGCAATTGCAATTCTATTTTAATCCTGTTTGGAAGAAAGCCCAAAACTGGAATTGCATAGTCAAGATTCTTTAAAAGAAGAGTAAGATATTTTGATAACCCTGAAAAAGCATATGTTATGCTTCAGATGACAGAATTAAATTACTTTTTATTTAAAGGGTTTGTAAAAACAAAAATAATTGTTCCAAAATGTCACAGTCAAAGGGCAGATGGGGGCACTGGCATTTAAAGAAAGGACAGACAGAATTATGGAACATATTTAGGTCCTGCAATTAGCATGGGATATTTTCTTCATTTCACACATAAAAAATTAATGTTTAAAAAGACAGTAAGACCACATTTAAATGAATAGTTTTTTGAATTGATATTTCATAATTGCTTAAAAGTATTTTCTCTATGGGATTCTGGAGGGTGGGAGTCAGTGGAACATAGATGATGACTTGAGCGGAGGACAAAATAAAAGTATTTTCTCTAAAGCACAGTCTTAGGCTGAATAACAGGCTTAGGCAAATTTATGCCTTCTTTTATTTTCCAAAATTCTCCTACTGGGAAAATCTATTAGAGTCAGAAAATAATTTTATATCAAAATGTATGTGTTTTTAATTTTTGGCTTGAAGAAAATGTTTTGCAGTTTTTATAAATTCAAATAACCAATCATATTCATGCCCTATCCTCTTCTGCATATTGTTTTTAAAAACTTTCATTTTTATTCAACCAAAAAAATTTTAACTTGAAACTAAAGAACATTTTCTGATATTTTGAAAATTATGCCTGGATTCAATTTGCCAGTTATTTCATACCTCAAGTGAAAAAAATGTGGATTTTGCTAACAACATTACACAAACTTGTAAACTGCCCTTTACCTAAATATAAGAGCTTGGAGAAAATAGACTTAAAAGCAATTGAATTTTTATATGTTTGTCTAAAATTACTTCAGAATATATTATGCTTCATTTCTCATGAGGAAATGTACTTATCAAGGTGAGACCATGAAAGGGATGCCCCTTTATTTGAATGACATCTGTGTGATTTTTCATCCTCCTTGAAAGTCATTTGTGTTTCTTTTTTTATGTAGTTTTACTTTTAATAGTAATTCAGTCTCAGAAATTTAAAATGTTCCAAGATATTTCAAAAAGGGGACAATCAGTGAAAACTGCACGTTATCTTTAAAAACTATCATTAGAAGATTAATAGCTAACTTAGTTAGGCTTTTTTAATTTAAAAACTATTTTGAATACATCTTAGATGTACAAACCCATGAAGTTTTCCAAGATGTACTCACTTTTGACACCACATCTTATTTGAAACATAAACCGTTACTGACACTTAAATCTTACCTAAAGGCACCATTGAAATAACTGCATCTGAGAATAACTATAGTTAGACTCTTAATCCCAAATTTGAATATGGATCACAAACCATGTGCATTTATGTGCCTGACAGCTGACTTCTTTCAACATTAGCATTTTTATGTTTTGTAGATTCATCCAGTTTGCTGTTGTGACTAGTTGTGATTTATAATTTGATTTCATGATATGAATTGCACTACAATTAATAAATACGTAGGTTGCCTTAACATTTTGCCATATGAACTATACTATTATGTCTGTGCATTTCTGATTCATAAACATGTGTACATTTATTTTGGAGAAATAGTAGATATCCTGGTATGTTTATATCCAGTTTTTATAAAAGACTGATACTTTTCCAAAGCAGTATCCCCACTTATACTTTCAACTACTATGAAATAGGGCTCCATTGCTTTATGCCTTTACCAATACTCAGCATTGTTTGTCTCTTTCTTGCCATCTTGATAAGTGTGGGCAGTGTTTATTATGATTTCAATCCATGCATTCTTGACTAAGTTTTTAATTACATAACTGTGTGTGTGGGTGTGTGTGAATTTCTTAATCCAGCACCATTTGTTCAAAGTGTAGTGTCTTTATTTTTTTATTTTTATTTTTTTAAGATTTATTTATTTATACATGCAAGAGCTGGGGTACAGGCCAGAGTCGTGGAAGGTGAGAGGATTCACCAGAGACAGAGCGGGGAGTAGAACAGGTAAAACGACTGAAATACACTGCTGAGGGGAGCAGCGGGCAAAGCAGGAGAGGTCTGCTGCACCATGTGGGTCTCCTCCCTGGCTGGGGATTGAACTTATGCTTCTGTGCCGTGGATGCGTCACAGTGAGGCGCCAAACCCGCTCTGCTACCAGGGAGGCCCCATAGTGTAGTGTCTTTATTTAATTAGTGCCCTTTAAAATCATTTTGTCAATGTAAGTAGCCTTACATGTTTAGATTTGTTTTGACATCTACTATGTTATTTCTTTAGTCTGTAGACTCATCTAATAGCAACACCACTGTGTCAGTTATTAGAGTTTTGTGACTGTTAGCTTCTTATACTTTAGTCCCACAGTTTGACATTAAAATATATTTTTTCCCTTTGCCTCTCTAATATGTTGTTCAATTGCTATTGAACAAAACTTGCTGATTTGTTCTTATTGAATGCTGGACATACTGCTCAAACAAATGTGAAATCTCTTTTGATAATACCTCCCTAAGAAAGGATTCTCTTTATCTTCTTTTAATCAGCATGGGGACAGATCACTTCAAATTAATCAGGATCTGTTTCTAATCAAGACAGATTTGTAGACTTAGTATAT
This sequence comes from Galemys pyrenaicus, assembly GCA_019455555.1. Classification (NCBI taxonomy): domain Eukaryota; kingdom Metazoa; phylum Chordata; class Mammalia; order Eulipotyphla; family Talpidae; genus Galemys; species Galemys pyrenaicus. The sequence goes on from JAGFMF010011791.1 coordinate 8,566,505, forward strand.
CAGTCATCATCTGGTTTAGCACAGTTCTCAGAAGTGTCAGATTAGAGTCTAGAGATAATCTTATTTGATGCAAATTCAAAGGTACTAAAAAAAGTTCACTGAGAGTTAAAACTCACAATTGTGTTAACTTTTATTAATTTAGGCAAAAAAGTCATTTAATTTTTAATCCCATATTGATGTACAACTAATATGTAAAATGTTGTACATATTAAATTTATGAAATTCATTTAAAATCTCATGACCACCATTGAAGTGTAACTATATCTACTGTCACTGAAGTTTCCTTGTAACTTTTTATTATTGTTACTTTTATTACTAGTTCATATTTAAGATCTAGCCACTTAACAAAGTTTTGGTTTGCAATAAGTATTGTTACACTGTATGATTTGTATTCCAGAGTTTATCTCTAGACTAATTTATGTTGCAAACCATACATTTGTACTCTTTAACTATCAGCTTCCCATTTCCCCAGTTCCTGGTAATCATCTAACATGCTTCTTCTATAAATATAACTATTATAAATTGCACATGTAAGTATGATCATATAGTATTTATCTTTCTTTGTCTGACATATTACACATAGCATAATGTCCTCCATGTTTATCCATGTTGTCAAAAATGGCAGCATTCCCTTTTATAAGGATAAATAATATTCCATTGCCTGTATTTACGATATGTGCACACATATTTCCATTTAGATTATTTCCATGTTTTACCTATTTTTAATAAAACTTAAGTGAACATTGAAGTGCAGATCTCTGCAAAATCAATTTTAATTTCTTTCTAACATTTTAGTGTGTTGCAACATGAATATTTTGTAAATGGAAAAATTGTATATATAGTAATTTTCACTATATAGTTTAATAATAGTACTATGGTTATTTAGTTGCAATTTTTATTACAGTGAAAGTAAACATCTTCAAAAATAAGGAGTAAAATAAATTAACTGAAGTATCACTTAACTAAGAGCCTCTTTATATTAAGTTGCTATGCATGTCTTTAATAATTAGAATGTATATATTAATAAGACTATAGCATTTTATATCACTGCAAAACATATATTTTTCTACTTTCTATGATTAGATTGTCCAATAGCTTAGAGTTTATGTAGATTTACTTTCTAGTTCTTCTTTTATTTTTGAAATAGCTTCCTCTTTCAACTTTTGCTCCTACGACCCCCATGACTTTGTTAGACTAGCTATTATAAATAAAAAAAAAAGGAGACTTGAACAGCTCATGCCTTATGCAAGTCATGGCCTTTAGTATGTACACTTACTGAAGTATGGCTAACTATAAAATCAGCAATCTATGTGATGTTACTGGAAGACCTGACTCTGGTCAATATTCATCTAATTACTAGAGAAATGTAAGGCTATCATTTCCCTGAAATATGCTGGCATTATTTTCACATTTAGCATTTGTTTAAAATATTTGGAAATAGTACACACAGGTCATACTAGTTTTCATATATAGTTTTTTTTTTAAAATATTTTATTTATTTATTTTTTTATTTATGCATATAGGAGCAGGGTTAAAGGCCAGAGGTGTGGGAGGTGAGAAGATTCACCAGAGACAGAGTGGGGAACAGAGCAGGCAGATCCACCAAAATACACTGCTGAGGGGAGCAGTGGGCAAGGCAGGAGAGGTCTGCTTCACCATGTGGGTCACCTCCCTGGCCAGGAATGGAACTCGTGCTGCTGTGCCTGGATGCTTCACAGTGCGGTGCTCAACCTGCTGCGCTACCAGGGAGGCCCATATTAGTTTTCATATTTAGGGAAGTCTATGTATTTTTTAACATTTAGAGCCATTGTTGAAAAACACCTTGCATAAGAATGTAAGTATGATGCAGGGGGTTAACTCACAGCTATTGAGCTATTTGCAGTCACTGCAAGAGTTAAATCCCTGGCAAGGGAGGTGACCCACATGGCATAGCAGACCTCTCCTTGCTTGCCTGCTGCTCCCCACAGCACTCTATTTCAATTTGCCTGTTCTGCTCCCCACTCTATCTCTGGTGAATCCTCTCACTCTTTGCTCTTCTGGCCTGTACCACAGTTCTTGCATGCATAAATAAGTAAATATTTTTAAAAATTATATAAAATGTTACAGAATATGGAGTAGTTGAGATGCTTCCTAGTAACACTTTGTAAATCATTCTCATTATTAAATAATTTTAAATTGTTTTTTTCTTTTATTCCCATAAAGCCAATTTCCAAATCATTTTATTAAGCAAAAAGTTTTTTACCTATTCTATCATTTTACCTTTATAGCAAATTTGATAGTAGACAGAGGATGAATTATTTTTCTAAAAGACACAATTAAAAACTCTTAAATTCCTATTGTTAGTTCATATTGGCACTGATACTAATATGTCTGCCATTGGGTACTCACTTTTCTTACCATCTATACATTTCTCCTGAATCCCAACATCATTTGCTAGCTAATCAGATACCAAGAATTTATGTCTGTTTAAGGAAAACAAATAAACAAAAATTATGAAAGCTCTGCTTCTCATGCACAAATAAACCCCCTTTTTATAGTTTTATTGATTCATAATTTCTATTAACTTCTAAAATGATGAAGAGACAATATTGAAGTTTCATGTATTTTCAAGTTCTTATACAACCTATGGCTTTAAAAAAATTGTTTTGCTGATGATTTACATGATTGCTTTATATGACACACTACTAATAAATAAATAAAATATACCACAGTCTCTGAAGATCTGAAAAGAAGAAAGTGGAGAAAAATTACATTATAACCTCAGTTATATGAATGAATTCCCTTGGAGTTATTCTGTCTTTAATCAAGCAGGAAAGATTTTTTTTTTCCAATGCACTAGTAATTTTTACCATTAGATGCTTTGTGGCTATGAGTCATTAACCTAAAATCTACTTCCTTAAAAAATCAAATGTATAAGCAAACATCAAAGGAAGATGTATTCTTATAAATCTAAAAAAAATAATAATAAAACCAAAAGTAGGACATTTCTAGAGTGTTTTAAAAGAGCAGAAGGAAAGTGATATACCTGTCTCGTTAACTCACTTCTATCCATGTCTTTAGTTAGCATTTTCAAACTATTTCTAAGTTTATGTTTTTGCACCTGCATGTAAATCACAGTTATTCACCTGAACAGCTTCTTTTGGATGGCTTCCCAGATTGGAGTCATTTATACACAAAATTACCTATTTGGCAGAAGTTCTAAATGAAGTAAATAGTCTTGATTGGCCAGTACATAAAACCCACAAATGTACAGTTAAAGGAAGAGTCAGTATTAGAATTGTCCAAAAAACACTTTTTGGCATTTGCAGAGTGAAGTATTTTTAGTAGATGTCTCTATAGTAAGAAGACAAGGTTATAGTTTTCATTTGGTAAATAGGATAAATCCAGCCCTTATGATTTCCCATTCACATGGAGATCTTTGTTGCCAGAGTGCCCTGAGATGATGCTTTAAAATGATTTGTAGTACTGCAGCTCAAACTTACAGACTATAGGAGCAACACAGCAAGTACCTGCTGACTCTGCTTTGTATTTATATGTAAATATTTATGAATATGCTGAAGCTTATGATTATTTTGGATAAGTGAGAAAAATTGTACAAATAATTGAACTACTAAAAGAGAGTTTGCATACTACACACTGTTGTGAAGAGAAAAGGCTTCAAATTGCAGGGATTCAAATTCTTCCTCACAAGGGGGATTCATGTGTTCAAAAATAACTCATGTGACCTCATTAGAAATCAGATTCATAATCCTTCCTTCCTTCCTTTTCTTTTTTGGAAGATTTTTTAAAAATTTATTTATGCATACAAGAGCTGGGGCACAGGCCAGAGGCACAGGGGCTGAGAACATTCACCAGAGACAGAGCAGGGAGCAGAACAGGTGGAACTACTGAAATACACTGCTGATGGGAACACCAGTTAAGGCAAGCAAGGTAGGCTGTGTCATGTGGGTCCCTTCCCATGCTGGGGATTACTAAACTCACACTGCAGCAGCTGAGAAAGCCCCACAGTGTGGGGCTCAACCCTTGTGCCACCGAGCAGGTCCTTCATTATCCTTTCTAACAAACAAAAATAACAGGCCTCCCTCTGAGGGTATGGATAAGGAGCATAGAAAAAATATTGAAAGAATTACAAAAAATGAGTCTATTGGTGATACTAGTGATGGTAGCATGTTAATATTAATGTTATATTTACATAAATATATAAATGTTTGACACTAATATTTTAATGATTTTAAAGAATATTTATAGATAAGGAAACTGTAATTCAGGAACATTTAGTGACCGTTTACTCATCAAGTAAAGAATTGAACCCAGCGTGTAAGCTCCTTTTCTTTTCTGTATAGTTTAATGTAAGAATAAATGTTCACCATTTGTGCCCTTGTTATTGTCATATCTTCAGTCTTATAATAGGACTGAACACTTTGCTTACCCTGTCTTTTGGACTATAATTTTACAGGCATCATGCCATGTATTACAGTAACTTACTTTTAAATATGATGTCATTAAATTATATATTTTCCATAGAATTATAATGAAAACTTAATTTTAATAGCCATCAAATTCATTGGGTTATTTGAACTTGTTAGAATAATGGATGAAGGTAACAATTATTAGATATATTTGAACCTCCTAGAATATTGGTAGTATATGACCAAAAATAAAGGATCACCTCATACAGTAAAACATAAATAATAACAAAAGAACATGAATAATAACTATATAAAATTGCAGTTTCTCTACCACACACAGTCTTTAGTTTTTATCATCAAAAACAATAAATAGTATGAATAGAGAATCCTATTATCAAGAGTAAACTTCCATAAATCTGAAAGGAATGTTTCTTCAGACTATGCATGCCCACTGAAAATTTTGTTCACTAATAATGAGCTCTTTTTCAATATTTTCCTGAATTAAATATGCATCAATATTAAGTTTGAAAACTTAATCTACTCATTGACTTATTCAACACATATGTAAGTACATGTTATATATATGAAATAATAAAGAGAATTCCTGCCAAAACCTCCTTAGCATTTACCTGAAGAGATATGTATTATAGTGACCAATGTCATGTGTCATCTTGACATGACTAAGGGATGCCTGATAATAAAGTATTTCTGGACGTGGTATTTCTGTTAGAAATTAGTGTTTTAATCAATAGACTGTTTAGTATGTCTTTCACCAATGCTGGTGGGCACCATCCAATTTTTTCAGCTCCTGAGTAAAATAAAAAGGTAGAGATCAAGTAAATTCACTGTCTTTGCCTTTGCTGAGAATCCATCTTCTGTCCTAGGTCACTAGTGCTCCAAAGACTGGACTCCAAAAGGACTTAACAACATTGGTGCTCTGTTCTCAGGCTTTTAGACTCACACTTTAGTGAAAAACAACATTAGCTTTTCTGGTTTTATAGCTTACAGATGACAGTCTGTGGAACATATTAGTCTTCATAACATTGAGTCAATTCCTGTATAAGCTTTTTCATATATATGAATATATTTATCCAATTGGTTTTGAGTCTTTTGAGATTCTAATATACTTATAAGCATATTCTAATATGTTTATATACTTGTAAGTATATTATAAATATTTATATCATTAAAATATTTAGTTTTTTAATAAACCAAAAGAAATTTAAAAAGTATCTGAATGCTGAACTATAGAAAGAGTGTCACAAATGAGCCTCCCTGGTTGGTGGTACAAGGAGTTAAGCACCACACTTTAAAACATCCACAGCCACTGTAGCACAACTTTGATCCATGGCTAGGGAGGGGACCATATAGTGCAGCAGACCTCTCCTGCCTCTGCTGCTGCTGCCCTCAAAGTGTGTTTCAATCAGCCTTCCTGTTCTGTTCCCCATTCTGTCTCTGGTGTATCCTCTTATTAATAATATTTATATAAATAGTTATAGTACACACAATTATAAACTATGCATTAAAGTGTATCAAATTTAAAAGGAATAATTTTTTTTGATATTTGAAATAAAATGAAAAATAAGAGAAAAAAAAGAAATAATAAAAAGACAATAAAAAGCAGAATAGCTAACTGCTCCAGGGGATAATAGAGAAAATACCAAATGAAGGTATACTAAACAATTCCTAATGCCACAGAAAGAAAAAGAAAGACCTTCACTTTCTGTGATTTATTAGGAATCTATCAATATTTGTCAGACAAATTTAAGTATAAAATATAGATTAAATATGTGTTAATTGTATAATCCTATAACTCAATTTTGTCATTAGTAAAACAGAGCTAGCACTTACTTTGAGTTGCTCAGATAATTACATGAAATAACACATAGAAACAACAAGTTGTTATAAGTGGACACAGACACAAATACAGATGGAAATGTAAACACAGATGAAAATGTGGATAGAGATGTATATTGAGAGATTTATATGAGGTAGAAAAGACAGTAAATGGAATTTGCTGAATATTTGCAGCCTCTATATATTTTGTGTTAAATTTGATATGCTTTTCCACATTTAATTTTCAAAATATTACTGAGTTGTAGATTTTATCATTTTTATTTCTTCTAAGTAGACTGTGACTCTTCTGGGGTTTAAAATTCCCTGATCATTTATCTATAAAGTATTGTATTATCTTTTATCATAGTTCTAAAACCAAAAGAAAATGAAAAATTTATGTGAATGCTGAACTAGAGAAAGAGTATCACAAATGGGCCTCCCTGGTGGCATCCTCAGGTACTGCAGCACAAGTTCCATCCACTGCCACAGAGGGGATCCACATAGTGCAGTAGACCTCTCCTGCCTCTCCTGCTGCTCCCCTCAACAGTGTGTTTTAGTCAATCTGCCTGTTCTGTTCCCCATTCTGTCTCTTGCGAATCCTCTCATCCCCCACATCTCTGGCTTGTACCCTAGTTCTTGTATGCATAAATAAATCTGTTTTAAAGAAGAGTATCACCACACCTTCATATTAAACACATATGAAGAGTTCTCCATTGTTAGCATCTTCAGATAATTATTGAGTGGTTATTGCTTTATTGTATGACAAACTAATGACTTTTCTTAAGATTTTAAAGCTAAGAATATTAGAAGTAGAAAATTAAGTTAAGAATCCTGTTTGTTAGAGAAAATTACACTAGTCATGGGTGTGAACACTGGGAATCAAGTCATGTGGGGAACTGGGAAAATGTTTACAATATGTAGCCTAGTGTAATTATTGATGTTCATTTGTATATGACTCATTATGGGAAGAGTACATTGAGTATACTTTGCATATAAATGAAGTAGGTAATATGTTATAGGCTCTCCAGAAATAAATCTTATATTAGAAAAGGAATATGGAGATATATAAAGGGGTAAGATTTAATTAAGTAGGGAAAAAGGACTTTTGAGGAACACTCTCCTGAGCTAAAGACATTATGCAAATGTATTCCTTTTTCTTGTATGTATTCTGCACAAAATGCCTGCACGTAGAAGTTTAAATATTAAGAACTGACATGATTTTTTAAAAAGATTTCTTTATTTATGCATACTAGAGCTGGGGTACAGGCCAGAGGTATGGGGGAGTGAGAGTATTCACCAGAGACAGAGTTAGGAGTAGACCAGGCAGATCTACTGAAAGACACTGCTGAGAAGAACAGCAGAAGAGGCAGGAGAAATCTGCTGCACCATGTGGGTCAGCTCCCTGGCTAAGGATCCAACTCCTGTTGCATAGTGCTATGACTTAAACCCTGCCCACCAGGGATGCCCAGGACATGAATTTTTGCAGAAAAATTGAGGAATAAAGACCTTATATTCTAATATTTAAAGAGTTTTATGAGAAAATTATATCCATGTAAATTGTAACTTCAGAAACAAAATGTGGGCTAAGTAGTAGAATTATAGGATCATTCAAGGAGATATTTTCCCAAAGCAAATTATATCCAAAAATGTAATAAGATGTCTCACCAATGAACAAGTACTCATAAGTGAAATATTATAAACATAAATTAAATATACAATATTCATGGATATTATATAATAGGTTGTCCATGAGATAATAGTCAGACTGAGATATAATTAAGAAAATATTCAGTAGTAAAAGTTATAATTCAAATACTTAAACAAGGGACAGTCCCATGATATGCTTCATTAGTCTGCACAAGGGAATTAAAAATATATATATCAAGAAATAGTCTGAGGCTTAAGAAATTTATTTTAATCATCTGAATTGTTTGACAAGAATTTTCAGACAAAAAACTGGAAGTGTGAAGTCTGTCATAATGTCAGACAAAATGACAAAACATGTTTTTCACCTGTAAGTTAAACTCTTAATGTACAATGTACTCCTTCTTACCTGACAAAGTTTTATTTCAGACGACCATCAGTGGAGATAGCAGAATGGACCTGGCACGTGGCATGAATCACAGGGGACTAGGAATTTATGTGGGCAGGAATGCAAGGGAAATTCAGGACTTCACATTTCTGGGTATGAGGAGATCCTGGGTAGTGTAGGCAACATGAATGAAGGTGTTTGACCTTCCCAGTAGGGTGTTTCCCAGCAACAGCAGATGTTCATTTCCAATGTCACTATCAACTCCAGAGGGGCACAGAGAATTTATTTTATTACTTTTTGGGATGTAATAAAATCATCCTTCAGAGTTACCAGCCAGTTAAAAGTTCATTGTGAGGGAATCAGGGAGTTAACACTTAACAGTGTATTTCTCTTATTCCTAGACTTACTCTTTTATTAGTTTGATTCTTTTGTTGTTGCAAAATGGAAAGAACAACAACATTCAGCAAATTTTTTCCTGTTTCTTTCCTATCAGTAAGTAGAGAACAGAGTGTTGCTGTTCTTTCATAGCCATTAATCAGGAGAAGTCAGTTATGGGTGTTCTTTTGTAGACTCTGAGAGTAAGTTGAGTCAGACTGATGTGTCAGTCTGATTCCTTTTCACCTTAAATCTTAACATGGCAGCTTGGAGACAAGATGGCACTTAATTTGACTCAAAATAAATTCTGTAAGTTTAATATGCAAGTAAAGAAATTATATTTGATGATTCTTGAAAGAATCCTTTAAAATATTTTTCCCTCTAACTTTAAATAAAAACTTTAATTTTCAGTAAACAATATTTGCTTTATTGCATTTCAATAGTCTCTTAGAGTCGTTAAATAACAGCATGTGGTTTTGCTCAGAGTTGTGCTGTTTGTATCATTGATCTAAAATAAACATATTTTGCATGTTAATTTTCTCCAGATTTTTAGATTAAACACTAGCAGGCTGCAATAAAACACACAGATGCATATATGCAACTGTCGGTCTTAGGAAGTGAAAAAAATAACAGGTAAAATTATTCTCCTCTATCCTATCTCTGTCCTGTTAGAAATTTGTATCTGGAAAGTGATCTTGTCTAAAGTGGAAAGTTGTTATGTTACACAAGGAAGATCCAAGAAAGTCATCACATCACAGAATGTTTATAAGTTGTAATCCCACAAAAGTTTGCACAGTACAAACTCAGATATATATATCTGAGTTTTCATATATATATGAAAAAAATAATTTTATTTCTATTCACTGATTTGGACTGCCTGGGGCTACTGATTACATTTGGAATATAAAATTTATTATATAAAATAACAAACTGCTAAGGAAATATATAGATTTGTATTTTTCATATTTAAATGATTTAAAACCATTTTTAATACATTTCAGCCTTTGATCCAGGAATAATCTAATCCTCTCACATATGGAGTTTGGCAATATTTAATATGTAAGCACCTGGAAAATTATCTGTTTTCAAAAAATTTAATTTCTGGGTCCTCTAAATGAAAAGGTCCTTTGAAGCAGAAAATAGAAAAGGGTTGTGAACTGTGTGTGTGTGTGTGACTTTGTGTGCACGTGCACACATTCTTATGTGTTTAGAGAGGCTAGAAATTAATGTAAGTAATCATGTGGAGACTAGTTTATTTGCTAAGCAGTTGGTACAGAATATCCTTGACCTATTTACTGACTTTTAGTGAGGAAATATTTTAAGAACCTCAAACTCTACAATTTGATTCCTGGTGAAGGGGAGTAGATTTTCATGCCAAAAACATGCTTTTTTGTCATTAAAACTATTATAGATTGATTATTTTTAAGAAACAGTAGGCACAGGAGAACTCCTGAAAAACAAGTAACCATTACCCTTTAGAAATAGAAATTTTTATTCATTGAAATCTCCATTTGCCAGGGTTTTCCTCTCTATACTAGGAAGAGGATAATATTAATTCCAGAAAATCTAATCAATGGAAAAGGCAAGAACTTCATTCTATATATCACCCCTACATCCATTTACTGTGCTTTTCCTGCTCAAGTTCTATTGCCTCAACTTTCTTTTGTTTTTAGCAGAAGATTCTGTTTAAGATAATGGCTTGACCCATTTCTCTGTTTTCCTGGATATCTCCCAAGGTTAGTGGACTATACTTGTGATTAAACTTCTTTTCATTTTCTCCTCTTAATCCATCTTTTAACGTAAGGAGGCTGCCAGTCAAAAACAAAAAAAGGGAATATTATTTTTTCTCTGATGTACTAGTCCAAAGAAAAAAAAAAGAAGTAACTTTGAGCAATGATACACCACCTAGTAACTGTGGCTGAGAATCCAAGCTCAGCCGATGCTGCTCATAGGCGAAGGAAAGACCACAGGTGGAGTTAACAAAGATTGGTTTATTCAGAAAACAGGTACTTAGGAGGATATGGTGGGCTTTTGCCCTAGAAAAACCATCTGGACTCTGGGGCTCTGGACAGTGTTTCCTATAAGGTTCTCTAGAGAAGAAACTGAGGTTATCCTGGTCAGCAGTTCAGGTCCTGCTGTTAGCTCTAGTCTTCTTTGTTGCCCTGGCACAAGACTGGCCTGTGTCTTATCTCCATGCCTTATCTGTCAACAAAGTGTTCAGTACGAATGCTAGAGGTTTGCTTAAAACCTCTTAGGGGAGTAAATTAAGTCATGATCTAAGGAACTCAATTAAAGATTATGCTAATGGCTTTTAAAATCAAATTCTGGAAGTATGTGATGCAAGCCTATTTTGTTGAATTTGAATCTTCTTCAAAATCATACAATAAACGTAACTCCACATTTTTCACTAATGTCACCATGTACTGGTCATGCCATGTAATTAGAAAGTTCTCAGAATTTTATACAGAGATGGATTTTGCATATGTAAAGAGGGGGGATATTTGGGAAAAAGTGTATAACAGAAAAAAACTGCTCACTTTTTCCTTTTATGTCTATTTATGACATTTTCTGTCCAGACAAGGTCTAATTTTGATGCTGACAAAAATGTGGTGTAATTATTGCATACTACTTTGTGCTGAATACATCAAAATTAAGTGTCCCTTTTTATAAACTTTCTAAAATACAGTCTTACAAAAATTCCAACTTGGGAGTTTGGGGGATCATTAAAATATAATGATTGATTTCTCCTCTGTCATACAAAGGATTCTACCACTACCTTTTCATAATGCAATGAAGAGTTTATTGTAAAGTCCTAAAGTCAAGTGATAAAAATTAATTTTTTTGCTTATCTCAATGTAAAAATTATCTTATAAAGATGGTTATTGACAAGAAAATAAACCATAAAATATAGAAAAATATAACTGCATATATTATTCTTTATTGTATATGATCTATAATTAAAGGGTTAATTTGCAAAATTTAGTTTAGGCTGGCAGGATAAAATGCCAGCTGAATATAATGATATAGTGTCATTATGTAAATATTGAAGGCAAAGTTCACATTACTTTTAGCAAACTAATCATAGCTTATAATTATCTAAAATCGTCCCTTTCTTTCAAGATCTGGATTATCAAATCATGTTCAGAATACTGTATTTCAGTGAAGGATTAACCAAAGAATTTATAAGCAAGTGTTATAGTTTATATACTGTCTCTTTTTTCTTCTTATATTTCTGACAATGGCCTAAAATGTAAACAAGTTTTAGTAGTGGTTGCCTATTCCACTAATTACAGTCTCTTGCTGTCAAATCACATTATTCTTTTTGTCCAGAAGATGCTGCTGCTGCTGCATGGATGCTAGAAGACTGCATTCTGGTTGTTCTGTGGTCTCTCTATCACATTCATCATTGGTTTAAAAAGAGATTGATGCATTTTTTTTTTCTTACTGATTTGTTCTTCATTCCATTCTATGATTACAGCAATCTTAGAAAACAAGGTATCATAAAACGTAAAGGGTTCTGTGAATCCATTTATGTTATCTGATCCTGTAGAAGGCAAAACAAAGATTAGATTAAGATGGGATCAGTCACTGAAGATTTAGGATATGAGGGGTAAAGATGGTAACTGATGTGCATTTGCAAACAGAACCAAAACCTAAAGGAATTATTTTAACTGAAAAATAAGTGTTCTACACTGTAATGCACTGTAATAAATCTGAAAGGCATTTTCCCTCAAAAAAATAGAAAAGAAAAATAATTGTTCAATTTGGAATAAATGAAATCAAATTATTTTCCTATCTTGCTACTTATATTAAGGTATACTAAGCTAAAAATATTTTTTCAATTCCATATTGCAATTTAGGCATACCACTGTGTATGATGCTGCTCATGTATCTGTTGTAGCTCTTTTCCAATTATAGAATTAACATGTTAAAACTCCAGAGAAATTCTGAAATAATGTCACTCTATTCTTGTTCTGCAAAAGGTGTAGAAATCTTTTCAGTTTTACACTTCTCCATCTCCTGAGAGCCTTGTTTATACAACTGCTAGACAAATCATAATGTGTCTAGATGTCCTGCACAGACACACAAGTGCATACACATACACACACACATATCCCAGTTATTTAGGTAAACAATTTGGGTTAACTGTTAAATACATATACATTTATAAATATTTTATACTTATATTCCCAAAGAGCAGTTTTTAAAAGATATTTAATATTTATAATTTTCTATTAATTGTATTTTTAAATGTGTAAGTATCAAACTATGGATTATGAATATAAAAGTACCAATATAGATAGATCGTTGGGTCATTATGCTAAGCAAAATAAGTCAGAGAAAAACAAATACCAGCTGATATTTCACTTACATGTGGAATGTAAACATACAATCAAAACACAACAAAAACAAACCTTACGCTCTGAGAACAAAATATGTTGCTTATATTTACTCAGTTAATTCACATTACAAATGAATGAAGTAGATACTATCAATATTCACTTTTGACAAATTAATAAGTAGCATTTCATAACTTTCATACAATTAATAAATAGTAAAAGAATTAAGGATTGTGACAAGTAGACAAAAGCAAATTTAAATTATTAGACAAACTGTGATTCCTTTTTCCTACTGTTTGTGCAAATTTGTTTTACATTTTGCATATAACCATGCATAAACATGCTTCCTATGGCAAGACATTTATTAATCTAAGGTATTTTAGGTATTGATGTTTGAAAACTCTTACACAATAGTTTGAGTGAAGACAATGTAACATACTATATAAATAAGCAAGTCTTGGAATAGAGAGAAAGGAAAAAAGGTAACCATGGAAATTATGAAAGTTGACAATTCACATTTGAAAACAGGAATTACTGATGAGGAGCAAATAGAACGTGGAATAAACTGAATAAATCAGTATTGGTATGAGCATGAGGGAGCAACATTAAGAAGATTTAGTAATACAATAGAAAGAAAAAATGTTGAAATACTACAAGGATTTACTTATAAAATACACCTCCAGAAATTTAGGATGGAGCAATTACAACACATATCACTGTTTTCCGTATGTGCTTATTCTTGATATCAAATTCAAACTGAAATTGGTATTTATGGATTTACAACTGCAGTTTTTAACAGTATTTAGATGAATTTCAAAATGAATAAATTAACAAGAATATGTTGAGAAATTATACTACAATCCAGATTGTGAAATATATTTAATATGCATTTCACATTAAACACATTTGTATGAATAGCAAATACATTCAAATGAGAGGATTTCTAATATCTACTTGAGCACATTTTCCTACCAAATGAGTGATACATAAAAATGAATACTGATACTAGTTTCTGATACTAGTTTCCTTTCCTTTTTGGTTTATTTTTTTTCCAGTACCTCCTTTACCCAGGTTCATGTGCACTTGAAGAACTTTTTCCTGGTTTTTAATCCCTTCATTGTCCTCCTAATATAGCTCAAGTCACTGTAATTAATAATTGCCCAAAACCTAAATTTTAAATGGCCTTCATGAATATGGTTAGCCCAAAACCATTACTTCTATTTTTTCTACACTACAACAGTGTTTAACTTATCATAGTTGCTTTTGCGTATAGAGCAGATAACCTATAGTTGAAAGTAAATTGCAACCAGTACTATCTGTGTAGCCTTGGCTAATTTAGTTTTTCATTAAGCTAAGGTTAATAGTATTCATAATCTATATCTTTCAGAATGTTTAGATTTAGATAAATTTCCATCAGTAAAAAGTAACTTCAAATATACTTAATTTAACATGCTGTAGAAAAAAAAAGATGATAAATGAATCTCACTTAAAAGGATAAATGGAACAAGTGAGTGTATTTATATACTAGATATATAGAAAGTTATATATGTTAATATAGTTTGTGATGATAGACAGGTAGCTAGTAGGTAATAAACAATTAACCAGTATAATTAATAAAAATAAACATATTATCATTTTAGGATATTTTCTCTTAATTTGAGTCATGTTCTTGTTTTCAGTTTTAACTTTCTACTACTTGATTTCTATAATCCAACTTTGAAAATCCCTCCCTGAGTGGTAGGTTAGAAAGTTCTTTAGAGTGGAATTGAAAATCTTAGGAAATTATATTAATGTTCAACTGAAAACAATTAGAAAGGAGCATATTTGACATCCTGAAAACACAGTCATGTAGATTCCCATTAAACAAATATGCCCCATTTTCAGAAGATATTACTTGCTGTTCCTTGGTTTCAGTGTAACATTTTACAAAACAATGACATACAAAGTAATGAAATGGGGTCACTGAAGATGATCAGGTTGGTGAGTTATTACCACATGTTTCAGAATATATACAGGCTACATAGAGAGAAACAACATTAATAAGATTTATTTACAAAGGGATAATAAAAGGAAGAACTAGGAGAGATGGTGGTGAGAAGGTGAGAGAGAGAGAGAAAGTTTGTATTGTATTGTATTGAATTAAATAAAGAAAGGGTTTATCAGAGCCCAGTGTCAGAGTGCCTGTGAAAATTTCCCACCTTACTGGTTTCTTCTCAGTTTGGACAAGTAATCAAAACAGTATTAAATTGGTTAGTAAAGGGAAAATCAATTGAGTAATATATACATAAAAAACTTGTATAAGTCTATGTTCTTTGTAAAGCTTGAATATTAGTCACTTGTTAAATATATCATGTGTAAATATTTTTTCTCATTTGTTAAGCTGTTATTTTGTTTAATGATAGCTTCCTTTGCTTTGCAGAAAATTTTTAGTTTAAGGCCATCCAATTTATTTATTTTTGCTTTGTTTCTGCTAATATTGCAGTTAAGGTCCCAAAGATATCAACAAAACTATGTGTGAGGAGTTCTGTGTTTTCTTCTATGTACATTTTAATTTCAGGCCTTACACCATGTTTTTAATCCACTTTTAGTTAATTTTTGTATGTGGTATGGGATAGTCGTGTAGTTTTACTCTTTGGCATATGGCTGTCCATGTTCCCAACACTATTTTTTGAAAGACTTTCCTTTCTTTGTGGTTATACTTGACTCCTTTGTTGTAGGTTAACTGTCCACATAAGTATAGGGCTACTTCTCAGATCTCAAGTCTATTCCATTTGTGTCTATTTTTGCCATAATAACATACTGTTTTGAATAAAATAGCTTTGTTGTATAGTTTGATATCAGGAGTTGTGCTAACCCACAATAATCAAGTTATAGAAGATGAGTGAATCAAAAAGATGTGGTACATACACAAAATAGAATACTAGTCAGCTGTAAAAATAAGATGAAATCTTGCCATTTGTGACCATAAAGATAGGACTGGAAGGAATTATAATAAACTAAATATGTCAGGTCAAAAGCAGATTTACCAAATGATGTCATCATATAAATAAAACAAAGGAATAGAAGAAATTAAACTAAAATCCTGGAAACCCTATTTAAAGCTGTCAGAACGGGAGGGTAGAAGTAGATAGGAAAGAGGTGAGAGGGCCCAATGGGCTATGGTGGGAGATTATAGGTACCTTGTGGTAGATGTGGTGAGATAAAATATACCCAGAGAGGTGTGAACTTCTACTAGACCACTGAATGATTTACCATGCTGCATACCAAAGTTACTTCAATGAATATTTATACAATAAAAAAGATATTTTCTCTCCAAGCTCATATGGCCTCTATTTGCCTTAGATTCCACATGTGACATTTTTGGAAAATGCCTCTTCTGGGTATATTGGAAAAAGTCTGTATGAACCTTTTTTGGGAAAAAAACTGATCTCACAGAACAAACTGAATGATTTGTTTAATTTACATTTTGAAAAAAGTAAAACTAAGCAGAAATAAAAGTCAAATTATAAAATAAAAAAAACCCAGACACATTCAAAATCTCTTTGCTGGTGCTAATTTTTATATAGACTATTAAGTGTTTTTAAACACCACCTGAAATTCAGTTCAATTTTGTTTGTGTTTCTATGGGAAATGATTTTATTGCCAAGTTAACATTAAGTTTAAAATCCATATCCATGAAATGTGAAAAATGCCTTAGAGAGTGTTTCCTATACTTTAAGATTCTATTAAACAGTAAACCTAATAAAACAACTTCCCATTTTAATGGTCTGGACATAACAAATGTTAAGACAAAGCAAAATAAACAAACAGCAACCCAAGCAAAAGTACTAATTGCTATGACCATGTTTCCTAAGATCATTTTAGAATCTGAAGCCAAGAATATTATCACACAATAAAAGACTGTTTAAAAAAAAAAAAAGAAAAACACATTTGGGCAACTTTACAAAAAGATTTGTAATACAAAAATAAGTTAAAACATGGGCCTCCCTGGTGGCGCAGTGGGTTAGGCAACGCACTGTGAAGCAAACTGCAGCCACTGCAGCATGAGTTCGATCCCTGCTGCCGGCCAGGGAGGGGACACACCTGGCATGGCAGACCTCTCCTGCTGTGCCCGCTGCTCCCCTCAGCAGTGTACTTCCGTTGATCAGCCTGTTTTGCTCCCCACTCTGTCTCTGGTGAATCCTCTCACCCCACCACACCTCTGGCCTGTACCCCAGTGCTTGTATGCATAAATAAATAAATCTTTTAAAAAAAAAGTTAAAACAAGGAATCAAAAGCAAAATTATTTTAACTTATTGGGTTGTTTCTATTGGTTTCACTGATATATTTTGTTATGTTATTAGTTATATAATATAGTGCAACAAAATTAAATTTCTATTTTTTGAAACCCCAATCCTTATAGATTTCCAGTATCATATAGGTCTATTGGCAAAAATGGAAGAAATTCAGTATAATGTCAAAACTTAATTATTGTAGTGAATCTATGAATTCTTAGAGATAATAACTACTGATACTCTAAAAAATGAGGAGCTGATGAGAGACAATCAAGGATTTATTTAGGGTTTAAAATATTCAATTCAGGTTACACAGTGTCACGTATAAATCTAAAATATTTTCCTGAGAAGGGGTAAAAGTTGTATTTTTTATAGGAAAGAAAGGTAGATGAGGGAGTTGGCTAAAGAAAAGAGTTAATTAGTATTAACAAGCCTCAGCTATTCTTAGTGATCCATAATTGGTTACTGATTGTAGTTTCTAAGTCTATAATCATGAATCATTGTCATTAGAATATCCATTCTCCTGTTGGGATGTTAAACAATAGTTTGTGAAATAGTATCTCTTTAGCCCAGTCCAAATGTTTTTGGCCCAGTCCAAAGAGACATCAAGTGTTTTTTCTACATGGCAACACTGGTCCTATTAAAAGTGGCTCCACATATGTGTCTGTTTGTCACACTCTAAGAGTATAATATTCCCCTTGCTATTTCTTCATCAGAGCTAAAACTAAACTGGCATTGACAGGGACAAAGTCTGACAACAGTAGACACAAAGTGTTCACTAGTGAGTCCTCAGCTGATTTTATAATTTTTAGGACCCCCTCAACAAATTTTAAATAACAGTGCATTTCAATCCTAAGAAAAGTGCCTCCAACAAATAAAAGTCCTGTGACAATATCAGCATAGATTCATATTTGGGAAATATTACCAGAAAAATAAGATCAATAAATTTTTTGAAGGTCTGTCTCCTCCTCCAGTCATTTTTCTTATTTGTTTCTATGTATTGTCCTAATGATTTGATGCAAGTTTTACAAGAATACTAGACCAAAGTAGTAAATGACTAATTCCATTCTTGGTCTTTCCATTAAGCATCATTGACAAGACTTAATTTCATTATGACTATGTCGTTATTTAGAGAGGCACATAAATTCTTAAGCTTAATTCATCAAACCATAAAAAGTGTATCACACAATTTTAAAGAAAGAACTCAATCTGAAAATTGTAGACTCTGCAGTTCATATTCTATGAACTAGTGATTTATAAAGTTTGATGTAAAACACTGAAATTTTTGTATTGTATACCATAGAAAAAATATTTTGAAAAAAGGTATTATAAAGCACACTTTCAATATCAAGGGTAATAATATAAATTGTTAAAGAATAAATGTAACCTTATTTATTTATGAATAGCATTTTAAACAGTAATTATAAATTACATTTTTATAGAATTTACATGAAAATATTTATGAGAAATAAAATAGAAATTGAAATAATATGTGAGAGAAAACTAGGGCATGGAAATGTATATTATTAGATCACATATAGTTTGTTGACTTGTTCTAAAAAGTCAGCTATAAAATTCTGCCAGACAAAAATGAAAAATCAGAATCATTTATAATAGTGACAATAGTCAAAAGATAAAAATATACATAGAGAAACCCATCTCTCTACAAGTAAAGCTACAAGTAGAACTTCTATAATCCTATATAGAGCTACAAGCAGAACTATAATCCTATTAAAAAAGCTAGAGAAACCAATGAATGACACAGTAACATACTAAAATTAAACCCCATATTAGATCCCATCCTAAAAAAATCATATTTTTATACTCCAATAAAACAGATGTTGTCTATTTTATTAATTTACTATATCTTATTCAATTTTTACTATTAGGTAAATGTAACTTTACTTTGTATGCTATTTATGTTTAAATGTTTTCCAGAGTCCTTAAAATAATATCAGAATGATTTTATAATTATAACTTTTAATTTACATAATAATGCTATTTGTACCCATGCAATGATCTAACCCTTTCATGGAACAAAAAAAAAAAAAATTCCCTGAACATCTTTTTATTCTAAGTGATGGCATAGAAAGTCTAATAAAACCTTGTGACATACTTCCCAACATATAATTTCTTCAGTGAATAGCAGCATAAAAAAGTACATGGAAAATAGGCTGGAAAGTGTCCTTCAAACTCATTTATTTCATTTTTTTGATATTTGAATGGTCCTTTTATTTTTAACTCAGAATGTGTATTTAATGAGAACCAGTAGTTATCACTCTTGTGTGTCAACCTAAAGTTGATACTAATTTGGCATTTAACGTAAAAGAATGATAGCTACAGGAGCAGTGACATGTATACAGAGATCTGTAGTCTCCTAAAGCCTTTTACATCAGGTCTTGATCAGAAGTTGGCATTTTCAAAGGTCATCCAGCTCAGAGTACTAGTCAATTACTGAACAACAAGCACTACTGACAGTTAAACACTGCTGCAGAATTACTAAGGTGCTACAGAGACACCAAATACTTTTGACAAATATTCTGCATGTTTTTTAGAAAATTCCCCCAATATCTTCCTTGAAGCTTTTCCTTGTCAATATATAAACATTCCATTTCTGTTACCTAAGAAATTCCTATATTAAAAGTTGGAGGAACAGCACTATGAAGCTATCGTGGCCATTGCAGCATGAGTTCAATCACCAGACAGGGAGCTGGCCATGTGGCACTCCCTGCCTCATGCCAGCTCCCTGCCTCACCAGCTATTCCCATCAGCAATGTATTTCAGTCAGTCTGCCTGTTCTGTTCCCCACTCTGTCTCTGGTGAATCCTCTCACCCCCCGCGCCTCTGGCCTATACCCCAACTCTTGTATGCATAAATAAGAATAATCTTTGAAAAAATTTGTGCATTTTAAAAATATTAACACAGTGTGCTTTGATCTTTTTTTTTTTAAAGATTTATTTATTTATGCATACAAGAACTAGGGTACAGGCCAGAGGTGTGTGGGGTGAGAGGATTCACCACAGACAGAGCGGGGAGCAGAACAGGCAGATCAATGGAAGTACACTGCTGAGGGGAGCAGAAGGCACAGCAGGAGAGGTCTGCTGCACCATGTGGGTCCCCTCCCTGGCAGACAGCAGGGATCAAACTCATGCTGCAGTGGCTGAGGTTTGCTTCATAGTGCATTGCTTAATCCACTGCGCCACCAGGGAGGCCCGTGCCTTGATCATTTTAGTGAACAAAATAGGACATATATGTACACATATACATACATACATACATAATATGTGTATATATTTATATGACTCTGTATTTACATACCTGGGAAATAGATCATTAGTTGTTTCTTCAAATTATACCTGACAGAGGTTGTTATGAAAACATACTTTTAAAAGTAAATTATCCTGGAGCATATATTCATGTATAGTGAAGATACTTCACTAGTTATAATCAATGATCACTGTATTTAATCAATATTCTAGAATGCCTAGCCTAGCATATTATTTTGTGGAGGATTCATTTAATTAGTATTACCTGATATTTCTCATTGATATCACTGCTACATAAACTATTTCCTTGGAAATTGTTTTAGATATTTTAGATCATGTTTTAGAGACAAATTTAGCAAGAGAAAGATTTTGGAAGGAAAACAGTTTGAATCAAGTAAACACATTCAAAATTACATAGAGTATCCAAACTTCAATGTGAAACATGTATTTTCTCTCTATTTTTAATGCCTACTAGAAAAAAAAAAATCCACTGAATTATGAAACGTAACCCACATAGATGGCTGTCCTTTTAGCCCCAGAGAGTCCTAACATAAATCTCATCCCCTCCACTGGATTCCAGAAGGCATCTAATCATACCAGCATAATTTTGTTTTCTGTAATTATATTCAGGATTCTTGAGGTTACAAGAAAGGTCACATTGCACAGTATACTGACTATAGCATTTTGCTTGAAAAGTCCCTGGTGCTCTGATATTTCTAAGTTTTTTACTAACTGTCCTGCCATAACCCAATACATTAGTCAGGCTTTTCTTTCTTCTGGTAAATTTCTACCTGACTCTTCCAGCTTTATTGACTCTCTCTTTAAGTAGAACATTTTAGTGTGCATTTCTCTGTTACATACATTAGTGAATAATCAGTTTCAGAAGGAAACTATTAGTCTCTCTGTCTATCTATCATTATCATCTCCTCTCTTTACAGGAAGGGATATATATTTTGAAGAATATCATCAAAACCATGTTTATATTTTTTTCTCTATCCTTTATTTTTTAACCCTATTCATCAAAATAAAGTTAGTTACAAAGGACAGCAATTTTAAAACCAATTTCTCTCTAATTATCTCTGAAGGCACAGATATATAAATAATGTTATCAGTCTCTATTCCCATATATTTCTACTTAACTCAGAAATTGATATTGTTAAATATACTAAGTTAAAAATATGAATGTCTAATTATTCCTTTGATATATATATAATTTCCTAGCTATTTAAAAATAATTAGAATTAAGTTCAGCATGTACTAATATATGAAATTGTTATTCATATTGTACTTAATGTTCTAGTAGGCATTGTACTAGGAACTGGGGCTATAATAGCAGGTGGCACCCTCAGTCCTCTCACAGTCTCCTTGAGAGAAAAAAAAATATATATGAGTATATATAAATACATAAGAACAAATATACACGAATATATATACATTATACAAGTGATACATATGCTATTTAAATGAATATTATTTTTTGTTTAGAAAGGTTTTATATTTGCAAGAACAGTGAAAACAATTAGCAACAGGACTCTGAAATCAAAATGTGGTTTAAAACCCTGTTCCGGGCCTCCCTGGTGGCTCAGTGGGTTAGGCAACGCACTATGAAACAAACCGCAGTCACTGCAGCACAAGTTCGATCCCTGCCGCCGGCCAGGGCGGGGTCCCACATGGTGCAGCAGACCTCTCCTGCTGTGCCCGCTGCTCCTCTCAGCAGTGTACTTCCGTTGATCTGCCTGTTCTGCTCCCTGCTCTCTGTGGTGAATCCTCTCACCCACCCCCACACCTCTGGCCTGTACCCTAGTTCTTGTATGCATGAATAAATAAATCTTTAAAAATAAATAAATAAATAAAACCCTGTTCCACTACTTCCTGTATGATAGGGATATTTTTAGCATCTTCATGCATTAGATCACTTTTCTGAAAAACTTGAATATTAATAACACCTCATCTCATAATTTATGATGATTAAATAATACTTGTAAAAACCATGTTGTGTGGCATATTATTGGTAGAAAACAAATATTTGCTCTAATTTGATGATGGTGGTGGTGTTGGTAGTGATAGGATAAAAAATACATGAAGTTTCTCTTTTTTTTTTTAAAGATTTATTTATTTATGCATACAAGCACTGGGGTACAGACCAGAGGTGTGGGGGTGAGAGGATTCACCACAGACAGAGCGGGAAGCAGAACAGGCAGATCAACTGAAGTTCACTGCTGAGGGGAGCAGCGCGCAAGGCAGGAGAGGTCTGCCGCGCCATGTGGGTCCCCTCCCTGGCAGGCAGCAGGGATCGAACTCGTGCTAAGGTGGCCGTGGTCCGCTTCATAGTGTGTTGCTTAACCCACTGCGCCACCAGGGAGGCCCAAAAAATACATGAAGTTTCAACCCTTTCACATTTCCTGAAATCTTTACCTTCTTTCCTTTATTCTTAGCCAGTGCCCTTCCATCTTAAGATAATATCAGAAATACATAAACAACATTGATATGGATTAAGGTTTTCCTGTGAAGCAGGCCCAGTAGTTATCCAGCATATATATCCGTACCTATATTAACAAATCTGCCTACAGGAAACTGGAGACTTAGGAAAACCAGTGTGAGTCCAAATGCCTTGAGAACTATGCTTGCTGATTGTTTAAATCAAATTGTGGTTTAAAACACTTAAATCCCAGTGCAGGATTGGAGAATAGGAGATGTCTCAATTTAGGCACTGGGCAAGAAGCAAAGTGAATCCCTCCCCTTTTTTCCATTTAGGACCTCAGGGAATTGGATGATGTTCTCCTACATTGGGGAAGATACATATACTTCACTGAGTCCAGGGGTTCAAACACTTATCTTAACTAAATACAAACATAATCAGAAATAATGTTTAATGTGGATACCCCAGGATCAGTAAAGTTGTCAGAATTAACTATCATACAGTAGTTTTCTCAGAGTGTTAATAACAGCAATTACAATAATGAAATAACTACAGATATTGAATTATATCCAAGGCATATTGTCCCATTTTTTTCCTCTTTTCATACAAAAAAAAGAGCAACTTTGTTATCAATTTCAGACTAGATATACACTAGTCTCTTATTCTCTAGCTGTCTAGGCACAACATGCCTCCAGACCAATCACCCATATAAACTAAGAAAGAATTCCTAGTGCTTCTCAAACTTTCATGTGCATGTGAATTACTTAGGGGTGTGTTAAAATAAATAATATTCTGATTTGGGTGGTCAGGGATGGCATTAATATTTATTTTAGTCTATCAGGTCTTAACTGATGCTGCTCATCCATGGATCACATTTTCAGTAAGCAGGGACTCACATAAAGGTGCTTACACCCCGCTAGGATTCACTGTTTCCTGTAACTCTAATATTGTGTGGCTATTTATTACTAAGTACTTGATCAACCCTGTTTTTAAAAATACTGATTCTAGTCGTCTTTATTAAGATAATACCCCGTCATTGAATGTCCAGTGTTTGGTTCTCTTAATTTCCAGACATGATAAACAATTTTCTTTTTTGTTAACTTTATCCCTCTCACTATAATCCGAATGATTCTCTCTGACCAGCTCTTCATTCTGTTTTACATGGCTGAATCCTATTTATCCCTCTCACCATAATCACTATAATCTCACTATAATCTCTGACCAGCTCTTCATTCTGTTTTACATGGCTGAATACTTCTCATTTTCATATCTCCACTTAAATGTAACCTCTTCTAAGATTCCTTAAGAACAATTTAACACTCTAAATGCTTGACACATTCAATCTCTGGCAAGGCAACCAGCTTTGCCTTCTTGGTAAAGAATTGGCCTTATTGATGCTGTTTTAGACTTTCTTTATATCCATATCTCAGATTAGTGTTTAGCCTAGAGAAAATTTTGAACAGATTGTATTAATTTATTGTTGCTTTAAAAATGACAATAAATTTAGTGGATTAAAATAACATGAGTTTATTATCTTACACTTTTAAAGTCAGAAATCTAAAATATTTGGAGGGACTCTAGGATTCACTATGTACACTCTTATTGTACACTGTTCTTTGTAAAAATAATGAAGTCAACTTGCTTGTAAAGACTTACATTTGGATAGATGAACTAAATGCAACTCAGTGACTAAATACATTTTTATATCTGCATAAACCTGAACAATGTTTTATTAATTTTTGTTCTGTGTGTGTGTATGTGTTTACGTAAAGATAAGCACAACTGAGAAATATTTCCAGCTGTAAAGAAATTTAAATGAAGGCTTATTCTGTTAGTTTTGTTTTGTGTTGACATTTTCATTATTTTTTAAGATCAATTGCATGTTTTCATATTACATTTAAAAATGTTTGTAACTGTTTCATCAGAGAGTATTTGATTTCAGAGCATCTGTAGTAAGTTTAATAATATAAATATAAGGGACATCCCTGGTGTCACAGGGGTTAAGTCACAGCACTATGAAATTGTCTGCAGTCACTATAGTTTGAGTGTGATCCCTGGCCAGGAGCTGGCCCAGGTGGCATGGCAGACCTCTCTGGTATCGCCCACTGCCTCTCTCAGCAGTGTATTTCTGTCAGTCTGCCTGATCTGTTCCCCACTCTTTCTCTGGTGAATCCTCTCACCCCCTCCCCCACACCTCTGGCCTGAACCCCAGTTCTTCAATGCATAAATAAATAATTCCTTTAAAAAATGTTAAAGTGCCATTAAAAAAGTAATGCAAGCATTTTTTTCAAGGGATCAAATCACTGTACATATTTTAGCTATCAGTTATTAAATCTTTGTATGAATTATGCAGAGATAATTCTGCATCTCATCTCATTATTCTTACAGTTTTGGGATACCATGTGTGAATGTACATTATTTTTTAATATCAAAAATGAGCAATATTAATTAAATGTCATTATTAATTAGTCATTAATTAAAGCATAAACATGAATATCTTCTGATATATATACATGGTTTCAATTAGAATACCTTCTTGCTTAATAAGATCTATTTGTGAAAATACTTGGTGAAAGAGGTGATTCATGGATATTGAGCATGGCGATGTTTCTTGGCTCAGATACAATTCTCAGCTTCCTTTCTCTTCCCCATCTTTTTCTGACTTTTTGATCTAACCTACCAGTGACACAGGGAAGATGGCTTAGTCATGAGGAATATGCTGCACCTGGATTAAGACACTTACGTTTAAATTCTGGTTCTGACACTAATAACTTAGACAATTTTATCATTGTATCTATCCATCATTTTTCATCTATCTGTCATATATCATCTATTGTCTATTATCCATCTATCTATTTAAATTTGGATCTATCTTTAAGTAGATAGACATATTAAAAGAACAGTTTTTTCACTTAAATATGTTACTGTTCAATATTAATAAAAAGTCTACAACTTATACCTGCTTATTAAGCAATGCATTGACTCTGAGGATGTAGATGATGAAAACTAGTAGTCTACTATTTAATGAGCATTTAGAAGTAACAAAAATGTTGAAATTTTTTACCAGTTATTACAATTAGCACAACACACATTAATATTAACATTCCTTTTAATATTACCTGATGATATAATAAGTCACCAAAAATGGTCTTGAATCCTTTTTTTTTTAAAGATTTATTTATTTATGCATACAAGCACTGGGGTACAGGCCAGAGGTGTAGGGGGGTGAGACGATTCACCACAGACAGAGCGGGGAGCAGAACAGGCAGATCAACAGAAGTACACTGCTGAGGGGAGCAGCGGGCACAGCAGGAGAGGTCTGCCACACCATGTGGGTCCCCTCCCTGGCAGGCAGCAGGGATCGAACTCATGCTGCAGTGGCTGCGATTTGCTTCGTAGTGCGTTGCTTAACCCACTGCGCCACCAGGGGAGGCCCTTGAATCCTTTTTCATTCTGTTAAGAATATCCTTTCTTGGGCCTCCCTTTGTGGCGCAGCAGGTTGAGCACCACATTGTGAAGCAACTGCAGCACAGCAATGCAAAATCAATCCCAGGCCAGGGACCTCTCCTGCTGCTCCCACTTCTCCCCTCAACAGTGTATTTCAGTCAATCTGCCTGTTCTGCTCCCCAGTCTGTTTCTGGTGAATCCTCTCATCTGCTGTCACCCTCACCTGTACCCCAACTTTTGTATGCATATATAAGTAAATCTTTAAAATAAATAAATATATTCTTTCTCAATGAAACTTGGGTCTTCTGCTTAATACATTTCAAAGTATGAAATTATTTGTTATATTTGAAAGTTGACTAGAATCCTTTTATTTTATTTTTTTTAAAGATTTATTTATTTATGCATACAAGCACTGGGGTACAGGCCAGAGGTGTAGGGGGGTGAGACGATTCACCACAGAGAGCGGGGAGCAGA
>JAGFMF010011791.1:8593426-8673008 GCA_019455555.1 Galemys pyrenaicus
CCCCCCTGGCCGGCAGCAGGGATCGAACTCGTGCTGCAGTGGCTGCGATTTGCTTCGTAGTGCGTTGCTTAACCCACTGCGCCACCAGGGGAGACCCTAGAATCCTTTTACATTATACAAGATGGTCAAGTAACTTAGGAGTCCATTCTTCAGCACGTTCTGAACAGTATTCATTACATAAGACTGAAGTGTTTTTGGCAGTGTCAAACTAATAATTCTAAACCATCTGGAAGATAAATTCCCTCTAATGCCTAGAAGTCTTTTGATACTAATATAGAGAAATAATGTGTTGACAACTGTTATACTATCAAGTATTAGAGCCTTAAATAACTTCATGTCCAGAAAAGGATCTTTACCTTTATTTTAATAAAATGTTTCATGAGATTTTTACTCATAATTTAGTGAGTCATTTGATTCTTATAACTTGTCTTAAATGCAAAAGGATTCTCTAAAAAAATTAAGGTAAGGAAAACTAAACTCAAGCTTATAGTGTAATGAGTATGTGATTCAATGAATATCATTTTTTAGCAAATATTGGAAAGTTTCTTAAGAAATCAACTTAATAGGAAATTAATTAACTTTGGGATGGATAAGACAATGATCTTTGGTTTCACAGAATTGCTAAGAGGAAATGATAGCTTACTTTTTAGTGGCAAACAAATGTACAAAAATATCTGTATATATAAACTGATCACAAACAGTCACAGTTTTACAACAGGTAGAAAATAGGTACTAGAAAAAAAGGGGGTTTTAAATATTGCTTTAAGCAGTTTACTAATTGCACATGCTTTAGTTGCACATGTAAGGTATTAGTTTTGCTCTTAGCATGAATGTAAAACTCATTTCTACATAATTGAAAAATTACATATATTGTCTCTTTTTTAAAAAGATTTTATTTATTTATGCATACAAAAGCTGGGGTACAGGCCAGAGGCGTGGGAGTTGAGAGGATTCATCAGAGACCAAGTGGGGAGCAGAATAGGCAGATGGACTGAAATACACTGCTGAGAGGAACAGTGGGCAAGACAGAAGAGATTTGCTGTGCCATGTGGGTCTCCTCCTTGGTTGGGGGTCTAACTCGCACTGCAGTGGCTGTGGAAGTCCCACAGTGTGGCGCTCAATCCCATGTGCCACCAGGGAGGCCCTATTATCTCATTTAATTTTAAAAAGGGAAAGCTTATACACACAACCTCTAATGATGATAATAATAAAGAATTTCAAAGTCTTTTACCTGTTAGGGTAGTTTTGGATGAAAGATAATATACTAAACATTTTTGAAAAATATTTATGAT
The DNA here is from genome assembly GCA_019455555.1 of Galemys pyrenaicus. NCBI lineage: Eukaryota > Metazoa > Chordata > Mammalia > Eulipotyphla > Talpidae > Galemys > Galemys pyrenaicus. Next base: position 8,594,719 of record JAGFMF010011791.1, read on the forward strand.
TTATTCATTTATATAAATACAAATCTAAGGGTAAGAGGATTCCAGGGTTATTTTAATCAGTCAATAGATGTAATTACTTACAGTCATCCAACTTCTCTGTTAATTTCTGCCCTTCCTTTTAATGAGAAGAGTAGCTTTCAATCTCTAGTAGTACTTCCAAAATAGCATTACATAAGGCTTCCCTATTGGCTCAAGGGGTTAAGCACCACACTATGAAACTTGGCAGCCACTGCAGCATGAGTTCCATCCCTGGCCAAGGAGTTGACCCACATGGCACAGCAGACCTCTCCTGTCTCGCCCACTGCTCCCCTCAGTAGTGTATTTCAGTCACTTCGCCTTTCCCACTCTGTCTCTGGTGAATCCTCTCACCCCATGTCCACACCCCACACTGCCTCTGTCCTACATCTCTTGTATGAATAGTAAATAAATCTTTTTTTTTAAAAAATAGCATCACACAGCAGAAAGGGGAGGGGCTAGTTTTTACACTTCTTACCCCTTTCAGATAGATTATTAGACTTTGCAGAAGTTCCCCTATTATTTCAGTTGAGATTGATCAGTCAGAATCTGACCTACTGTCAACTGTTCAAGTTAGTAACTGGCCTTTTCTGCTTAGAGAGGGACATGTGGGCAGTGGAAGACTCAGTGGGGAACAGTTGATGCCTGAGTAAGCAAAGGAGTGTACCATAGGCATGACTACAAGGACACATGAGAACACCAATCAGTCCCAGGTCCCAGACACTCTCTCACAAAATCTCATTTGAGGTTTTGGCTTACACTCAAAACTGTAAATCAATTTTATGCATTTGAAAGGATTAACATTCTCTTTCATCAAAGCACATCTGTCAGTATATAGTAAGTAATATTCACATGATCTCTTAATTTTTTTTAGTTAAAGAAAATCCAACAGTGAAAAAGAAGTATCATACTTGAATATCCTGTTTCTAGAAGTAAACCCCTTGGAAATTTTATGAAGATATAAACAAAATGCTCCTCTATTTTTTTTTTAACACAAGTTTGAGTTGTCTTTGGTGCAGATATATTTATACTTAGGAAGTTTGTTGTTTTAAATATTGGAAACCAATTAAAAGTTTCAAGTGGTTAATTACCATGAGGCTATTAACCAACAAAATGACTTTTGTGGTAAAGAAACCAATGTAAGTAAATTATAAAAGCATAAGAAACAAAGAAACACAAAATGAGTGATAACAAAAGGGTTTTGATTTTCTTGCTTCAGATCACAAAAAAATGAGTAACTTTACAAGGTGGACTGCTTTCTATACTTTACAAATGTCAATGTTATTACCTTCCTATTCACAGTGAGTAATAATGTTTGATTGCAGTTACTTTCCCATAACCCTAAAGATGTGATGTATGAGTTATATATTGTAGTGTCAAATTTTACTTCATAAGCCAAGAGAATGCACTTTTTAATATCAGTAATGTATAAAGATTAAGTAAATGCTTTATAAGATTATCAAATAATATATTTAGGAAAATATCTCTAAATACTTTTCAATTTCCATAATTTAGTCTATATTATTTTGCTTTTCTTCAAATACCTTGCTTTAGCTAGTAGAAAACATATACACATATATTTGTATGTACATTGAAAAATAGATAATCCCTTAATAATGAAGATCTTGATTTTTTCCAAATTATTTAGTCATTGAAATAGAATGAAAAGCAAAGCATAAAATGTTCATTTCCACAAATCATGTAGAATGTTTCCATTTAGATTTGTATATTATTATGAATAATTTCTTATTTTACAACCAAAATGTAAAATGTTAAAATGTTTTGAATTTGTTAATGACTCATTTAAGTCACTTATACTTTCATCTTTCCTTAAGTATAGCTGAAAACTATTTTAAATATGTATAGCATAAATTGTCATATTCCATATTATGACCTTGGGTAAAGATTATATTTTTAAATCAAGAAGTCATAGCAGTTTCATCAGAGTGGATTCTCAAACCTTATCAATAATTGTTATTCAGGTCAAGGATGGGGGATTGGAGGTGGGTATGTAGAATTGTAGAGTTGAATATTGCCTTGAGTTATCTTCGTAGCGTTTCCTTTATATGAGGAAATAGTCAATCCTACTCCTTCTTCACATCAACTAGACAAATTCTGATTCTGGACTTTCAGTTCTTCATTTCTACCATACCATACTACCTCATATATATTCTTATCATTATTTAGTTTTGTACATAGGGTACTGTTTTTTCTTAGTCTTCTTTCCAATGTACTACACAATTTGATCTTTACACTGAGTCATTGCTTCTTAAAATTGTTGAGGGGTCTCCCCAGTGGCCTAGGGGTTAATTTCAGCACAATAAACTGTATGGCCTGAGTTCAATCCCCAGCCAGAGTGCTAACCCAGTTGGTGTAGCAGACCTCTCCTGTCATGCCCGCTGCTCTCCTCAGCAGTGTATTTCAGTCCATCTGCCTGTTGTGCACCACCCTCTGTCTTTGGTGAATCCTTTCACCCCTTGCACCTCAGGCCTACACCCCAGATCTTCATGCAAAAATTTAAAAAAGTTAGTTAAATTCATTGATTAAAATAATATCTAAAGGACCTCCCTGGTAGCACAAGGGGTTGAGTGTACACTAGTGGGCTTCCGCAGCAACTGCAGTACAAGTTTGATTCCTGGTCAGGGATCTAACCACGGCACCTCAGACCTCTCCTGCCTCGCCTGCTGCTCCCCTAAACAGTGTATTTCTATCAGTCTGCCTATTCTGCTCCCCACTCTGTCTGTGGTGAATCCTCTCACCTCCTGAGCCTCTGGCCTGTACCCCATCTCTTGTATGCATAGATAAATAAAATATTAAAAAAATAGTATCTAAATGACAATGAGTAAATGGGAATCCCTTGATATACAATATCTGCCAAAAATGAAAAAAAACCTTAGTTTTTAAATTTAAGAAAAATTTGATATTTTTATCCAGTGTTATGTTCATGTTGACTACTGAAACAAAATTCTAACTTACTTAGCTTCAGTTGTGAAGTAGAAATCAATGAAATTGGAATTTTTTCTGATTAAAAAAGGCTGACTTAAATGAGCATGAAACATTGTGTAGTCTTGTTTTGTCTTATTTAATATTCATGTTTCATTGCATAAATATTATGTTTGGTTAACAAACAATGATCAATATATATAGGTAAGGCAACACATTAGATTTTTAAAATCTGAAATTTCTTAATATGAAACACATTTGTTTTTGTGGGCCTCTATGTATTTAGAACCAAAACTAGTTAAATTTCTTAATATTCCTTTCCTTTCATTTTGCAAGTATAATTATGACTTCTAAATTTCTCCTGGTTAATTATCTCACATATGGAGGTCAGGATAAAGGCAACTTAATAATACACTATTTTGGAAAAAAGTGATCTGAAACTCAAAAGTATAATATGATTAGAGTATAATCTCCACAAAAGGTAGGGAGATTCCTTTTCCCACATGGTGAAAGGTGGAGTTTAGCTGTAAAGGGGAGATAGAATTAGAAGAGAAGACACAGAAGACTCGTGATGATGAGAGACATGTGAAAAAGCAGCTGTGCTTGCTTCTTGGCCTGAACTTGCACCTGGGACTTGAACATAGAAAAAGACACATGGAGTGGAGACATGTAGAAACACTTGGAACTTTAAAGGCAGTTTAAATTGGTTTGTAATTTGGTTTTGCTCCTACCATCCTAGGCTTATCTTGTCCTTTCGGCCCCTTTCTTATGGTCTCTGCCAGAAGCTGCTTTAAATTTGTACCAAGCTTCTAGGCTACAGTAGCTTTCCTTTGGACAAATTGTTTGGCTGAGTGTTTATCCACGAGGGATGGATAAATTTGGGTGTTTTATCGGAAAAAATATCCTTTCTCCTCTTTATCCACACCATTCTTTCACTTTAGAATTGTGTGCTGTCTTTATGGGACAGATGGCAGAACCCATTTAGAATGTGCAAGCTTGGGGGTCCTGGAGTACCCTATTCTGCACTCTAGCTATGTGAGGAAAGGTATTAACCCTTCTTTGCAAGATTTAAAAAAGGAGGCTAGAAACTTAAAAGATGAAACAGCTTGACTAGTATCCTGTCTCAAGGTCAGTCACTAGTGGCTCCTAATTCAGTGTCTCATTCCAGGGGTCACATTATTGCTTTCATGTCGGTCATCTCTGTCCCTGTGGCATTCTGTCAGACATAGTATCCTTAATATCAGAAATAAATTCAAGCTAAGATTTCAGCAAATAATAATGGTTTTTAAAAACATCAATAATTTGCCAGCAGCTTTCATTAGTCTATAGTATGGCAATAAGGGAAAGGTCAATGAAGAGACATCTTTTTAAATATATCTAACTTCACTGTTGGCACTTACAAAAACCAGCATGAGTCTCAAATCTAGTCTCAAAACTAGATACAAATCAAATTGTATCTAGTGCAAATCAATGCTACTAATCAGCATACCACATTTTCTATTTTAAAAGATATATTAATTGATTACTAGTGAGTAGTTTTGTTACAGGGCAGGGTGAGGGGCACCCCAGAACCCCCAAACCTGCCCTCTCTGAATGGGTTCTACCATCCACCGCATTAAGACAAACACAAGATCTTTAATGGAAAAGAACTTTAATACAATTAGGGTACAATACAGAAAAGACAAAGAATATAGTTACTAAGTTAAGCATCCAAAGTTACTCATCTCCTTGAGGGTAAAAGTCCAGCCAAATAGGATTGGCCCAAAGCCTGCCACATGTCTAAAGGACCTTTCAGTAAAAGACCCATAGAAAAAGGTCAGAAAGAGTCAGACAAATCCAGGAGGAAAAGACTAATATTAAAATCAAGATGAAAGCTGTCATTGTTAACCTCCCCACGGGTCTCTCACCCACATCTGTTCTAACCAGTCCAAGACCAAAAAGCAAGTGCAGTTTCTTCACATGTCTCTCTGCTCCACATGCCTCCTCCATGTCCCCTTGCTGCTCTCCATCCTGCTTCCTTCTTCCTCCCTTCCTTCTGTCCTCCTGTTTCCTCTCTGCAGAATCTTCTTATCCCTGCTCAGCTCCACCCAGTAAGGGCAGAACTGGGATTCTAGAACTTCCCTCTTTCCTGGAGACCACACTATTATAGTCTTAGCTTTATATATTCATGTTAGTTTATTCAACCAGATTACTCACTGAAGTGTTTCAACAAGTTGAAGGAATATTAAAGTCAGTGTCACAACAGTTCAAATATTGTAAAGACAGTTTATAGGAAAATGACTATAACATTAGTCACATAAACTTAAGAACCAAAGTTATTATATACAATGGTAATGATTCCTAGGTCAAGTAGGTCAAGTTAAGGATAATTGGGTAGCTTCAGAGAAAGTCCAGATGGGGAGCTCTGGAGAGTTGAAGAATCTTCAGAGATAAGGACAATAAGAGGGATAAAGGAAGATACAGAACTAAGGACAATAAAAGGGATTAATCAAACACCCCCAGGACAAGGGACTAGAACAAGGGTGATAAAGAAAAGTATGCTAAGATAAGGGCTGGGACAGAAACTTAGTTCTGGGCGAAGAGACATTAGGACAGTGAGACCACCTTGAACTAACCAATCACAAAGAGACTGGTGGAGTTTAGCTCCCTAAGTTCCCTGGCTCCTCCCAGGCCTGGTTCCAGTGGCCTGGGAGTCCCACTTCTCCTCAATAAAGTTTTTTTTTTTTTTTCTCTCTAAACAAATCTGCCTCTTCTTGCCTGCTTGCCTGACCATCTGCAGAGTTCCTTCTGCAGCTTCGTGAGACACCAACCCATGGTGGACTAGTGACTGGGACTAGCGTTGCCACGGTAGCCTGGAATCCATTCCTGGCTAGAAGACTAGGCTTAGAAACCTGAAATTATGGTATTAACAAAAATACATTAGTTTTCAAGTATATTTAAATTAAATAATATGAATAATGTGTTTTAGCAATCTGTCAAATATACTTATAAATGTGTATCCATGCATTATATGTTTACTTAAGTCCCATAACACTTTCCTCACTCCTTTTGTAGGAAATGGAAACTTTCTGGATCTTTTAATTCATTATGATTTTATCAAATAGAAAATGTACTGCAATTAGAAATAGACATTTAAATTTGCACCTGAAGGCTGATATTTGCAGTTCTTTCTATTGATGGGTTTAAATTGTGGACAAACACTTAATTGTGAAATTTTAAAATTAAGAAACTTAAATCAGTGCCTTTTCCTCAAGGACCTATGAAACCATTACAGGGCAGGGAGAGGGGCATCCCAGATTTCCCAAACCTGCCCTCTCTAATTGGGTTCTGCCATCCACTATATCAAGACAAAACATGTAAAACCTTTAATGGAAAGGAACTTTAATAACATTAGGGAACAATACAGAAAAGACAAAGAAGAGTTACTAAATGCATCCAAAATTACCTATCCCCTCTAAGGTAAAAGTCCAACCAAATGGGATTGACCCAAAGCAAGTCCCAAAAGCCTGCCACAAGTTTAAAGCACCTTTTGATGGAGACCCATACCAAAGGGTCAGAGATAGTCAGAGAAAAATCACAAGATAAAAACTGCCATAGTTAAGCTCCCCACAGGTCTCTCACCCAGACAGTTCCACCAGCCCAGGGCCAAAAAGGCAAGCACAGTTTCTTCATATGCCTCCTTGAGGTCCCCTTGATGCTCTCCATCCTGCTTCCTTCTTCCTTCTCCAGCTCCTCTCTAGCTTCTTCTTATCCCAGCTCAGCTCCACCCTACTTAGGGTGGGGCAGGGATCCTGGAATTTCCCCTTTTCCTGGGGACCACCCTGTTACAAAACTTATTCTGCCCTGAAGCAAATAACTATTTGTTAAGGATTAATATACTTGTAATGCTCTATTTTTTTTTCTCATCACAGGAGTTTTTTGTTTGTTTGTTTGTTTTTAAGATTTATTTATGCATACAAGAAATAGAGTATGGGCAAGAGGTGTGGAAGGATGAGAGGATTCACCAGAGACATAGTGGGGAGCAGAACAGGCAGATTAACTGAAATACACTGCTGAGGGGAGCAGCAGGTGTGATTGAAGAGGTCTACCATACCAGGTGGGTCATTTCCCTAACTGGAGATGGAATCCATGCTGCAGTGGTTGCAGATAACTTCATAGTGCTGCCACTTAACCCCTAGTTACACCAGGGAGACCCTCATCACAGGAATTTAAACCTTTTTGGTTTGGGGGTCTCTCAGTTATGTTAATTGAATTTTGAGTTTAGCCACCACTCAAAGTATTTGAGTCTCAGTTTTTTACTATATGCAGAGTTTGAGAATGGATAAAACCAATTCTTCATTCTTTGAAATCAAATGGATGATTGAATCAACAAGAGCCTTGGAAATTTGGCACATGAATTCCCTCCTTGTGAAATCTGACCTTTTGCTACTCAGTGTCTTTGTTATGCTAAAACCTTAACAGCAAGATTCCCACCTGTAGCTTTAGGGGAATGAAAAAGTCAAGTTCAAGTAAACCTATGAATAAATGGTAAATGAAAGAAAGCCTAATCCATAGCATGGGCAAGAAAAATTAATTACAAGAGACAAAAGATTGTCAAGTACTAAATTCAGGTGTTGAGATATAGAAAAAAAATGAATGAGCAGAAAATATGAAAATAAGAACAAAATAAAAAATATTAACAATCATTCCTACATGAGATTGTTGTGGCTAAAGTTCAAATGGAACAAATTCCTATTTTGATGTGTGTAATTAAAGTCATTTTGGGAGATGTTGGGTTTGCAGAGTGGGGTCCTCGGTTTCACTCTGGGAAAAGTTTCACCAGAGCTCCCCCTTCAGAGGCACTGCTGGGTTTCCCAGGTCATTTTCTCCATGAGACTGAGACATTGGTCGTACCAAAAAGGGCAGGTTTATTATAAACAGGAGAGAATAATAAAGGACACTTTAATAGACACAAGCAGGCAGAAAGGGCTTCCTGGAAAGGAACAGTTTGCTAAAATCGTGGCCTGTATGGTCGCCGGCGGCAGTCTCAAGGAGAGCTACCTCTGATGAGGGAGGTCAGTGAAGAGAAGCACTGGCATGGTACAGGGCTGCCTCTCCAAAAGGAAAAAGTTTCTTGAGAAGCAAGGCCCTCGTAGTCACAAGGGCCAGAAGGAGATTGCCAATGCAGAGAGTCTCCTTGTCCTTGGGAGGGACTCCCTCCTTGGAGTGATTTGTTTTTGTTGATTTTGAATAACTATGTAGAATTTGAAGAGCACTGGAAATTCTACAATGGTGATCAATCTCCATATCCTCACCTCAGATGTGTGCCCCAGGTCAATCTGCAATCTGACACTTGCTTGGGTCTGTGCCTTGGCACCTGAGTATTTTTAGTTTCCTGTAGCTAGTTGAACTACTATGTTAATCACTTCTACCTCTACTGTAGCTCCCTCCCAGTGTTGTGTGTTGTGTAAGCGAGGTTGTGAGGTTGAGATGCCTGAAACCAAGTTCTCTATTCTTTTCCTCCATCATAATTATTTGTTAATTATGAAGAAATGAAACAATATTTGTCACCTGTTTTGTTGTATATGGATAGATGACTAAATTTTAAGAATTAAGACACATTAAAGTATTTAGAACTACATATCAAAAATAATGTTTAATTAGACTATAAGAACAATTAGTAGTTACCAAAAGTGAAGGGGGAAGGAAGGGTGAGTAAATAAGGTAAAATGGATCAAGTCTATGGTGAAGAATAGAATTAGAATTTTAGTGATGGTGTTACAGGGTAGGGAGAGGGATATTCTAGAATTTTTAAATTTGTTCTTTCTAAATGAGTTCTGTTAGCTGCTGCATTAAGACAAACATGTAAGGTTTTTAATGGAGAGGCATTTTAATACAGTTAGGGAATAATACAAAAAATACAGTTACTAAGTTAAGCTTCTAAAGTTACCCATCTCTTTGAGGGTAAAAATTTAGTTAAATAGGATTGGCTTAGCAAGCCCAAAAGCCTGCCACAAGTCCTAAGGACCTTTCAGTGGAGATTTATAGGAAAGTGTCAGAAAGAGTCAGAGAAGTTTGGGAGGAAAAGACTAATATTAAAATCAAGATGAAAGCTGCCGTTTTTAACCTCTCCACGAGTCTCTCACCCACATCTGTTCCAACCAGTCTAAGATCAAGAAGCACAGCTCCTTCGCATGTCCCTTTGCTCCAAGTGCCTCTTCTAGGTCTCCTTGCTGCTTTCTATCCTGCTTCCTTCTTTCTCCCTTCCTTCTGTCTCTAATCTCTTCTCCAGCATCTTCTTATCTCTGCTCAGCTCCACCCCAATTATGGTGGGACAGGGATTCTGGAACTTACCCCTTTCCTGAGGACCACCCTGTTACAATGGGTGAACTTAAAGTAGTATATGCACCTATGAATTCATAATGATGTGCATGGGAAATTTATATAATGTAATAATGCAATATTTAGTGAAATATATGAAAAAAATTTAAAAATGAAATATATCATAGAGTAAATTAAATGCATTTGAATTATATGCTAACTTTATCATTGAAAATAATTTCAAATTTAAATAATTATGAATTTTCAGATTGTGGGAACCCACGGGTGTTGAGGAAACCCGAGTTCTTCTATACAGCAAGAATTCATGAGGGAGTCACTATAAGTGAGTTAAAAGTGAAGTTATTGTAGGTGAAAGTACACACTCCAGAGTAGTGTGGGCGGATTCGTAGTATCAAGAGGAGGGGGAAAAATATATATGTATATACCATTTATGGCATAATAGCTATTAATTTAGAGATTTGGTTAAATCTTTATCTATTAGAATGGGTATCTGTGATTCATTATTATACTTTCTGGTATACCAGAGGACTATTTTGTTAGACAACATAAGTTCTGATTTTGTAACTTGTATGTGTGACTATATGCATATTTATATATACCTATGAATAATATATATATACACATATCTATAAACCTATAATTTAATTCTGAAATGCAAAGTAAAATTAACTTCTATACAGATCTAATATGTAGAAAAATGAAACATGTTCTAGTTTTAAACAGATGAGATAGAGATTTTTTTTTAAACAGATGAGATGGAGACTTTTTTTTTGGCCTTCACTTCCCTGCAGAGCATTTTTTTCTAATGGTCTCTAAGGAAAGATAATGATGCAGTATCCCTGAGTATCTCATCTTGAGAGAGCACAAGATTATAGTTTTTAAATGATAATGAGTTTGAATTAAATTTTGGCACAGTAATGAATTTACACCATTCCATCCTTTGTCCTTGCTTCAATATCTGTTTTGAAAAGGAAGTATAAGACTGTTAAAAGCTGATATTGTCAGAGCAAATAATGGTAATATAGACATCTTTCTGAGAGATTTTGACAGAATGTGTACCATGGAAACAATCTCTCAGCAACAAAATCGTCCAAATTGGGAAATAATCCCCAGGACTACTTACGCTTTTTACTTGTACTTTTGTGATTTTCTTTAAGCTATTTTAAATTCTCCATTAAAGAAACTCCAGGGATAAAAATCTATGACTGCATTAATACTGTATTCTATCTGAATTAGAAAATCAAACTGCAGATTCAGGGCTTTGAATATTCCCTTAGAAATAATCAAGAGTAGCACATTCACTTAAGATATGAGGAAAGCAAGATCCAAGAGGCCAATATACATTGCCCAGGGGCAAAAAGCAGTGACCTGGATAGCCTTCAGGGAACCACAGTTCTCTCTATTCCTTGTCAGGGGCTATTTTATTTAGGCTGTAACAAATACTGTCTATAAATTGAAGCATTTATTCATGTAAATTAGCAATGAATAAACTTTTACACAACTTTCATGTATTATTTTCAAAGACTTGATTCTAGGCAATACTTCCCTTATGAATAATTACCAATGGTATTAAAAATTTACATAGATTAGAAATATGGCAGTTCATTTAAAAATTCTAGTGACATAATCTTAATATATTAAAGGAGGGTCATTAATATGATGCTATGTATTTTATTGCTTATGAAACAAAAAAGCAGAATGATTACATACAAGAGTGCATCTTCTTAATTGTAAGAGGAATTCACTTTAAATTAGAACAAGGACACAAAGGTTTTTTGTAATGATTTATGAATAGTCAAAGAAAGAAAAGGTGTTCCTCTGTAGGTAAATATATCATTCTACTAAATATATCTTATTATTTTATTATATTCATTTTTTATGTAGTGTAACTTTTCTTATATTAGGAGTTGTCATTTGTAATAACAAACAAAATATGTATTCATTATCCTTTAAGTTGGTCTAATTCCAAGCAGTTGGTTGTAGAATTGATTCTAGTACTCTGAAATAGAAACAAAATATATTCCTTAGTTTAAAATCAAAATACTTCTGGTAAGTCTATAATGGCTCCATCTTTGGGGAATTAGTATATATTCTATAGAGAGTTACAAAGTATTGTTTTTGTCCCTTAGTGTCACTATTTCATGTGACATCTGCCTTCTCTTTGAAGTCCAGGTCCTAAAGTGCAGGGTAAATATTTCTGTTCTATTCTATTATTATTTATAATTTACAACCATGTGACTACTTCATATGTTATTGAATTTATTGTATTTTTTTTGTTGTTGTTGTTAACCTTTCTCATGTTATTTTGGTAACTTACCAGCAGAGCAATCAGATGATTGGAGGATTATTACTTTTGTGCCACAACATTGTCTTACTCACAGCTATATTAATTATGCAGAAAGATGCATCATATTTTCTAAGTAGGCTATTGATCGACTGAAAAAAAATAAATGAATTAATGAAAGGGACATGTGAATAAATGTCCACTAGTTTTGTAAAACCTGATCTAAATGAATAATTTGAGTGTCGATTGCATTGCCCTTATATTGAGTAAGTAAGTAGCATACAAACAGAAGACTAAATATCATTGAGCAGGGAGAACTACCATCACAGTCCTATGATCAATTTTCAAAAATTTAAAATGGACTTTACATACATAGTTCATGTGGTCTTTATTCTAGATTTGAAAATTTAATAGATTAAAAATATAAGTACTTAAAGCAATAGCAGGACATGAACATAGTTAAGCAAATTATTAATTTTTAATGCTTAAAAAGACCTCCAAGAAGTTTTAAGCTACCATTATCACCCTGTTTCTTCAAGAGACACAGATTTCAAAATACTTTAATCACACTTTTATAAGGATAGACCTACATCTTTTGTTTTAATACCATGCATTTAGTACAAGAGCCTTTTGTTTAATGTTTATGACCACATTTATCTAAAAACTGGGAAGAACACTGTTGAATGCTGATGGGTAGAGACATCTGCCAATGCAGATTTAAGATTATTCTGTACCATTTAAATCTTCACTTAATGGGTCATAAAATTTAAAAGTGAAAATGTTCTTATTCCATTTCTTACTTTCCTTGACTCTAATGGCTTCTTTGATCTTGCTTAGTAAGTATAATTGGGACACTTAAGAGTGAGATAAGCAGAGATTTCATTGACAGGTGAATAATTTTGTTTCCTGAAGGTATGATGATCCTTTTGGTATTTTGCCATAATTCATTTTTTAATTCAGTATAACTAGTGGATTTCTAAGAAAATATGCATAATTTTGCTCTAAAAGTGAACCTTTGAATGGATAACACTACATTATGTAATATCTATTTTGTTTTAATGTTATTTTTTAAAATATTTTATTTATTTTTGAATATAAGAACTGGGGTACAGATCAGAGGTGCAGGGTAGTGAGAGGATTCATCCGAGACAGAGTAGAGAGCAGAACAGGCAAATTGGCTGAAATATACTGCTGAGGGGAACAATGGGTGAGGCAGGAGAAGTCTGCTGCGTGGGCCTCCTTGGTGGCGCAGTAGGTTAGGCAACGCACTATGAAGCAAACTGCAGCCACTGGAGCACAAGTTTGATCCCTGCTGCCACCAGAGAGGGGGCCCACCTGGCATGGCAGACCTCTCCTGCTGTGCCTGCTGCTCCCCTCAGCAGTGTACTTCCGTTGATCCGCCTGTTCTGCTCCCTGCTCTCTGTGGTGAATCCTCTCACCCCTCCCACACCTCTGGCCTGTACCCTAGTTCTTGTATGCATAAATAAATAAATCTTTAAAAAAAAGAAGTCTGCTGCATGTGCCATCTGGGTCACCTCCCTGGCCGGGGATCAAACTTTTGTTGCAGTGGCTGCGGAAGGCCCACAGTGCAGCACTCAATCCCTTGTTCCACCAGGGAATCCCTGTATTAATGTTGTTATTGCAAAAAGTGAGATGGGAAAAGATACAATACGTGAGAGAAGCAGAATTTATAAAAATCAAAATGATATAGAATGTATCCCTACAAATTGGGGAGAAGCATCACAATGCAGCTGCCCCAGGGATGGATACCATTTTCCCAGCCAACTTGTATGCCATGGACAACTCCCAGCATGCCATGATTCATACTTCCTGAAAGGGGGCAACTGGGAAGGAAGAAAAATTGATCCTAAAATTTATTGAAAGGGAGGAGGAAAGAGACATTTGGAGAAGAGAAACATGGGTGAGAGACATGTAGTGAGGTTACTCTTTTAATTGGTCCTCACAGCTTTGGTATTTTGGCAGACACAATGGCAGACATTATCTTGACCTTGCAGTGACTTATATAGTACATTTTGACTTTGGTCTTTTCTTCTGTCCCAGATTTCTGTTCCTATTTAACCCTTTTCTTGTGGTTCCCTGAAAGTTGCTTTAGACTTGCAGCAAGCTTTTGGGCCTCGGATGCCTTGCTTTGGATCAAGCCTGCTTGACTGGTTATTCACCCATGAGAGGATGGATAATTTTCAGTGTTTGATCATCTTTTATTCAGTGTTTGAAATCATTTATTATTCTCTCTTGCTAGGCCATTGAACTTTCACACCAATTAAAGTTATCCTTGAGCTCTCTAAGAGTCTACTTTCTTTGCCTTTGTGTGCATGGATAGAACATGCAAAATGAATTTTTCTATTTAACAGTTTGGGGTCCCTAGGTAACCTTGATTTTGCCCAGTTTTAAAAATAAAAGTGTGAAAAATTGAACAAAAATTAAAGAGGGGGCCTCCCCTGGTGGCGCAGTGGGTTAAGCAACTCACTATGAAGTAAACCACAGCCACTGCAGCACGAGTTCGATCCCTGCTGCCGGCCAGGGACGGGACCCACATGGCGTGGCAGACCTCTCCTGCTGTGCCCGCTGCTCCCCTCAGCAGTGTACTTCTGTTGATCTGCCTGTTCTGCTCCCCGCTCTCTGTGGTGAATCCTCTCACCCCCCTACACCTCTGGCCTGTACCCCAGTGCTTGTATGCATAAATAAATAAATCTTTAAAAAAAAATTAAAGAGAGTTTATAACTTTTGTCTGTGAGTACAATGAAGTTTTAATGGAATTAATAATTTTTATAGAATACGTCATTTCAGAGAGATATTAGATACACTTTCAAAGTACACAGAAAGAGGCAAAAGTCAATAGAGTATCAGAGGATAATTTGAATGAAGATAGATCAGAATAACGTAAAACATTTCTAAAATGCCATCCCAGATAGAGAATCTTACAAACTACATAGTGATAACTTCACATAAAATTAAATGACTATACTTTTAGCATGTTGCTATGATAACAGTTTTTAACTTATATCAAATGTAATTTAATGCAATAACAGTAAATTTAAGACTAAATTTAACTGTAAGTTAAGTTCTGTGTTTAACATTTTTATATTAGACAAGTCATACTACTGTTTTGGTTGACTTTTCAATGGAATTAAGGAACGATAAGCAAATCACCTTGAATATTATCTTATCCCCTTATTTCAGATGGTTGTCATAGGAAAAAAAGAATTAGTTTTGTTTGGAGCATATTTTAGGCCCTGAAATTGTTGATTAGATTGATATGTATTTTTCTTGTTAGTTCTTTAAAATATGTTATTTTACAATAATAATTTTACATGGCAAATCTTCAGATTGGCATTTCACAAATGTGAAATTTTTGAAAATCAATACAGTGTTTGGAACACAATGAATTGAACAATATTAGTTTATATGTCACATAGCCAAAAATTCACTAGAAGAAAGTAATAATTTCCGATGATAATATCAAGAGAAATAATATATATATTTCCAAAATCTCTTTTAGAGAAAAACTGGCACTAATGTTATTATGTAAAATAGTTGCAGGGTTTACGCAAAAAGGCTGACTTTATATAAGATTGGAAATGATATTAACTTGATCTATTCATTAACTTCTATATCTTTGAAGAAAAAATTTCTTTCAACTGTAGTTGAATTTTTCTTTCTTCTTAAATGAATACATTAGGAACTTTTACTTCAATAGTCACGTAATTATGTGAATCTGAAGGGGTTCTACCTTTGGCCCCCATTCTTTCACTCTGAAATGTAAAGAGCCAATTTTTTCACCCTAGGTCTCTGGTAAACTCAACAAATGGAAAAAGAATGAATGTCTTCCTATCAGATCTAGGAAAAATATAGCTACAGCTTTTAGTGTTCAGAAGAAAGCATATATCTCCTAGGTGTTAGAAAACAATTTTGTCCTTCCCTTGACCTCTAAGTACTTTTTTCTTCTAGCTAATAAGCACTCACAGCAGAATTGAAACATATCCATAGTCATTCACATATCCATTCATCTTGGATGTTTTGAGGATTGAGATCATTGTTGTGGTTGATGGTTATATGACTGGAGAGAGAGAAAAAAAAGATTGACATAATTATTTTGAGACTGTCATAATAATTTCTAGTATTTGAGAAAATGTATTAAGGAGATTTATCATGCAGCATCATGAGTTGTTAGACTCAATAGATTTACTGCTGTTTAATTAGATGCAAGCTGAGAAAGTCAGAGTTTTAAGTGTATGTGTGTGTGTTTGTTTTTTATGAATCACTGCACTAAACATTGGGTGAGATATCTTTTTTCTACAACGAAATCCAGACACTAATATCCCTAATATACTAAAGTAGTATGAGAACCTTGTGTGTATGTGTATTTTTAATGATTATGCATATAATACTTTCTATATTTGAACACAGGATATCATATTTATGTTACACCATGAAAGATAGATGTGCTATGAAATATACCTTAATAAATTCTAGTTAGCTATTTAAAAATGACTTTTTGCAAGTTCCCAGTTTAACAACTCATATCTATTACTAGACAACAAAAGTTGTAGGAGTTCATTTAAGTTTCTATTGAAAACTCATCAGAATTACTTGAATTTGCATCAATTTGTTTCATGCTTGTCCAACATAAAGAAATACTTCCAATTATGCTCTGAATTTTATTAATTCTCAGATTTTTTTTTCTTTTTCTGTTATTTCCTATGTCTTCCATTTCTTCTTTTTCACTCTTTCCTAAGAATTCCATTTCCTTCTCTGATATCAAAATTGAAGTTCTACCAGAGGCAACATGATATAATTAACGCTGCAAGATAAGTCCCAATTACACATTGTCAAAATTGTTGGCTAGAACCAGTAACATGAAACATGAATCTAGACTCCTTCAGAGATACCAAGAAAAACATAAAATAATAAAGTAGCAAAAAATGATACTTATTAGCATGGATTGTTTCTGCAACATATTTGGTGTGCTCTATCGAAAAATTTTTTTACAGGAAAATAATAGAAAATATTTTTTTTTAAAGATTTATTTATTTATGCATACAAGCACTGGGGTACAGGCCAGAGGTGTAGGGGGGTGAGAGGATTCACCACAGACAGAGCGGGGAGCAGAACAGGCAGATCAACAGAAGTACACTGCTGAGGGGAGCAGAAGGCACAGCAGGAGAGGTCTGCTGCACCATGTGGTCCCCCTCCTGGCCGGCGGCAGGGATTGAACTCATGCTGCAGCGGCTGCGGTTTGCTTCATAGTGTGTTGCTTAACCCACTGCGCCACCAGGGAGGCCCCAAGAAAATATTTTTTTCTGTGATGCAGTTCTAGAAGAAAGACTGTCCAGTCAGAACAACAACCACCAATCATTACCTGAGACTATATATTATAATCCCCAATTTCCAGTGCATTTACATTCTGGCCACTGCATTGTGGGAGGAATTTAAAAACAGTTCTTCCAAGTATTCCCCAGAAGTGACTTATTCTCATTCGCTCTCTCTTCTGACTAACAGAAAATACAAAGGTGTTATTTGGTCCTGGCTTATATATTTTTTGAAGTCTTGGAGTCAGAGTGCATTCTTTGCTATCTCTGCTTCTATTTCTATCTTGACATCAACATGGAAAAACAGAGACAAACTGATGACCAAATTCTCATCACACCTGAGTCACATTTTAAGTAATGTTGAAAACATACATATAGTTCATGTATATGGTTAAGGATACCTTTGATCCTGAACATATGCATGACCAAGATCTGATCATAGTATCTGAACAATTCACCAAAGCCTGTTTTTTGCAGTGGCAGATTTACTGAATTATATCAATCTAGATCAAAGTCAGAATGGAATGAATGCCACAGTATTTATTTATTTATTTAAAATTTATTAGATTTATTTAATTGTATTTGACATCATTTGTAGTCCCCAGGGGGTTCCCACCACCATTTCACCCATGCACCATCACCTCAGCCCCTTGTGCTCTCTATGCCCTCATCCCCGTCTTTGCCCTCCCCTCCCTCCACCCACTGTCTTGATCCCTTGTGTTTATCTTTGACCTTTTGATCTTGTTGAGTTTTTATTCATTTGTTTGTTTGTTTTTGGTTGTGATTGCCCATTTCCTTGAGCTTTCTCTTTTTGTTTTGTTTTGTTCTTTTTTATTTTTTGTTATGGTTGTTGTTCTTTCACATTCCTCCTAAAAGTGAAGCCATCCAATATTTTCCCTTGCTTCTGACTTGTTTCCTTCTAGTTCCATCCGATTTTCTATAAATGTCCCTGGATTTCCATCTAAATGACATTTGTTTTCTTGTTCCTCTAAAATAAAATTTGGAAAATGTTCACAAATCTAAAGTTGTTCCTATTCTATATTTAAAGGGTAGCTAATAATAAGCTAGATTCAATTTTTTCTTCCAAATCCCTGATTTCTTTAGTTCTATTAATTATACCCTTTTCTAATAACAAAATGGATTAATTTATTTAATAATCATTTTTATTTTGGTCATGGTAAAACTTAGGCTGTAATGGAGTGATTCAACACCAATTTAGCATTTTAAAAAAGATAACAATATTTTTCTCTTTTGCATACTAAATCAAGGTCAGTATTACAGTCAGCTGAATCTCTGCTTCTATGGGGCATGACTCTCTTCTCTGTTATCTCCAATTCTATAAATTCTGACTGATACTGGAAACCAATTTGTCTTTTTATTGTAAACTATATATTTAACTTATTCAGGAACACTTTCCATTTTTATACACTATTATTTAATCCATCCATAAGGAAGTAAATTTTCCATTGGTTAACATAAGCAGCTTAGAAGCTATGATAGTCTTCTGATAAAGTATTACTGCATTATTGTATATCAGATTCCTATATGGCTTATCATTATTATTTACATCTGTAAAATGTAGAGACAGAATGGAAGATATTTCCAGTTTTGTTATTATTAAATGTGAGAATTCAAACAATTTATTTAACTTCTTTATGCGTGTTTATTCACCTTTAAAATGCATACAATAATAAAACTACCTCTAAGATCGATAAAATAAACTAATGGGTTTAAGGAACTTTGAAGAGCAACATCTGTAATAAATGCTCAGTAATATTAAAGAGTATGTGCTAGAATAATAAATACCTTTTGGTAAGTTAAATTGTTGTTTTCTTATTTACTTTCTTTTCATTAAAGATTTATTTTTGTGTAGAAGAACAGGAATGTAGACTAGAGTTCCTCTGGTGAGAGGAGTCACCTCTGGTGAGATGATTCACCAAAGATAAGAATGGGGAGCAGAACAGGCAGATCTACTGAAATATACTGCTAAAGAGAACAGAGGGTGAGATAGGAGAGGTTTGCTGTGTCATATGGGTCATCTCCTTGACTGGGGATCAAACGCAGCCTGAAGTGGTGATAGCACTGAGATTTAAGTGGCCAGGTAGGCCCCTTTGTTTACTTTTCTATCTATCATCCATTGTTTATGATGTATAATAGACCCTGAAATGATTATTGAGATATTACATTTCATGGCATTCTGCAAGTTGTCTTGAAACATCTAATTAACTGCTAATACTAAGAACCCACTATTAAAATTATGGTTTAATATAACTGATATACAATTGACAAATCAACCTATTGGCAGGAAACTATCTATTTTTTTAAAAAATTTGAGTCTTATTTTCCTATCAAAAAAAGCACAGCTCTCAAACATTATTTGTAGAATTATGTCATCTGAGAATGATACACAACTGATATTCACATAATGTTATAATACAATTTTACTTCAATAACAACAATTCAAAATTTAAAAATAACATTAATATATAGCTTCAAAAATGATAGATATATTATTTGTACCATTAATGTTAATATAGTTACTTAGAATTTGAGTAATTATAAAAGTGCAAAGGTTCTACTTAGGCTGTAATTATATTAGCATTTACCAGGCCTACTTTATATCCTTGTTGTTTTGTCTTTCATTAACTTTTAAAATGTTTGTTTCCTCAGTAATCGTGTTTCATACATTTTATATTCCATCTGCTCTCACTGGTGTATGACTGCAATGAATGCCAATTGGTGATTCATCCTAGTGATTTACAGATACAGAGTTCTTTAGATGTAAAATCAACTAAGCTCTTTTCACTGTGATCAATTACTTATGTCTTTCTTCCAGAAAAAAAGATATGATTTATCAGAGCCGCCAGTCAGTAATCTCTTAGAAACTCGGTCTTTCTCAAATGTCTTCAATTGAATGGATGATTTCTGCCATCATGTCAACCAATAGTATTTCTTCTCTCTGACATTGGGTTACTCATCCTGTAAAAACAGTTGCTAGAAAGGTCTTCACAGATTCTTTTTCACTTATTACCCTTTTGTTAATTTTTTTGCTGACTAAAAACAAGCAAGTGAGCTTTGATTTTATTATGGTGATTCAATAGCTCATTTCAGTAGAAACAATTGGTTTGGAAAGATTGGTGCCTTTCATTTAATTTTCTCTCATTTTCAATACCCTCAGACTTTTATGAGGCAAAATGTTGTTTTTTTTGGTCTATTCTGTGCTTTTAAGAAAACAAATATTCATACCATTTGTACCAATTATTTTGTTTCATATGACCATCAAATATCTGTTAGCTAATTCCTCAGTGTTGGTTGTGTTGTGTGTTAGGGCTTAGTGAATAATTAGGACTTGGTGTCTGTCATCCTAGTTCTACACCAGTGAGGAGATATGAATATGAATATGAATATGAATAAAAGCTAAATATGTAATCAGTGCATCTAAAACATATATTAGGGTAATCTAATTTATTAAATCCTGAATAATTAAAAGGAAATATATACATATCGCCCAACATATCAATAGAGTTGCCTTTTAAACTTCATGAATGTGCATTATTTTAATAAAAGTCACTATATTTTAAAAGAGAGCTTATTGTCACAAAACAAGAAACATTTATTTTCAATATATAAGCTTCTCTCTTTCATACTTTTATTGAAAAGTAACAAGATAAATAAAGCATAAAACTCCACTAAATCTTCAAAAAGATCATATTTCCTGAAAATTTATTAACTCTAGACTGTAAGAGTTCAATAATCTTTACATGTCTGTGGGTTTGTTATCAGTAAGAAGTTATTAACATATACATTAAGGTCCACATTACCAAAATGATCTTTTCATTTTAGGTGTAGTACAAATATTTTATGATATGGGAGCCTCTCTGGTGGCACAAGGAGTTAAGTCTCAGCACTATTAAGCTATTGACAGCCACTGTGGCCTGATTTTGTTCCCTGGCCAGGGAGCTAATCCATATTGTGCAGCAGACCCCTCCTGTCTTGCCAACTGCTCCCCTGAGCAGTGTGTTTCAGTAGATCCACCTCTTCTGCTCCCCATTCTGTCTCTGGTGATTCCTCTCATTAACAACACAGTGTGGGCCCCAGGAGTACATTTTCTAACCTTAGCAACAGTATATATAACACTGCATCCCCAACCATATATTCAGTCACCATTATGTTATACATTATATATTTTGATTAGTCAGAATGCAGTTAACACTAATATAGAGATTTGTGATTCCATACCAGACATTTAGAATTAGGGGTGAATTAAATCTCCAGATTTCTTATTAAAACTAAAATCACAAACATTGATAGAACTTGATTATTTTCGAAATATCTTTAAAATTAATTTGAAACTATTTATTTTGAGATTAACTATTTATAATTTGTATGAAAATGGCTTTGAAATTCTCTGAAGCAATTTACAATTGTGTAATGTTCTATACTTATAGTTTTCCTATGTGCCTTAAATTATGAGGATGCTCACCAGGATTGGTGTCATTACAATCAGTTAACAAATGCATTTATTTAACTTGTTCAGAGGCCCCTACAGAGATTT
Organism: Galemys pyrenaicus; assembly: GCA_019455555.1. Taxonomy (NCBI): domain Eukaryota; kingdom Metazoa; phylum Chordata; class Mammalia; order Eulipotyphla; family Talpidae; genus Galemys; species Galemys pyrenaicus. The sequence goes on from JAGFMF010011791.1 coordinate 8,616,167, forward strand.
TTAGGAAGAGATTTTTAGAGATCTTAGGCTAGTAGAATAATCTACTAACTGAATTGAACAACTATTAAGAATGCATTAAACATGTTTTAATACAAAGTACTATGTAACACTTTGCTTCCAGGTTATAGGGGAGAATTTCTGTGATTTTCCAGGAATAGGAGGAACCTGCCTGTCTCATTCAAATCTGACTTGGCATGTGAGTAAATGTGTCTATACTATGACTGCTCAGTGTTGGAGGTAGTGAGCATACCTTCAGAGATTCAGGTTCCTTCTAAAAAAATCTCTTCTAATTTCTGCCCATTAATTGTATTAGTGCTTCTTAAAACTAGGTTTTCATAGCTCTCAGTATTACTTATTTCACCATCAATGTTACTACAGAATTTTTTAAAGCAATGTGGAAAATAAATAAAATTGTATTTTTTGGAGCCAGGGGGTTCTTTCCTTTGAATTGCACATCTTCACTTTGGTTTTGCAACCTTGAAAAAATAGTTTAATGCTGTGCTTTGATTTTCTCAGCTATGGAATAGAGATAATAATGATAATAATAATGAAACCACATAGTGTTTTCAAGAGAAGTCAATGTGTACATGGACATAACACATTTAGCATGATGCCTGCCACATAGTTCACTCAGGAAACACAAGATTACATGAACATAGTATGGATGATGAGTGGGATTTACACTATGTTCTCATAATTCACAATCCTGCTGGTTCTTTTCTTTTGCCACCTCCAGATCAATTTTCCCAGCTTCTCGCATTGATTTTGTTCTGAATCTTCTCTGTGCTGCAGGAAGCTAACATCTAAAGACATCAGTAGACTTCTGTGTCTTTTAGCTTTCCATAGGCTTTAGCCAATGGCAAATAAATACCTGAAGGAAATAAGAGGACCAGAGGAGAGAGTAGAGGATGAACCTCTGCTTGACACATTTGGTATTAGACAGGTATCTTACCACAGAATTTGATTAGGGACCTTATTCCAAACTGTTCCTCTCACATTGTTGTTTGATCATTCTTTTTGAAATATAGGTGCAAAGGTTTCTAGTTATTATTGCCATTGTGTTCTTTACTGTCTTGCTGGTTCCCTTAACTCTATCTATTCTTTCATATATGATTCCTTTCTTCAGTTAAATACCATTGAACATGCTGGGTAGGGACATGTTATTTTTTGGTGAGTTAAATATGAGGTAAAAAAAAATGCAACATCAAATACTTCTTTGTGGCTTACTTAAAGACTCCTGAAAACTCTTTGCTCTTCAAGGACCTGCTCACTTCATCTAATGTTATATATTTAAGATTGTAGGGAAGCAGAGATTGTTGCGAGATGTCAGAATTCACAAAGATCTTGTTGACAGAAAACAGGCATTTTGACTCCACATGCTCTTTTCCACTTGCAAGGGAAGAAATGATTATTCCTCAGTGATTCTATTACCTATTTCTATAGAACAAATTTCACCAAAACTTGGTGGTTTAAAGTAAAATATTTCATTAGTTCACCATCATATGTGTTGGCAGTTTGCTCTAGACACGGCTGAGTGATCCTTCTCACATTATGAGTATGGCATCATCACATTTCTGGGGCATTATCTGGGATAATTAGATGTTCTTTTTATGTGAATGTGTCTCTTATTCTCCTTGAAGCTAACTAGGCTTGTATACTTAGGGGAAGGAATATTTTTTAGGGCAAGGTTTGAAGAAAGAACTGCAAAGCCCTTGAGTTCTATAGACTTAGAATCTGCATGAATCACATCTGCCATATATTCTTAAGGCAATTTGAAATGCTGGTCCAGATCTAAGATTTGGGAAATAGATTGCAATTCTAGAAAAGAGGAAATGTAAAGCTTCTACATACGGTTCTTTTTTTGGTCTACCATAGTCTTACTTTCCACAGACAGAGTACTGCTCCAAGAAGAATAAACATTATTCACAAGAACATATCTCTGATATTTAGAAAAATAGAAGTGCAATCTGGCTTCCTTTCTCTTCTTAATTAGTAGCTTGCCAATCCACTAGTTAGGTGATTTGCTCAATTGCTGTCATCAAAACAGAATAGAGAAAACAGAACGGAATGACCTTTCAGGAAAATCTAACATATGTCTCCTAATTCTGAGTGGTGGCAAAATTCTTGAAACTCTTTCCATCACTGTTTAGAAGCTTAAAACTCTGATACTGAAACAGCCCACAGTATTGAGGAAGTAACAACGTATGAACTAATACTGTGTCAGTGGAAAAGATGGAGGCATTACCATTTCCTCAATCTCATGCCTTTCCCCACATTCTCTGTGACCTTTAGAGGGCAAAAAAGAATATCTTGGAACTTCTGAAATTCTACATGAAAGAGCACAGAAAGCACAGGAATTTTGCCTGGAGTAAAGAGACTAATGATCCCTAAAAAATGAGAAAACTTTGATTTGTGAGTATGAAGACAGTTGATCATATTAGTAAGTGGTTCTACACAAAAAGTGACTCAGTGCCTAAAGCAAGGAGAAATATTTTTGTAGGCCCAGTTAGAATTTTCTCTGCTGTCTGTGTTATTTTAAGCCTTTTAATTTTGAGTCCTTTTTAAGTTTGAATCATTTAATTCATTAAAGTGTGCTATAACATTTAATATTTAAAGTTGTGTTAAAACATACGAAATAGTCATTATCAACTTAATGGGAATATAATTTAAAAAAAAAAAAGATTTATTTTTTAATGCCTAGGAGAATTGAGGTATGGTCAAAGGTGGGGCTTGGGAGATAGAGGATTCACCAAAGACAGAGTGGGGAGCAGAACAGGTAGATTTATTGAAATGCATTGCTGAGGGGAGCAGTGGGAGAGACAAGAGAGGTCTGCTATGCCATGTGAGTTAGCTCACTGGCTGGGGATCAAACTCATTCTGCAGTGGCTGAAGATAGCTTCATAGTTCTGTGACTTAACTCTTTCAGCCACCAGGGAGGTCCCAGGTATATACTTATATGGTTAATTTTAAACTAGGAAGGAACCTTATTGTCACCTTTGTTCAGCTATCTCCAGCATAAGGTCTGCATTATACTAGATTCTGAAACATATATAGAAGATAAATTTATTAAACATTATGTCCATATGAAAGACTACAGCTTAGTATGGTACATTCCATTGTAATGACCTTAGCAATACTTGTTGTAATGGTTGCATATTTAAACACATTTTTTTTTTACCATGAAAACACTTATTACTTTGTGTGTGTGTGTATTTGATTCCTTTCCCAATAGAAATTTTATACTTCCTTCAAAGACATTTCACCAGGATTTTGATTGCAGGATTCATTCTGCTTCCATGCATTTAAAATGTCACATGCTATGTGCATGTGTGTTCCTATGCATTATAGTTGAATCTCCTTTGGATATGTATGTTGTTAGTACAGTAATAAGGATGGATACTTTATAACTCCAAATATAAAAATGCATCTATAAAACATAGCATATGCACATATAGTAAATAATACATGTCAGCTATATATTTATAGTATACATTATATATAATTTATGTATAATTTACATAAGATAGGCATGATAAAAAAGATAATTTATGTGATATTTCTTTTTGTTTGCTGCCTGCTCGCTGGTCACTCTTTCTCCTATCAATATGCGTTTTTGAGGCTTTGTCTTCATAAGCTACCTTTGTCTAAAAAGATGATGAATGCAGTGAGAGCACATGAGAACTTTCATATGAACATTTTATTCCTTAAATCATTATCATCTTGGTTCTCAGTGGATTCAAACTAACTCATTTCTATGGTTGACTTTATCCTATTTGGGATTTAATTTTAAATTAAATTTTAATGAGGTAATTTTCTATTCCTCATATACTGAAGAAAAATAAGGATGAACTTTCTCCTCTTTTCCTCATAAAATAATTCTACTTAAAAAAAAAAAACTTGAAATAAAATTATCCTTTGAGATTTGTTAACGTATTTTTTAGCTTGGGGCTTTTCTTTTTGATCACTTACATTTATTGCTTTTCCTCTTGGACCCTTCATAGGAATCTGTAAAAAGAGCTTTTTCCTTAAAGATGAGCAGAATTTCCTCTTTATCTTGAGTCCACATCGTTGATCCCAATTCACAAAGGTGTTTTTGCTACATTTCCAGACATTTATCAAAAATAGATGTCTAAAATTGTTAAGTACACATTTGTTTTACTCTGACATTGTTTTATTTATAGGATTCTGTTGCCTGGTGGCATGCATATGTATTCTTAAAAGGAGCATAATATAATATTTAGAGAATAAATAGAACATATTTTTTGTTAAGCTATGAAAAATAAAAACAAATCATGCTAATTAATTAGTTTTTCATATATGAACTAATAGCACATAGTTTAGCTTTATTAGTTTCAAACAAATTAGAGTAGATTTTAAATAGAATTTTTTAGGAATTCAGATCACTCTCCCATTTAACATAGATTTGCATTTAAATGTCTTTAACATTGTTTCTAAATTATTTGTTATTCAGTGAGCAAAACTGATGGTTATTGCATTGAAGTTTTAATGAATAAAGGTTGAGAATATTTAATATAATTTCATGATAATAAGTATAAGGACAGATTAATAATGAAAAATGTAGAATATGATCTTTCATTATAGCTGAAGGTTAAGGAATTAATTTTACAGATCATGAAATGGAAATAACTTCCCCAATATTTTATCAACCAATGCTTAGATCAGTATAATCAACTCTCCTATTCAGAGCATGTCTATTTTCTTATTTATTAGCACTAGATCGACATTTCCATCAGTTCACTAGGTTAATATAATTCAATAAATACCCAAGTAAGAACGAGATGGTATTACATGATTATTTCTTGATAAGATGCCTTATTTCATTAATCAGATACATCAACAGTTCTCAAACCAAAACAAGTGTGAATTTGTTACCTGCCTTTTTAATGTTAGGCTGTTTATTCACATTGCCTTCAATGCAAGAAGTTACCATTCACCAGGAAAACCAGGGGAATATTTAGAATACTGCATGCATCACACCTTACAAAACACTGTATGGTTCTTTCCCATCGAGTTGTAATTCAAAGTATGATTAAATATATTCTTATAGAGGTGTAAACAATGACTGGAAATCAATATATCAAGTAATGTTTATCACAATATTATTCTGGTTTTACTTTTGACAATGTATGGAGTTTTCCACCATTGAATAAATATTTGCATTTTGAAATTTAGTATCATGCTGGGGATATGAGTGGATATATGTTAGTGCATAGGGGAGGGCCATCAAAATGCCTACAATTGAATTAGTTAAGGAAAGAGAGAATAAGATCAAAATGATAATGGGAACCTGTTCTAATAAATGCTTAAGCGTCAATTGGGATGACTATCTCTGTGAAAAATAACTTATAAGTTTTAAATAAAGAAATAAAATGATAAGGCTTACCTCATTTAAAAGTAAGCAAAGCAGAAAGAAAAAGAATTTCAGCTTCCTCTTCTGTGTTATCAATAGATGGGAACAAGACTAGTAAAGCAGAGTATGTAGAAGTGTATCATGGTGATCCAGAAGTTTATAACAGGATGGGAGAAGGACATGTGATGAATAGTCATTGTTTATCAGATATATTTTAAAGGTAGAATCAATAGGATTTTCTAAAATATTGGATATAGAACATAGCAGAATTAGTGGAATAAAATATTACTGCAAAGTCACCTGATGTAGGTATGAAAATTGGACGTTAATATCTGAATGGAATCCAATAAATTAGGCAAGTGGAAATTTAGAATTGTTATTTGGATATAAGTTTTTATTAAAGGAATCCCTCATAAATTACAATCTAGGGCCTCCCTGGTGGCACAGCGGGTTGAGCACTGCACTATGAAGCATCTGCAGCACAGCAGCATGAGTTCTATTCCCACCTGGGAGGGGACCCACATGGCGCAGCAGACTTCTGCCTAGCCTGCTGCTCCCCTCATCAGTGTATTTCAGTCAATCTGCCTGTTCTGCTCTTTACTTTGTCTCTGATGAATCCTCTCATCTCTCACGACTTTGATTTGTACCCAAGCTCTAATATGCATAAAGAAATCTAAAAAAATAAAAATAAATTACAATACAATAAAATATATAATTTATATTTTATGTATATCCATATGTCAGTATACAGATAAGTATAATAATGGGTAATATCATCAAGTGCCAACAATTAAAAAGAGAAGAGAAAAAAAAATAGGACCTGGATCTATTTCCAACATATTTTAAGAACTAAAATTTTCTGAGCTAAAAACTTTGTTTCCTGAGCATTTACTATAATTGAAGTAATTTCAAATCTTGTATTCAATATTTTTTCATAGAATTAAATCAAATCTTAAATATATGTTAGCTATTGATAATAAAGTTACTGAGATGGTCTCAGTCTCCCAAAATTTTACAACATAGTAACAATAATGGAACATATAAATGCCTCTTTATATTTGGTATTTAAAAATGCTTGATAGCAGACCAGATACTACTAAATTTCCCCTATATAAAAATTTCACTGGAAAATCATCCTGGGAGTGACATTTGTTTTTTTAAGAATGAGTAATGAAAGAAAGGGAAAATTTAATTTGTTGGCAGAAAAAAAAATGGATAACAGGTAATCTCCCTTTAAATTTATTATCATTTGACTTAAGCTTTACTCTCCAAGCCAAATCAGGGCAAACATTTTGTCTGTCAGTCATTCACAATTCAGATATGCAGATGATTATTAAGCACTATTCTCACAATTATCCTTTCCCATGTCTTTTTTTTTTTCTTTCCCATGTCTTCTGTTTTCTGAACTACCCCAGTCATTAGTACATCATCATATTCAATAAGATTTCTTTTTTCAGTCTGCATGTCCCTAGTTCTTTCAAGATTTTTTTCAAATATAGTCACTTGAGATTTTCTTATTAGAATTAGCAATTTAAAAAAGTTCAGTTTGTTAATTCATGGTTAAATGTTACCCAGATTTGAGAGCACATTACATGAATTATTTGATTTTGGAGAAAAAAAAAACGATATACTTTCACATATATGGTTCTGAAAACTATACTCTTGATGGAGGAAGAGTAATTTAAATGTATTCTCTGTACACTATAACACACAGTTCATTTACTCTCAAATAAATTCACTTGTTGATCTTATAGCAAAGATTTGTGCAAAAAGTCCTTGAAGTTTATTATACACAAATATAGTATTTTGTATTTCAATTGTGTGTTATATTCAATTGTGTGTTAGTAACATCACTGTATTGATAAATACTTGTTCATTTTTAAGTGGTTGATATTGTTAATCAAGATTTATATGAAAGCTCTTTTGTAATCCCAGTCCATTCTAGTTTCAGATCACATATAGTAGATTAACTGCTTTTCCCTAGGTAAATTATGTTTTATACTTAGAGATGAAAAAAGAAAAATCAGTGTAAATGAAATAAGAACTACCTCTAGGAATTAAATAAAATGAAATTTATTTATAAATACTAATTTATTTCATAAAAATACAAAAATATAAATATACATTTATAAAAATATGAGTGAATTAACACAAAGACATTTTTTCAACTAAATAAATATGGCAGTAATAGTCATTCCTATTTCTTTAGGGATATATTTTTTCCATATTAATTTACAAATTCATTGCACAATGCTTTAATAGTAAAGTTGACTGTAAGTCAGTTAAGAAAACACTTATAAAGTCCTTATAGCTAAGAAAAGGCACAAAAAGCCTTTTAGTTATTTCTTACTGATTATTGATGTGACATAATTTCTTCAGAGATTTAGGCAGAGGGTGAACTGATTATTATTACTTTTTAAATCTATGCCATTTGTATTCATTCACAGAAACTTACTGATTAAGCAAACCCTTACTAAGACAACACCTACGTATTGTTTATAATTTCATTTTTAAAAAATTTCCTTCAAGGAAGAGAATGCAGGCCACTCAATCTAGTAACAAAGAGTAATTCCACTAACATCGATTAAGTCATACAATACTCTTACTCTCGGTCACTATCATCACCACCATACATATCGGCAAGTTTTTTAAAACGAGGCCCCCAGTCGCTTAGGTAATCGTAATCTTGGTTACAATCCGCTGTGAGTGATTCTAAAGAGCTGAGGGAATCTGCGATGGAATCATTCCCTTCGTAGGCATATGTCGCCAGTGAATCATAAGGCGGTGCACTTGGGTCTGAGTCATTTTCTTTCAATCGTCTATGGATAAAATCTTGTACATCGATATTTTCCCACAGAGGCACAGTCCTTCTTATCTGAAAAATAGTTTCAGGCATTACATCTCTTCTAAGTTTACTGTCTTCTCGTGCTTCTGGATTCCTTAAAGTGCCAATGTCAAAAGCTTGAGTATCTTCCTCCCCACCACCTTCATCGTTGTAAGTCACGATGTTGTCGCGGACATCATCTTTTGAAATTATCAGAGGTTCCTTTTTCCTTTGTCTCTTTAATGCAGCAAAAAGCACAACTAAAACTATGGAGGGAGAAAGAGAGTGAGAAAGGGAGGCAAGGGGAGGGGAGCGAGAGACAACACAATGAGTAAATATACTATATTAATAAAGAAATAGATATTGTAGTGTAGTTTATTACTTTCAATCCTAAATAGACTGACTGTTGGGCTCCGGCAGTGAAAAAGCTCTATTCAAATATAGCTGTTGCATTTGGTCAACTGCAATTACATGATACCTCATTCCTACCAACACATGCTTCAAAAACTATACAATTATGATAATTGAGCTTTACACCATATTTTCTTTTTAAATTATTTTTTTTTCTATTGAGATAACATTATTTTAGAACACTATATGATTCAGAGGTACAGGTATATACCTCTTCAGATGCATGTTAACAGACACCACCCACAGATTTCTATCAGAGTCCACTGGGCTCCCTCCCTGCTTTGTTCCCATTCTCCCCATTTCTCTCTGTTAGTTTCATATTTTCTTAATAAATCAAGGGAATAGATGCCAAACATTATCCTGTATACATGCATGCCCATTATATGTTATATGTGCATGTATATGACATATGTCATGTGCACAGATGTTATATATAACATCATAAATATGTACATATACACAATTATATATACATACATGCACTACATATATATGTGCTACTGATTTTATCCCTTACCATATCTCATATTTGTTTAGTTAGATTTTGTTTCTGACCCAGTTTTGAAATGTTATTTGAAATCTGAAATGTAACTCTATAAGGCAAAATTCAAACGCCAACTCATCTTTAACATGTGCTCAACTTACCTGACAGCTCAGATATTACCTTATTACTAACAACTTCCTTGAATTACAGAGTTGCATTTAATATTTTAGGCTAAAATGTTAATTTTATGCCCTTTAATTGCTGTATTGTTTGCATTATTTATACACCTAGATTATTCAGGTTAACTGTGAACTTCCACATATGATATACTTTTCTATTTCCTGTTAATTTAAATTGTTGCAAAAGTACTTGACAATGAACATTTGCAAAACAAATACATATTGTAATTAAAACATACATTTAAGAAACTAAGAAAGATCACATTTTTTAAAATATAAATTTTCACTGAAAATAGACCAATCCATAATTTTATACATAAGAAAATGTAATGATCACATAGAGAAAAGTTCCCCAAAACACAATTTTACACATTGTGGGGAAGAAATAAAAATTAGGCTTTCCCTACTTTAGGGCAGTTTAATATTTTGTCCAAAAAATTTACATCTCATGAAACGCAAAGATGTATTATTATTTTTCTCAAACTGTGTCAAGATACAAGTTAAACTCATTCACACTGATTTTGCACTGTGGGATGGTTTGTGATCCTATACCTACACACAAGTTCATGTAATGCTATTGTCATATTGGCCAGCACTCTTTCATGTATATCTTCTAATTAGTAGAACAAATTTTAAAAATTTTGTTAAACATATCTTCACTTACTTTTCACAGAACAGGTTCTGTAAACTGAGCTTAGAGACTAAAAAAAAAAAAAAAAAAAACTTGGACACTTTTTAAAGAGAACTATTCAGTAAGAATGAGACATACTTGTATTTTTTTCTAGTCAAGAATGAACTTAAGTTCAATATAAATCTGAATTTCACCAATTGAATGAACCATACAGTAAAAACTGGTTCTTTGTAAATGCAATAAATAATGAATAATTTATAATCTCTACTTTTTAGAAATGAAAGAACAACTATGTAGTCAAATTATTTTAAGAGTTTCTTAGCAAATACAATATTTATGAATTCCCACAAATGGACCTTGGAATCTGTTCTCAGTTATTTTCTCCTTTGCTATGTCAAAACTATGCAACTTTCTCCAGTCTCGGGGTTATTAAGTTGAACTATGTGTTAGAATTTTTTTCCTCAGGGAAAAAAATGGAAAACAAGGACATCTTTGTTTTCATTGATCTGAACTCAAATTTAGCATGTATATCTACTATGACTGTCAGCATAAATTATGATGGTTGTACCAGTATGTGAGACTCATACCACTATGGACACTGTATATTGCATTGTAATTATGACATCTCTCAAAATATCAGATTTGCACTAGAAAAAAACAAATATTTTGCATTTTTTTATATTTTAAAAGCATATTTTGCTTTTCTTTACTTAATTCATAAATATAGTTCCTTGTTTTACATATACTTATAAACTCAATTATTGTTCTAAACAGGTTCATAACTTCATGTGACCACCAAAGGTTGTCCTGGAATGAGAAAGTTTAAAAGGAAATGTCCTAAATTTTATTTTATTTATTTTTTTAGATTTTTCTAGGGGGAGCATATAAGAATTGGGGTGTAGGCCAGAGGTGAGGGGAGGTTGAGGGGATTCATTAGAGACAGAGTGGGGAGCAGCACAGGTAGATTTACTGAAATAAACTGATGGGGAGCATCAGGTGAGACAGGAGAAGTATACTACACCAAGTGGATCACCTCCCTGGCGGGGACTGATGAAGCCATAGTGGTGATAGTGCAAAAACTTAACCCCTAGGCCACTAGGGAGGCCCTATCCTAACTTTTAATCTCCTAGCACATGGGTATAAATTAAGATCCATATTTCTTCAAACTGTCACAAGGTTGGTCTCAAATATTATTGCCTATGCTATATCACTATCCTGCAAAGAGAAAAGTCTTATAGAAATTAAATAACTTTTTCTAGCTATGAGGATAAAGTTTCAAATAACAGTAAGGTTGTTTTAGAAACTTTGATAATAAAGTCTATTTAATTAGATTCAATTTTAACTAAAACAATAGAAAACCACTACACGTGTAGGCAATTAATTTTGAGGGTGAGAAATGACAAATATGTACTTTCTATATTGCCCAGTATAGAAAGATGACAGACTTCAGAATCAAAAGATTTCTAGAATCTGCATAAATATATTGTATGATTAGTTTCATAACATTATAATACCTAAACTTATCTGGGGGTATTTTGTCCCCCCACAATGTATGCACGTCCTTATATATGAATGTGTATTATATTGAAATAAAAATCAAATTTGAATTATACATTTTCATGCTGTGCTAAGTTTGAAAATGAAACTAACAGCAAATAAACCAATATAAAATCATTAGCACTTAGTAAAAGGTAAGCCAAAATTTAATCTCCATGGGGATACAAAAATATTTTACAGAGTACTTGAACTTTGTAGCGGCAGGTGGAGATGCAGACTCAGATGGTGATGGCCGTGGTGTGCATGTTCCAAACCACCCTGAGAAAATGTTTTTCTAAAAACTTGGATCATCTTTACTGAGACAAATGCTTTCCTCTCACTTTTGTCAATCCCCCACTGAAGTCCTACAAGGATATCTGGCCAAAGGGATTTCATCCAGATAGCTTGAAAGGATTTGCAGTGAAAGGAGCCAGCACATATGAGTATTGGAACATAAATTTGGCTAGCTCTCCTGTCCTAAGCATAAGCATTTTGGATGAATATTTGATGGAAACAATTTTTGGGGGGAGTGTTTTATGGTGAAACAACTGTTTAATTGAATTAAATTGTTGTCCTGTTAGGGCATGCTCAAATAAAACATTTGCTATTGGAAGTGTGACTTTGTTTCAAAAATATTTCAGGAGTAGGTATAGCCACAATGCAATAGTAATATTTTTAAAAAGTGAACTTAATCTTTTAATTTAGAGCCCTGTAACAAATTTTGTGGAACAAAGGGTTACATTGTATGAATTTACTCTTGCCAGATGGACAGCTGATAAAACTAACAGTATTTGCTATTAATATTACTTGTAATCTGTTTTTTTTAAAATTGTGTCACTATTTAATTAACATCGATTGACAACAATGCATATGTTGTAGGGGTGGAATTTCACCCCTCTTCATATTTACATGCCCATACCCACCCAAGTACCCACAATCCTCTACTGTAGTTCACTTAGCCCCTATGCCTTTTGCTCCCCAATCTACCCTCACCCTACAAGTAAAGATTATCATTTAGTTTTGAGACCAATGGTTAGAAAGGAGAATACCAAAACCAGAACAATCTGGTTTTGAATGTTTTTACACATCCTAAATAAGTGATTTTCTGTAAATTGTGTAGCCTTTCTGTACAACCATAAAAGTATTTACCTTGGAGAGTTGATATAAAAATTAAAACATCTATTAAATTAAATATCCATAGACATTTGACCATGGTTAGTCAGTACTCAATACCATACATATAAAATATATTTATAATTATTTAATATTTATTTTATAAATTATAAAAATAAATATATATTATAATAAACATATACTATTAAGTATATCTTATATATAATATATGTGGCAATAGCTATATATTATTTAATTTGGTGTCTGCTATAGCTTGACATACCTCCTACTGATAAAAACTCAATTTTATTCCTAGTTGAAATAACAATTAAAAAAAAAATAACCTTCAGCATCAATCTCCAGCTGTAGAAGGGGTGCTCTAGCATAGGTTCACTGGGCTATGAGGGAGGGAATCCCGCAAGTTTCCTGAGCCCTGAGGAGCCACCTACCGAGTAGTATGAGGACACACAGGAGGATGGCTACCAGTGCCCCAGTGCTGAGGCCCGCGGAGAGCACCAGGGCCTCAGCGCTGCAGCTCTGCATATTCCCCTGGCTGTCGCAGGCGCACACCCGAATGGTGAGCGTGCCCGTGCTGCTCTGAATAGGGTAGTCATTGTCGAAGATTAGGATGGGTAGGAGATAGGTACTCATTTTGTGGCGGCTGTATCCATCTTTGCGAGTCATGATTCCAGCTGTGTTATCTAGTATAAAAAAGAAAAAAAGGGGATGAGCAAACTAAAATACAGTTTTCAATTGTATATCGTTAGGTCTCATCCTATTTTGTTAAAAAGAAGTCGTCTCTACCTTTGTTATCTACAATGGTGAAGTTGGGATTAAGAGGAAATTCTGGCACTGGTTCAAAGAAGAACTTGTGGCCCCGGGGAGGGTCATCTTTGTCCAGGACACTGACCGTCTGGATCAGCTGAAACCAAATAAATGCATTAATTAAATAAAACAAAAAAGCAAGTCTTGTTATCACAAGGTATTTTAACTCAGTGTTGATGTTGTAAATGTCACTGAAATGAAAAAAAAAACAAAAAACTGCTATCCGCAGATAAGTTATGACGCATTTTTTATGGTTTTATCCAATGTAACTTTATAAAGTAAGAATTTTAAAAAAGTCCATTAAGTTTTATTTTATATGATATCTCTACAAATCATTACTTGATTCTTGATCATTGCAATATACAACATTAAAGGAAAATTTGATCACTCCAACATCTATTTTTTTTTCACGTTGTTAGAAAGCACTAACCTATTTTATTATTTTGCTACAAATTTGTTGCCTCCAATAGGTAAAGACTGTCTTTAAAGGCAGAGAACATAACAGATGCATTTAAAAAACAAACAAGTACTTGGCACAACCACACCTAGAGAATAAGAACAATGTTAATATAATTTTGGAAAAATGAGCAATGTGTGATATAATACCAAGGAGCAAAAGATTTTCAATATACAGGGCACTATATCTATACTCATATTGGGTATACTATTGACATTGTCTGCTCATCCTTTAATAGTATTTGGTTTTTAGAAAGATTTAGAAATTAATGTTTCTAAAGCTTTGTAGAATCAAAGTTGAGGCTGAGAAATTACATCTCTTAGCTGTGCTCACTTTAAGTCAGAGTTGTGACATGGTGAGAAGATGGAACAGCAAATGACAAGTTGGGCAGAAAACTTCTTTTCAATGTTTTTTAGCGCAGAAAGCACTACTAAGCCACACATCAGGGTGCCTGTTTTTCTAGTACCGGGTATACCATCTGTGTGACTTGAAATCACAGTCATTTAATATTTTTTCCTCCAAATTTTTCTCCTACAAAAACAAACAGTTGCAACACTTCCAGGTATAAAACTTCACCATCCTGTGATGAGCAATTATTGGAATTTTACATTAATTTAATGTACCAATTAGTTTGGTTACTATGTAAATTCTATTGCCATACCAACCTGCATACTCACTAGTTAATTCTTCTTCCTCTTAAATATGATATTAACTATAATTTCATTTATTTTGTTGAGGGGCTTTTTTTACCAAGGGGTAAGAATGCTTCTGAAGGTGCACAGTTATTAATATAAACTAAGTAAATGTATGTTTTCTTTCTAGGAACATTGAAGCTTGAAAAAGAAAAAAAAAATATCCAAGTTCTAGTATTCTTGCTTAATTTCCTGGCTCAGAATGGCAATGGCCTAACTTTAAGTCATATCATAAATCATAAATATTTGCCCTTTGATTATATGACTGAGTTTTTAAATATTTCAATGTGCCAATTTAAGCATATTTTAAGAGAAAAAATATTTCTCAGTAGCTTAAAATATATTGTATTTTAACCTTGCTAATTTTATTTTATTTTTTAAAGATTTATTTATTTATGCACACAAGAACTGGGGTACAGGCCAGAATTGTAGGGGGTGAGACTATTCACCAGAAACAGAGTAGGCAGCAGAACAGCAGATTGACTGAAATACACTGCTGAGGGGAGCAGCGGGTGAGACAGAAGAGGTATGCCCCGCCATGTGGGTCCCTTCCCTGGCCGGGGATTAAACTCATGCTGCAGTGGCTGTGGCTGTTTCATAGTGTTGTGCTCCTTGCTCCACCAAAGAGGCCCGACCTTGCTAATTTTAATAAGAAAATTGTTTTAGAATTAGTATTTGAACACTGACGTAAAAATGTTAATGCTAGTGTGTATATATATATAATTAGTATCAGTTATAATTTATCATTATACATATTAATTTGTGTTGTATTAGTAACATGAAGCAATAAAAGAAAATCATACTAACAGGCAAATAATTGTACTGTGAATGTGAATTTATTGAGAATAGACCCTTGCAGATGTAATTAAATTAAAATGAGATCCTACTAGATTAGGGTAGATCTCATCTACAAATGACTGGATTCTTATAAGAAAAAAGGAAATGTGGACATAGAGCAAGTTACAGAAGGAATGCCATAGCACACTGGAAACAGACTGGAGTAATTTGGCTTCATGGCCTGGGAATTTTAAGAGACAAGGAAGTGAAAGGCAGGATCCTCAGCCAGAACCTTTAGAGAGAGTGTAGCCCCACTGAGACATTGATTTTACACTTCTGACATTTAGAAGTATATTAGAGCAAACATTTCTGTTGTTTTTATCTACCTAGTCTTTGGTGATTTCTCAGGGTAGCCAAAAGAAACTAATGCAGTGTGAAACTTTTAAAAAAAAAGTCGATACACAGGTATTAAGATATATCTATCTGCAGTGATGTTGTAGGAGTTCACATCACAAAATCTATGCATATAGTAGACATTTAAATTTAATGTTGTCCATAAATAGTCAATTGCCTACATTTGGTGGTTGTATCACTTGGTATATTATGTACTTGGTATATTATGTATTTAGTAGTATCTATTAGTACTCATAGATAAAATTTGATTATTCCATTGAGAATTATATCAAAGGAAATATTACCAGGTAGTTTATGACTATAAATGCTCATTATAATGCTGTCTGCTAGAGTAACATTTGTTGGCAAACCAAATCTCCATTTATAAGGAAATAGCTGAAAAAGCTAATGAATGTATGAAAGTTAAGAATACAATTCAAAATAATCATTTATGGAACAGAGAGTATTCCCACTACTTCTGACAATGTTAAAGGGAAAGCTTTTTTTTTTTTTTACTCTGAAAATTGTGTAATGATTTCTTATTGGTAAAAAGACAATAAAAATCCTCATTTGTATGTTTGTAATATAAGTGGAATGTGGCACATTTTTTCTGTCTTAATCTGGTCAGGCTTCCATAACAAATACAGAGACTGGGTGATTTAAACAACAGACATTTCTTTCTCACATTTTTGACAGTTGGAATCCAAAATCAAGGTGCCAGCATGAGGAAAGCTCTCTTATTGGCTTTTAAATGTAAGTGCTCTATCCTCATATGACTTGTCTTGGTGCATTTGCATGACTAGGGGGAAGACTGGGAGATCAGGAGAGCAAGGGATCTCTAACAAGCACACTACTCCCATTAAGTCAGAGTCCCACTTGCGACTTCAAACAACCTTAATTCTTTTCACTAAGGCCCCAGTCTCCTAATACAGTCCTGCTGGAAGTTAGATCTTCAACGTAAGGATTTGAGAGGACAGAAGCATTCAATCCATTACAGTCCCTTCTGGAAAGGAAAAAACTGTATTTCTCTCAATTTCCTATATTCAGAAGGACATGATGGAATCTTACATGATTTTTTAAAATCTTTTTCCTTAAGGAAATAGAAAATAACTTTTAAATGTTAGTATCATTGCACAATAATAAATTTTATTGTTATTATATATAGTAAAATATATTATAATTATATAATATATAAATAATAAAAATCAATATATCCTTCATTGACTTTAACTGAGTTATCCTAACTATTACTTCATAGGGGGTATTGTAACTCTTGTGCAAACAAAACTTTGTCTCAATAATAATAAAGTTGAAAAATCACAAAATATTACATACCTAAATAACTGCTAAGTGATTAAAAGTGGTAAAAGGCATACACAAAAGAATTACTATTTTAACATTAAAGAGTTTGATTTTCACACTTAGTATTTCTTTATTATGTTTTATGATATATTCATGAAGATAATGCAATCTTAACATTATGAATCCAGGAACTCTTTTATTTATTAAATAACCTGTATGTAAATCAAAACATATGTTTCTTATTAATGGATTCCATAGTTAAAAGCTACTTTAAAAATCATCTTAAAAAATGAAAAACAGCATACAATAAAGATTGTATAAAATACAAGATACAATACTGCATGTTTCCTAAGTATAATTATTTGGGCAAGCATACACCCTCATATGACATTATTGCAACATTGAAATGATGTGCTATAGGTACCCAAATGAAAACATATAATGACTTTTACTAAATATAATGTATTTGTAGTCAGTTATTTCCTTTTCCAAACTTAGATTTTAATATAACAAACATAAGAAGATAAGGAAAATATTAAAAGTAAAATCATTTTAAGATTACTGTGAATATTTTTGGTAAACCTATAAGCAGATAAAAAGATATAAACAATTGAAAAGAGGATTTATAGTTTTCATGGAAAAAAAAAAAGCTGTGCAAGTAGATGCAATGCCATCTACCTTTGTGATCAGGAAATATTAAGTTTAGAATAATTTCATTTACCTGTCCAGGTTTTGCATTTTCACAGACAAATGTTTCATAGTACATGGCAAATTCTGGAGCATGATCATTTATATCTAGAATTCTGATGAAGACAGGAATGTGGCTACTTTGTTTTGAGTTATCTGCAATGAGAACATGTAAAAGATTTCAATCTCATTTATAGGGAAGCAGTGAAACTGTTCACCCCTTTTGTAGCAACAGATTATTTCTATGACATTCACTTTCTTCTTCGGATTGCTAATGGATATCTCAGCTTGCTTACATGGTCCAGATGGAAAGCATGATAATAAAAGATGGCTGAAAAGAGATTATTTTCTTAGTTTAATTATCTTATGAGGTCATATTACAATTCTATCTTACAATTAAATGTAAGAGAAAATAAAGGATAAATATGTATTTGATGATAATAAGGATAATTTGAAAACCCAACGCACTCCAAAATCATTTTCCAGATCTTATTAATGATAAAAAGTTTTACTAAAGAAAAAGTGTCTACATAATGCCCTTATTTTCCCACTTTTTTGAAAAATAATCTGTTCAGATGGATATATTTCAAACTTACTTATTTCTGTGGCTGTAATGGTGATATTGTGCCATGGAGATGATTCTCGGTCAAGGGGCTTCAAAGTAAAAATAGAGCCATTTTCTGAGTAAATACTGAAAATTCGGTCCATATCAGTGCGTCTATCAACAGAGTATCTGCAAGGAACAAAGACTCATAAATCTAGGCATTGTCTTTGAATTATTATTGTTAATCTATTCTTAGTGTTAACAGGCAATTCACAGTGTTCTGATAAAATTGTGACCAATAAATTGCTAATAACTTTCTGAATTTTTATTTAATATAATTGTCAGTTAGACAATTTGATATTCTTGACTGTCTCCATTATTACTATTCTACACAATGTGTACTTTGGAATACACATTTTAAGTCACTTGGAACATTATGATACCCCCTAATACACTAGATTCTGCTTATGAATAAAAATACACCTAAAATAACACAAAGAAAGCAAAGGAAAATAACAACATAAACATATGTAAGGGTTGACTGTAACTCAGTTTACATTATTCATTGGTATACATTTTTCTCCATTGTTGGAAAGATCAGTAGTCACCATTATCTGCTATGGCTGAATAGATGTTGGATTTCTCCCTACTGTTCATATTCAAGATCAAAAAGGAATATACAATCTTCTTTGTCACTTGCCCTAGAGATTAGCATGGGAATTTCTATGGTTGATTGAAAAATAGTTAACAATTCTAACATTATATACATCCATTATATTGAAGATTATGGGGATCAAAATAAGTCTGAGTTTATGGCTGTCCAACTCTTAGATTCAACCTTGAAAGGCACTTTTTTGCTTCTTTGTTTTTTTAGACTTAATGTTTTATTTATTTGCTTACATCTTTATTAATTTGGGGATAGTATTTGATTTCTCCCCTCTGACATGGAACCTATATTTTTCCCACCACAATAACACCTGTGATCCATCACCACAGACTTTACTCTTCCCTACCATATTTGACCATTCTTACTCCTTTTCCACTACTGTGTGAAGAGGCACTATTTTTCACCTTAAGAATTCATGAAGGAAAATCCCTTTGAAAATTTAGAAATAGCTCATTTTAACATTAACACAACAGGCTTCCACCTATATTCAGAATTTTGCTCCAGTGCAAAGGATATCTCACAATTTGTCAAAGCCCACAGATAATTTTTCTTGTATTTAGTAGCCAAAATTCATTTTTCAACACAAAATAGGACATTCTGGTTCACCTGTTAATAATAAATACATCAGATTACAATAAATGGACAGAAAGAGCCTGGTAAACACCTAACACAGGGAAAGCTATCTCCGTGTCCCAGCTGGTGGCCTGTTAAAACAAAAATATTTTATTGATACCCTTATATTGAATTATGACAATGAATTGAAAAAAAATAACATTGGCAAAAATATTTAATGATACCTTCTGAAGAGACAGGATCCAATCATACAGACAGCAAATAACAAGGGAAAACTCAAGATAACTGAGCCTGCAGGAGCTGAAGTCTGGTTTTAGTTTGTTGGCTTTTCGTTTTGATGTTTTATTTTTAACTATTAAACATATAGCAGATATATTCCACTCTACTACAAGCAAACATCCATATTAAATTACAGACATCAGAACATTTTAGTAATATGCAGAGATGTGTCAAAGATAGGATTTATTTCCTTTTACTGAATTACAAGTACATATCCTGTTAAGTTGTATAATTTAGGTTTGCTTTGCTTTTTCCTTTCCAACTATAACTTTCATTACCTTTCAAAAAGTATGTGACTATTCAAAGTTTGAATAAATAGTTCAAATTTTCTTTGCATATATTAGTCACATGATTTTTACATTATTATTTTACCCTTTGTAATAAAATCATGCAAATATTAAGGAAGCAGTGATATGTATGAATTTACTTAATCACTTTTCTAGTCTATAATTTTCTTATTCTGGCTTCTGATGGAATCAGGTATATTTTTCTGAGACACAACTAAATTTCTTGCCAGCAACTTTGTTTTGTACTTTCTTCTTGATTTCACTTCAGTAAAAAGGATTTCTTCTGATATTTGTTGAATTTTATGTTAAGCATAAAATAGGTGTGAAATGAGACAACATGTTCTTTCAGAACCTGTAAAGCTATAATCAACCCTATAACTTGGAAAATCCATGATTACTAATGAGGTAAAGCAGAGCTGACAACAGCTGCTAATTGTAATCATAATCTCATGTTGCAAGTAGCAGATGTATTTTAGAAAATATGTTTGATGAACAGATTTACTGGTGGGTGAGAATTAGCTCCCAACTTTTCCCTAGAAAATGTTTTCCATGATATTTATCTTAGCCTATTTCTGGTCTCAGGATCAGTCATTCTTTTAAATTGTATCCGAGCAAGCAAGAGTCACGTTTTACAATGTTGTCTCCTTGTCAAATTCTCCTTTTTGAATTATTGCTGGGCTTTCACACTATAGTTTGGAATCTAAAGCTTTCTTTTGCAGACTTTTTTTTATGTTAACAGGGATCAAACTATTTGCAATATTTTTGGGCATAAACAATATATTGCAGACTTGACAGTATGATTTTAGAAACATAAATTGAAATTAATTTTTCCTTTTGATATTTTATTGTCCATGTCATAATTCTTGAGTTTTACAGGTAAAACTGATGTTTACTGTTTTTTTTTTTTTCAAGACTTGAGTACCATATGAAAAAACAAATTCTTCAGGGAGAGCTATAAAATTAAAAGTTTATCAACCATTTTTATACATTTGGAAATAAAGTTGGAAATATTACTATTAATCTCTGAACCAGAAATTTTACTCCTAATACTGTATCCTGAGGAAATTGTAATTCGGAGGGAAGAATATATGTAAATATTAGTATACACATACATATATATGTATATATTAGCAATTACCAATCAATCAAAACTTTCATAATGTGAGTAGCATCTATAAAATAGTGTAATTTATATGTTGTAGGGTAAATTTCCATCCTCCAAAGGTTAGTGTCAATGATAGACCCTTCTGGTCCTGCATACATGCCTGATGAAGCACCTGGAGTAGGGCATGAGCATGTACAAGTGGGCACACCTGGGCTGAGACACTAGGCATATAAGGGCGACATTATGGGGATACCAGCAGTAAGAGCAAGAAGCATAGAGGTGAAAAAGCAGTAAGAAGTAGAAGCAGAAACCAGAGAGCCCAGCCTCCTGGCCCCCTGGACCCTCTGCCTGCCCATGTACCTGGTTACCTCTGGTACAAAAAGCTTAATAAAACCCTGAAAAATCACTGAGGATTCCAGGACTCCATCTGGCCAAATCATAGAGAACCTGCCCCGTGTCTACCTACCCCTACATACGATAAATGTTTATTATGAAATTAAATGCAGTAGTAAATATTCACAATTAATAAAAATGCATAATCTTACATGTTTATTATAATGAATTATGATTAGTTATATTGAAAGTTGAAGTACTTGATAGAAGTAGAATTCAAAAGCACAGTAAAATGTATTGAATGGACAGTTATAGGAGTCTTATTTGCTACAAAATTTCTCAATGAATAACCACAACTATATAAATGAAAATATTTTGACATCCTCTATGTTGACTGTCCTAGCAAATATATAAAAATAGTCACTGAAATTAAAAATCCTTAAGAAAACTAGACAATGGGTAACACACATGAAATAATTATTTTTGAAGCATTAGACACCAAGTAATCTCTGAGAAAAGCAAAAAAATGTGACTCATTGAACTTAGCTAGTTTGTTGTGGAACCTTATTATTTCTCTGCAAACAAATTTTCATAAAATACTTACTTTATTAAATTGTTCATAGCATCTGGGTCATATGCTGTAACCTGTCCAATGATGCTGCCCTCTTTTACATCCTCATCTACTTCTATTAAGTAAGAAATTTTACTGAACACAGGAGGTTCATCGATATCTTCCACAGATATTTTGACCACAGCTGTGTCTTTGAAAGGTCCCAAGTGTAGGAATCGTGTATCAGGGTGAGTGTTACTTGCATCCACTCTTAAAGTGTACAACATTTTGTTTTCAAAATCTAAATTCTGAAATTAAATAAAATGAGAAAAATTAGTTATAATATAGCAGACAATGGGTCTTCCTAGTGGGAGAGGGGTTAAAATATCAGTATTATCAGGTTATCGCCAGCAACTGTGGTCAAAGTCCGTTCCCCGGCCAGGGAGCTAACCCACATGGCACAGCAGACCTCTCATGTCTCATGTCTCCCCTTAGCTGTTTATTTCAGTAGATTTGTCTGTTCTGCTCCCCACTCTGTTTATGGTATCCACCCAGCCCCCACACCTCTGGCCTACACCCCAGTTCTTTTATGCATAAATAAATATTTAAAAATAATATATCAGCCAAAACAATAGAGGATAATTTCATATTTAATAACCAACTCTGAGTGGTATGAGTAATTCTGTTTAAATAACTTTCCCAATTATTGCTAAGTATTTATTTCGTCCTACATTTTGGGAGAGCAACTAAATATAATTCAATGCACACTAAGCTGGAATCCCATTTAGTAATATATTTCACTTTGTCGCTTTCAAGTAAATTAAATATTTCCTGGGAATATATAGATGTTATCATTATTAAGGTTATACACTGTAAACATTGTAGGAAGCAATAAGATACAGGTTTTTCATGCCACTCTATAAGTTGCTTGCTTCCTATATTTCTAAAACTTATACTTTAGAAAGAAAGTAATTATTTCACTAACTGGATCACTTCTGGAAAGCAAGATGTAAATAAAAACAGAAAACCAGGACGATATTAAGTAGTCAATATTTAGCTGGACTATTCTCTATGATGTTTTATGTTTTTCTTTCACATTGCATGAAAAATAAAGAAATTTGACATAAAAACATAGCATCTTCAGGTTTCCTTGATTTGGATAAACCATCACACTTAACAATTTAAATAGTTTGAAAAACACATGAAATAATGTAATGCCTTTTGTCTCCTTTTCCCCTGTGGAGAAATGTAAGGCAAGTAGTTTTGAGGCTCCCTTTTCCTAGCTTGATTCTTGTCTCCTTGTATACATAAGCACTTGAGATTTTCGGTGCCTTTCTTGTCAGTGAAGAAGATGCTTAACTTTGTATGAAATCACAACTTTTGCAATGTATACAAAAGATAGACAGCATGTACAAGATGGGAAATAATAAATGCTAGACTTCATCCTTTAGCTGAAAGCAAAAATAAAGTGTTCAATGCAAAAATGTAGACGGTGAAAAGAAACCTGTTTGACAGTTATAATCCCTTCCTGTGTCTCCTTGTCAGTGATGACATCGAACATGTCTGCCCCTTCTCCATCAGCAATGCTGTACTCCATCTCAGCATTTTCCCCCACGTCAGGGTCATTGGCTTTTATCCTTCCAAGATGGGTTCCGAGAGGTACAGACTCAGGAGAATTAAATTGATACGTACCTGAAAATTAAATCAGAGTTGTTTTGACATTTCATCTTTAAATAACAAAAAGCTTTCATTTCCTCTGCCTTTTTCACTTAAATAAATTAACTTTAAACTTGTACAGTTTTTCATCATATTGAATTATAAGCCATCAAAATTTATAGATTTATTAAGTTGGGAAATAATTTATAAAGACAGAACACTCATTTTGCAAATGAGAAATATAAATTCCAGGAACATTAAGAATGTCCCAAAGTTATTTAGATAATAGATGGGAGGCCTCATATTAGAATTCAGAATTTTTAACTTTAAATGATAGGAAAACTAACTATTGACTGCTTATTTGGGGCTTTCAAAATAACCATTATATATTTATATATATATCTTCATTATTTAAAATAACATGCACTTATTTTTAAATTCTGTCAGGACAGAAAAATATATCTATACACACTAGTAGCTTGCTTCGTATGTGAATGATTTAAGTAGGGGATGAATTTTCTGCTTCCTGCAGTTTCACCCTGTCATTATATTACATAACATAGTCCCTGAAAACATTTAATTTGTGAGACAATAGAAAAATTATAAAAGTGCTAATGAAGAAACTATTTCTAAACAGTTGTTATGTCCTGAACTCTATAGACAGAAGACTTTCTATTTTTTTTGTTTGTTTGTTTTTTGAGGTGACATTGCTTTACAATCTCTATGTTAATTTAATTAATTCTGTTAGTCACCAAAGGAATAAGATATATTAATCCTGAGGGACAATGCTCAAAGAAATTATACTGTAAACCTGGAGAAAGCAGAATGCAAAACTGAATCTGTCTTCAAAGTCTATTCTCTTTCCAATTTGCTTAATGGTTAAGAAGAGGGTTTTGTAAATAGAAACTACTGGATTTAAATCACATCATTGAACAAGTTAGTTAAATTCAAACTTTAGGTCTCCTCATCTGTAAAATAATGAAAATAATGATAACAATTTAACTTACAGACTTATTGTAAAGATTGCATAAAGTTACTTAAAGATATCTTTAATATACTTATTCCAGAGGCTAGTTTAATATTTTAATATTATATTTTCAAATATTTTGTTAAGATGAGGTAAGATAAGTTGTAAATGATATGAAAATTTATCAACTTATCTAGTTTTGGCTGCATTTAATGAAATTCATTCATTGATAATGAAACTCATTATCATTTTCAGTTTATGCTATGTGGTTGGAGGGGTTATGATTTATCTTTATGCATAAATTAGAGGTAAAACCATTCTTCTTTCCTTGTGATTAGCTTTGGTTCAGTGTGCGGGAGAAACTTTCTGACATGAGATCACTAAAAAATTCCTTACTCTGAGGAAATCGAGGTGGATTATTGTTGACATCTGTTAGGGTGATGTTCACCATGGTGGTTCCAGAAAGACCTCCCATTTGGCCACCCATGTCTTTGGCTTGAATAACCACTTGGTACTGCTCTCTATTTTCTCTACTCATGTCTGGCAAGGCAGTTTTTATTATACCTTTGGAAAAAGAAGAAAAATATTTTGCGATTTAATCAGGTTAAAAAATCAATTGTATAGAAGTAATCATACAGACAGATCAGCTCCTCTCACATAGTTAATAAAGCTTTCAATCCATAACGTTTTTAATATAATTTACAGAATAGAAAGAATTCTACCATGGGCTGTTGTTTAGGGAATTTTTTTTTGTTAAATCAAAATAATTATGCTTTTTGATTAAAAATTACCTTCAGTCTAATATCTTTAGACAAACTTGCTTAATTTTGCAGAAGGTCATATTTTAGGTGTTCTGTATTTCCTACACAATGTGCTGAGTCACTGTAATATTAATGTCATCAATTTAAAACCAACAAATTATAAAGAGATAATCATTCTGTAAACTACCCAAATAAAGAAAATTTGTTTTGGTTTCCATGCAATAACTAGTGCATAGAGGCAGGACACTGAATAGCCAGCCAGCTTTTGAAATGTAGAAAAAAAAATCTATAAATTAATTGTGCATCTAGATGCATTACCTAATGTGAAACAGACCAGGTTTTTAATGCTGTTACCTGATTCTGGGTCCACTGAAAAATACGGCTGTCCTTGCAGTATGCTATAGACCACTTTGGCACTATTTCCATAGTTGGCATCATCTGCATCTGTTGCGGTCACTTGTATAACAGATGTACCTACATCAACAGCCAACCGAACACGGAAAATTCAATATTTTCAAATTTGAAACTATGGAAAAAATTATTGCTGACAGTATGGTGTATTCAACCATGGTATAAAGTTTAAGAAACTTGTTTTAATGACATTGCCTCTTTTCTTGTTCATTTAAAAAAAAAAAGTTATCATCCCTGGATTTTATTATTTTGAGCTATCTAAAAGATGAAAAGCATTTTATCACATAGATGAGTATGAGACAAATGTATTCCATTTTAATTGATTGAAACTACTAAGGGGCAATTTTTCACTGAATCATTGCACATGCAGTTTACAGAGTACATTTATTGCTCCCTGGAAATGTGTGCTCAAATGTAAAACCTGACATCGATGATGCTCCTACTGCTTTTTTTTAAACTCAGGTAAATTAATTATGTATTGCAAATAAAATGAAAAGTACTGTTTTATGAAGAAACAAACAAAAATGACATAATGACCTACAAAGTTTTATTGTATGCAAGATACATGGGATTATTTAGTATCTGTGCTTCCCTTTGAAATGTAGTTAAAATAGTCATCTGTGTCTACACCTATTGCTATGCTACATATTATTAATTATTTGCATGTGGAAGGATATTAGTAAACATCCCATTCAAAGTTTAAGTAGGGTGTAATTTTGTGTCACATACAATTTTGTAATTTTTTAACATTACAAAGTAAATTTTAACTTAAAAATTTAAATTTCTTCTTTTAACTGTCCAAATCATTATACTTAAAGGGTAGAAGAGGAAATTAGTCTTAGAAGTAAAATGGAATGTAATATATCAATGGTCTTTTCCTATAATTTTATTAGGTCTCTATGAAGAATCAAAGCATGACTCTAAGACTATTGTTAACTGAAAGCCCATCATGGCAAAATTAATGGGTATGACATTTTCCAGTATATAATATATGATTTTTTAAAAGCTTGACTCTGATATTTACACATTTTTAAAATTTTATAAAAGTACTTTCCATATACACCTTGTCATCTCCTTTAATACTCCTTTTTATTGCACAGACTTTGCTGAGTTTTACGACAGTTTCTCAAATTCTGTGTTTATATAGACATGATTACAAAAATTAGATTTGTATAATTTGATCAGATATACAACAATATATTAATATAGTAAATCAATATATATTAACATATAATTTTGAAATGTTTTGTTTAATGTTTTCTCAAAATTAACTAATATAACTTTAGAATTTGAACTCTCTTCCTTGAGGTTTGTTTACTCAGCTGCAGTGGAATTATATCCTAGAAAGAACACACTACAAGCTATTCAGTCTGTGCCAGTTATACTCTTTTATTATTAAAAAAACAAACAAAAAAACAAACAAAACTCCACTCTTCTATTAGCCAAATCAAAACAAAAATGCTAATGTGATTCCCCTGACAAAAAATTATGTTCAAATAAAGTAGTATTATGATTTATATTTAATATAATTTTGAATAACTCTTTGTGAAGATGTATTAAATAAGAATTGTTTTCATACCTGAGGATTATTGACATATAAATTATTAAGCAAAACCAATATGCTAAATGCATGTAGTAAATGCATGTTAGTTTATCAATTCTATGACATTTCTATTATAACCAGTTTAACTTTTCATTTATGGGTACAGGTAAAAACACATCTGTACCTTTCTTGATTTCTGTTTATTTTTGCATCAAAGAACTGGGGTGTAAGTCAGAGGTGCAGAGGGTGAGAGGTTTCACTAGAGACAGTGGGGAGCAGAACAGGCAGATTTACTGAAATACACTGCTGAAGGTAGATTGGTTGAGACACTGCTATATGTGGGTTAGCTCCCTGGCTGGGGAACCAACTGAGGGAGTAGCAGTGATAGGCTGAGACTTAACCCTAGGCCTCCAGGGAGGCCTTTGATTGTTATTGTTAAGTTTGGTTTTGGTTATTTGTACTTTATTGTGGCATGTAATCTCAGAACATTTAGGTTGCACTTGATCTGATGAAATTCCCAGGTATCACCCTTTCATTTTCCTCTGTATTTTGGTTTATTTGTGTACGTAAAAGCAAAGAAATGACAATTGTAAGTATATATATATATAAAAATATATAAAGGATATATATATAAATATATAAAATATATGTTTATATATATGCGTGTATGTATATATATATACTATTTACATATTATACAGTTAATGGATGTAAGGTATTACTGTAAAATGTAATCTCTCCCCCTCCTACCCATATTCTTTTTCAGAGTTAATTTTTGAAAGGGACATTTGAATTAAAAATAAAATATGAAAAATATTGCATTTGAGGAGTTACTTAGTTTATAGTAATGTAAGAAGTGTTCAAAACTAAGTGGTGCATAGTTAAGTATAACTACCAATGAGTGGAGGGAACAGTAAAGCATTAAGTTATCCAGTTATCTTTGTATTTATTAAATTTTTAGAAAACCTATAATAGTAATAAGCTACCTCTGTGTTTTGGGGGCAAGTTAGTATACCTCTTTGAGCTTATTTTTCTTATTTATTACACGAGGTGATTAAACCTAGTATATTCTGCATATAAATGCTGTACATATATATATTTACATTTATAATTTAAAACAGACATATAATGTCTATGGGTAGGTCACAGAAGAAGCAATTTTGCACTGATGTCAGTATAAGTAATTAAATAAAATAACTTTTCTCTATAAATAGGATCACAATTTAAAGTTTTTAAAATCCTTATTATCTCAAAATGGTATTAACAGAATCATACATTAGCCTAGTCTACGTTTTTATCAGTTTTGTTGGTATTGTAGACATGGCAGGAAAGCAACTGGCAACAATTAAAATTCTAATTTTTTAGACTAGAATAATCAGAAATAGTATTACACTCAATTAAAAGTTTAAGTAAAGGAAATAGGTTGCCTTACAAGAGGGATTTTATTTTTGGATGAGTTAATATGTAAAACTTCTGTCATGTAGGAACTTACATATCATTCTATATTTTATTATAGATAATTGATTAACTGAAATTTATAAAATCAATAGATGTTCTTAGTACAATTGTATTATTACAGTCTTGTTATATATTAATAGGATATTGACTATATATATTTCACTGAGAAAGAATGTATTTTAATTAGACAGATAAAAATAGGACTATACAGAATGAAAGGTAATATTCATTTAATTAACAAAAAGTAATATAGAGGCAAATATGGGTTATTTGATTTTAAATATCAATACTCCTGACAAGATATAGGCCCATTTTGAAAATGATGTAATGCGCTCAAAATCTTAGAAATTACTCAAATATAAATAAAATATCAAAATTCTTCATTCAGATATCTTTTTATTCCAATAGGTTTGACAAATCTTTTTGGAGAAGATTACATGAGAGGTTTTGTACCATTACTTGTCAAAATATCTGACCAGATAGCATACATACAAAAAAATCAAATGTTTTACAAAGGTTAAAAGCTGTTAAATAGAAAAGCAAACTAGTTTAGAATGTTCATCAACAGGAAGTTAGAAAATATAATTTTAGGTGTATCTTCATCTCAAATAAAAGTCCATAAAGAGATGAAGATTTTACATAGTTTAGTTCACTATTTGACTTACATGTAACTATCCAGTTCTTTCCATGGATGTGTAGCTGGTAAATATTTTAACATATTAAAGAATATCACTTATATTTCACCCTAGCCTTTATGATTTCATAGGACTCCTTTTAATTTGATAATTCTAACTTATATTATCACAGTGAATACCTCAAAAGTTAGTAGAACTATATTTTTCTCAGACAGTTGATATTCCATTTGGGGTTAGAGGAAATAACTTCTTAAAAACTCTTGTAGATGGGCCTCCCTGTTGGTGCAGTGGGTTAAACAACACACTATGAAGCAAACTGCAGCCAGTGCAGCACGAGTTTGAGTTCCATCCCTGGAACTGGCCAGGGAGGGAACCAACATGGTGTAGCAGAACTCTACTGCCATGCCTGCTGCTGCCCTCAGCAGTGTGTTTCAGTCAGTCTGCCTGTTCTGCTCCCCACTCTGTCTGGTAAATCTTCTCATCTCCCTGGACTCTGGACTTTACACCAGCTCTTGTGTGCATAAATAAATCTTAAAAAAAAACAAACCCAAAACTTGTAGATGACATATGGGACACATAGTTAAGAAATATTTCATGTTCATCACTCAGTAAAGATTTGTTTTCCTTCATAAAAATGTATTTTAGACTGAAATGTATTCATTATCATAAATTGAAAGTTAAATACTTTAAACTGATTTTGAAAAAAATATCCAACTATCATATTTTAAAAATTAATTGCATAGTTTGAATATTACAGTAAATTACATCATGTATATTTTTATAGTTAAAGACTTAGCTTTTACCTCTTTTATAAATCTAAATCTCTCATACAAATACACTTAAAATGGCCACACATACAGATAAAATCATTGTGTGATAATAAATGGTGGGCAGCCTTAAAAATTAAACAATTGAAAAATTCTAAAATTTTCCTTTTGTAAAATGAACTCCTATTCAGTAAAGGAAAATAACTTAAGTAACATAAAAGAGAGACTTGGACTAATATTATGATCTTAATTCAGTTGTTTAATCCTTATGAATATGGGATTCCTAAATAACAGAAGAGGGATTTAAACTTCTATTTCCCGTGACAACCACATGAAATTGGTTAAATGATAAAGGGGACTATCAAAAGAAATTTGTCAAATGCAAGCATTATTTGTTACTATTCAAAATAATGTAAGCAAAAGTATTGAAAAGTTCTGAAACTTTTTGATGTTTCATTTCATGAAAAATATATTCAACTTTATTTCTCTTTGAATGATTGCTGAGTAGAAAGGATTTCAGCTGGAATGCAGTAGAACAACTGTTCTTACCAAATTTTAGATATGTTACACCAAAGCACAGTACATTAAGCTGTATACAATTGGAAATAATTAGAAATAAGTTAGCACTAAGTAGTAGCTTCCAGTTATACTTCTTAGCTTGAAAGAGGCCATATTTCATAACTGTCCAACAAACTACCTTAGCAAACAAAGTTAAAAAAAAAAATATATCGATTAGCATGTACCTACCAACTCCAGACATTTCAGGAACACTGGCAGTATATAACTCTTTCGTGAATTTTGGTTCATTGTCATTGATATCATGGATTTTAATAATAAATTCAGATTCAGGCTCCACCTGCCGCCCAGTCTTTCTATCTATAGCCTTGGCACGAAGAATATACAGGGATTTTTCTTCTCTGTCTAGTTTCTTTGCAGCATGAATATCTCCTGTATTTTCATCTATAACAAACAGACTGCCAGCCCCATCTCCTGTTAATATATATTTTAAATTTCCGTCACCTGTATCTTGGTCAGTGTGAAGCTTCAAAGAGAGAAAAGAAAAATATCATAAATATATGAATAATTATTAGACAAAAAAGTAATCAATATCTACACATAACATCACTGCAAAAACAATAAAAATCATTATCTGAAGTTTCACTATGGGGGAACTAAACATTTCAGTTGTTGTCATTATTCAAAGTTTTAAGCAAATATAGTCATGCATCTTGTTGGACTAGATTTAAAATAAAATGAAAGTTGATATATGCTTTTCAAAACAGTGTTTCAAAGATAGTTTTTAATAGAAGGCAATCTAGATTTAAATTTCTAATATATTAACAAAGAAAAAATCCACTAACCTACATTTTGATTATATTTAAAATTACTAACCTAACATTATGTTGTGAAGAATTTCTGAACTTATTTTTGTAAGATTAAGATGTATACTATAATTTTCAACTGAATTTACTCTTTTGGTATGTTATTTTTAGAAGTATATATTCTGTTATTCAAGACACTAGTCAGATAAAGAATTTTAATCTCAGGTTATTCTCCATATGACTAGCAGAGTTCTCTTTCAACCAAAATGTTCTCATTTTTTGGGGGGAAATATTGACAAATTTCACAGACTTATTTGAAATTTCAAGTAATAACACAGCACTTTTCCACTGGCCATATGAAGAATTTCACAAGAAAATGTTCTTCCCCTGATATATGGCCATCTTAAACATAAACTGATTACTGTAGACATCTGTTCATTGAGTATTTCAAGAAAATAGAACATGTACTGAGAGAAATTAGAACTGGAAAAATATATATATTTTTTTGTTTGGCAAACCTAACTGAAACATAACTAACCTATTGTTTTTGTTTTCTATCTCATGCTTCACAATTTTCATCATATTCTGTCTCCATATATTTCTTTTTTGGGTGACTTATTTCATTTTTGAATTACTTAACTATTTCAATCTGTTTATTATGGTGCCCAAACTACAATCCTGAAATCCTTATTTTACACCTTTACTTTGAGATCAGTGTCAAAATAACATTATGCAACCATTCTTCCTAAATTGTCTCCACCATATATTTTTCTCCATCTCTAGGTTGTCATTCTGTGGTTTTGTCATCTGTCATATCTTATTCAGACTTCTACAACTATCTTCTAATTGATGCCTGCCCCTCCTCTTGCTTTACTCAAAAAAATTGTCCGTATGAAAGCTGTGATATAGAAAAATCAATGTTACTGCAATCAATATGAACAGGATCGCTAGTTCGATCCCCGGTCAGGGAGAAACCCAAATGGCACCGCAGACTTCTCCTGCCTCATCCGCTGTTCCCTCAGCAGTGTATTTCAGTGAATCTGGCTGTTCTCCTCTCTGCTCTGTCTCTGGTGGATCCTCTCACCTCCCGTGACTCTGGCCTGTACCCCAGCTCTTGTATGCATAAGTAAATAAATCTTTAAAAAAAATGTTTATGGATACACGATTTTCAAAGTATATAATCTGAAAATAATGAGTTTTAGTTACAAAATAAAATAACATTGGCAACAAAACATTATTATTTTAAATCATGTATATGTTATAATTATTGTAATTTAGATTTTTTATTCTATTCATACCTGTTTTAAAATCTATCATATTTTACATATTCTCTTTATTCTGTTAACATATTTGTTTTCTTTTTCTTTTTTAATTGAGGTAACATAGTTTATAACACTGTATGTGATTCAGAGGTATCGGATCAAACCTCTTTAGAAGTATGTCACCAAATCACATATACCCACTACCCAGATTCCCATAATTCTCCATGAGAGTCAGTGGGGACTCCTCACCCTGTACTACTAACACTCCTGCTTCCCCATCCTGTTACTATAAAAAGCCATTTTAAAAGATTTATTTTAAACAAAATCAAACATATTTAATGCTGGTGTCTTTTATTCACAATTTCATTTCAGGAAAAAAAGTTCATAGTAGTTAATTTTGGTACAATTTTTAAAAAGTAAAGCTATTATCTTAACAAACTGAATTGCTCTATCAAGTACATTGTTAATTCTAAATCATACATTAAGAGTTCCTGGAGAGCATTAATAAAATCTACTATATAATACCCTAAATAGAAATAGATTTCTTATGCATGAGCCTGAATTTTAACATATTTATAAGATCAATGAAATACAGCAGAAATTTTGTGAATATTGTTTATGGCTATACAATGAACCTTATATAAAAATGAAATATGAGTATCTCATGAAATTTGTAAACTAAAAAAACCTTTTATGATAAATATACTCCAGAGCAAAAAAAAATAAAAATGGAGATATCATACTCCCCAATTTCAAACTATGCCACAAAGAGATAGTAATTAAAACAGTTTAGTTTTTGGAACAAATATAAACAGAAAGATCAATGGAACAGAACTGAGAGTCCCAAAATAAAACCATACACATGACAACTAATTCACAACAAAGGGTCATGACCGCACAATGTAGTATGTAAAGACTCAATGTGCATTAAATACCAAAATATAAGAATTGAAACCATAAAATACATAGATGTTAGAAATACAGATGTAGAGATATGTTTGGGGACTGAACTCCAATGCAAGGGAAACAAAAGCAAAATTAAACTGAGACTATATAAAATGTTATGAAGTTCTACACAGTGAAAGAAACTTGCACATCAAAACAAAAAAGTCATCCTATTGAATGGGAGAAGATATGTGCATATCTTATATTCAACAACGTTTAATATACAAAATACACAAAGATCTATATAAAACACAATTAAGAAAATAAAAAAATGGGCAGAGGTCCTGAATAGACATTTCTCAAATGTCAGACTTGTGAGAAAAGCCATTATTCAAAAGATAAGAAATAGGTGCTGGAGAAGATGTGGAGAGATGAAAAGAACACTGTGATCTTCAGTTGGCATATAAATTTGTGCAGCCATTAAGAATAGCAGTATGGAGATTTCTCAAAAAATCAGAAATAGAAATTACATACAATCCAGTTGTGCCACTTTTACAAAACACTAATTTGAAAAGATACACATTCCCATGGTTATTGTGACATTATTTACAACAGCCCAAAGTTGGATTAATGAGTGGATAATAGAAGGGTGTATATATACACCATGTAAGGGTATTGGTTTATCAAAAAAGAAAAATTAAGATCATTCATTTTCAACAACATGATTAGACGTAGGATATTATAATTAGTGAAATAAGTCAGATAGAGAAAGACAAACACTATGATTTCAGTCCTATGTGGCATATAGAGTCAAATAAATGAAGTAATAAAACATAATGATTTTATAAAACATACAGGTGTAGGGGTTGTGTGGGTGTGTCTATGCATATGCTATTTCATTGCCCTCATGAAAATACCAGAGGGTTGTTGCTGGATCCAGTTTTCAAACTGCCCTTCAAAGCACTTGTATCATTTTTGCATTTCCACCAGTAAGGAAAGAGAATTCTGTTGTTCCACACCCTTGCCAAAATGTGGCACTGTCAGTGCTTTGGACTTTAGTCATTTTATCAGTGTCGTGTTATCTTACTGCTGCTTAAATTTGAAAAACCTGGGGAAATATGATATTGAACATCACTTCATGTGTGTTTATCATCTCTATATCTTCAAATCTTTAGACCATTTTTTCAAAGATTTATTTATTTATGCATACAAGAACTGGGGTGGGGGGGGTGGAAGTACAGGCCAGAAGTGTGGTGGGGTGAGAGGATTTACCAGAGACATAGTGAAGAACAGAACAGGCAGATAGACCAAAATAAACTGCTGAGCGGAGCAGCAGGTGAGACAGGAGAGGTCTGCTATGCCATATGGGTCAGCTCCATGGCCAGGGATCAAACTTGTGTTGCAGTGGCTGCAAATGCTTCATAGTGTGGTGCTTAAACCCTTGTGCCACCAGGGAGGCCCTAGACCATTTTTTAATCAGATATGACTTTTGTAAATATCTTCTAGTTTATTCTAGTTTATTTACTATTATTTCAGTCCCTTGAGAGTCTTTTAAACAAAATAGAAAATTTTATTTTAATGATGCCCAGCTTATTGATTCTTTTTTGATGGACTTTGGTGTTGTATCTAAATGTCAAACTAATTTCAAGGTCATTTCAATATTTTTAATATTCTTATTATTATCTATGGTTTTAGCAGTTTGTGTTTTATTTTAAGCCTATGAACAATTTTGAGTTAATATTTGTGAAAATGTTAAGTCTTTGTCTAGATACATTTTAGAAATATGAATGTCCAGTTCCAAAATAATTTTTTGAAAAGTTTCTCTTTTCTCCATTGCATTCATTTGCCCTTTATCAAATATCAATTTTACTATATATATGACTCCATATCTATACCTTCTATTTTACTCCATTGATCTAATTGACAGTGTATTTAGTCAATATCATACTGATTGAATTTACACATTATAAGTCATTTAGCTTTGTTTTGTTTTTTCCTTCAATATGGCATTGTTCATTCTAGATCTTTTACCTCTCCTAATAAACATTAGAATCTATTAGGCAATAGCCACAAAAATAAAGTTATGTATATATATTTTACTTCTAAATTTACAGTGAATAATAATAATACAGACTGTGATTAAGGTTAATGGAAATTTGAAATACAGAGTTCTTATGACCATGAATTTGTTAATAAAATGGGGTAGTAAGCAAATGGACATTTATTTCCAAAGAATTAACTATCCATACATTTTGGCATAGTTATATCAATGTAGAACTTTCCCCCCTAAAAAAACTAAAAATGCATATCTCAAGATATGTTTATCAAATTCACATTTTATTAAAATGGTTAAAATGGCATTAAAGAATTGCTTTAACTTCTTAGATTTAGTTTGGCTTTTCTCATCATTCAGTAGAGAAAATAAAATTGACTATGATTTTATAAATGAAAATGTGTAAAGGAATTTTGTGACAAATTAATGAGTAAAATGAAAATGTGAGTATATATGAGATAGATGGCATAGTTCCTAGAACATTAGATGATTGAATATTTATATTAAAATAATTGAGAATGGATTTGCAGGTAGTGCTTTTATATGTGTGTGCAGGTATATGGGTATAATCCACATATATGTGTCCAACATTATTTGAAATAACATATAGTAACTTAAAATATTACTATTTTTTCTAAATGGAGAAAAAGACATTAAGAAGAATTAGACAACTTCAGATTCTTTCATTTTATTTCTTCTTTTACAAAATGTTTCCAAGAAGTTTACCCTAGTGGTTAAAATAGTGTTAAGTACTTAACATGATGAGAAATTAATTATGAGTTTGGATTATAAAGAATGAGACATTAGCAGAAAACGCAGGGCCAGATGTCTAATAGTTATTAAAGCTGTCATTAGAATATGTTACCCAAGTGTTATAAATAATAACATTTTGTATGTTTTACAAAATCTTATCCAGCCACAGCTATCTTTCATTGAGGAAATATCCAATAGCATCACACTAGATATCCAGTAATGACTGTCATTTTAATGATGAAAATGTATTTCTTCTCAGGCAATAGCATATAGGAGAGCCATCATCTATGAATTGGTTACATCATGAGAGATATGTAAAAAGTTAAGTAATATAAAATTGGAGAACTGATTTTGAAAAACTAGGCTCAGTTACACTAGTGAGAGTGATTAACATAGAAACATTACTGGAGAAATTTAATCTGTGTTAACTAACTGAGAGCACCTCTTCTTACCAAAGTTGATTCGGGAACAACAGTGAAATAGGAAATGTTCTACCTCTAACAACATGCAAATTAAAATGAACTGAACCTATCCTAGTGGAGACAGATGGAATAGACATGATTTTTCAGAGTCCTTCAAATCACGCTTAGCAGACTAGATGCTTAATAATTAATTTCTGAATTAAAAAAAATATGTCTTCATTCAATGGTGAGTACACACAAGCATTGATTCTTAAGTAGTCAATTTCAGAGTCATTCAGGCAATTTAGGATAGCTCAGTTTTAAAACAGGATGAATGTGTGATCATTACACTGCCAAAGGGGCTAATCTTGCCAGATTTATACACTACCGAATAATCTTCAAACATGTAACCTCTATGAGGTGAACACATACTGGTTTTGATGCTTTCTGTATTGGCATACCTTTCTTGTATTACCAATGACCATTTATACAGACTGTTGCATCTAAAGTGATGCTTTCAAACTTGGAAGGTATTTTTGCTGCTTGCCCATGTCTCTTTGGGACAGTTGTATCTTGGAAATCTTGTCTCACAAAATCTTTGTCTTTGCTATGCCATACATATTTCTCTATTCAACTGTTCCTGTTATTGTAACACAGATAATATTAACCAGACTATTGCCTATTGAGTTAAGGAAGCAAGACAGCATATTCTTTTCCTCTCCCCTCTCTCCCCTAGTGCCTTGTATTGTTTCAGTGTCTTGGGTCTAAACTCTACTATCTAAGGTGGTGGACACTACACAGAAACTAATAGTATATCTCAAACTCAATCTATTCTTCAAAAGCATAAGAACACATTATTTTACTTATTCAGTTAGTGGTCAGTGGCTAATGGAGAAATGGAAAATCGTTCAAAATAATTATACATTTTAGGAATGATTTTACTGCTCTACATCATGTGTAATAGTGTTACCATCAAGCTGGAATGTGACTGCTCTATGCTGATATCTGGATTGCAACAAAAGTCTGGAACTGACCTTTGATCAAGACATTATGCTAAGTGAAATATGTTAGTCACACAAATACTGTATAATTTCACTTATGTGACCAGTCTAAAATAGTCGAACATAAGCAGAGACTACCATAGCAGTTGTCAGGGGCTGGGAAATGGTGAAACTGGGACGTTACTAATCAATGTGTATAAATTTCAATTAAGCAAGATGAAAGAAGTCTAGATGTGTTATATAACACATACTTGTAGTCAACAATAATGTATTGCACACTTAAAATATGTTAAGAGGGCAAATCTCATGTTAAGTGTTGTTACCATAGTAAAATAATGTTTTTAATACATGCAAAATTAGTGCACATATTTTTGGAACTTGACTCGAGAGTTGGGAGCAGGCAGTGTGATGATCAGGAAGATGACAGATCACTGCGAAGTGAGCTCTATGTAACATCTGTCTCTAAGAGACAATTAAATCCATTCAAGTGACAATTGGGTTATAAATAACTCACAGTATTATGTAAAGTTTAAAAGAGTCAATGTTTAAAAAGTCCTAGCTCAGTTCCTAACACATAAAGTGCATTAAATAAACTGGAATGACTTCAAGTGTTCTTTTGATAATTTTACATTAGAAATCTGACTGTTAAATATAGCTATTACAAGTATTTTAATTATTCTAATTCACAGTTCTTTCACTTTATTCTACATGCATGGCATCTACCAAATTTCATCTTATTTTTGATTTGCTTCTAATTGTTTTTAAGTTCATCTTATTTTTCATCTTATTTTTGATTTGCTTCTAATTGTTTTTAAGTCATATTAGGCTACATCATTACACCTTATTCACTAATTTATAGTTTGTTTGTTTGCTTTTTTAATCTATAACTACTGCTCTTTACTTCCTACAAAGCAAACAGATTTTGAATTTCAGTACACTGATTTTGCATATCCCATCTTTGGTTTCTTTCATATTTCCACTTTGTAACCTTGCATCTTTTATGGGGGCTACTCTTTTTTGAAGAAAATCAAAGGCCTTTTCAAGACTTATTTCATCTGAATATGATAACATATATCATTCTCTGTATCTTTGAGTATTAAAATATACTTGTATGTTTGTGTATTCCAGTATTTTTTTAATCCTAATTGCATTCCTCTGATTTTTTTTTAATTTTTCAATCTATATTTCAAGGGGTTTACACATCAGCTCCATATCTAATACTTAGAGGAAACATTTGTCAATTTACTTCTTCCTTTTAACCATAGTTCTCAATATTAAAAAAGTAATGCAGTAATAAAGAATCAAATTAATTGCTACAGTTTTAGAATTATTTTTTCTAATTAATGTTTGTACACTTATTTTCTCTAAGAAATTGCAATAATTATTGCAAATGTACAATCATCTATGACAGGCAATATTCAAATTCTATTTATTCATATTTCTGTGTTGCAATAATTATTGCATTAGTATCTATACCTATCCAAAAACAACTTAAGCATCTAATAATTAAATGAGCTCTCAAATTCACTATGAATTTGAGACACACTATAACACATTGCAATAATAACATATTGGCTATTTTAAATTTTTTTAAAGAACACTTCATGGAAAGGAGATTCAAAAATAATCCTAATTGAAAATGGCCAATATGACCAGTGAAAACTTCACAAGAAAATCTAAGTGTGAAGTTTTGTGATTTATGACTAGAACAGGTAGTAGCAGTCTATCCTTTTCCACTACTGGAAGAATACTCTTGGGAAACAAAGAATATAGATGACTCAGATATAATCTCCTTGTTAATGGATTGCTTAATCAACTATGATCATTTGCTTGTGAAGAGAATTTTGAACCATAGAATGTTTTTACAAGAGATCTGTGGTTAGGGTTGCTATTGTAAAATCTACTAGACACAGTGACTTATGGAACATGGGTTTCTGTAAATTGTCAGAGTATATATCTGAATAAAAAAGTAAAATATTTTGATTACTTCAAAACTTTAAGCTATGTAATAAAGGCAGTCACACACCTCATTTAGAGCAAGGGTAGAAAGAATACCCTATCCAGGAAGAATGATCTGGTTCTCTGCCTTGAGTATCCCAGACATCTCCATGATTCACCTGTGCTTCTTGGTTATATGTTTGAAATTATTAGTGAAGCTTGATACTTTGTAATCTCTCTAGCCAATTTAAGTCTGATTTATGAACATTTTGTATTAGCTTAGACTGGGTCTATGGGCAAGATTCTATTAAAATCCAGAGGACTTAATGGTTAGAATACTTAGAAAAAAATAAGTTTGATGACAACTTGATGCCAGAATGTCAGATTTTTTGTTATCAAACAACTGATTTTTGTTATTAAATGACAATAGCTTTGAAGTAGT
Organism: Galemys pyrenaicus; assembly: GCA_019455555.1. NCBI lineage: Eukaryota > Metazoa > Chordata > Mammalia > Eulipotyphla > Talpidae > Galemys > Galemys pyrenaicus. The sequence continues at coordinate 8,656,442 of JAGFMF010011791.1, forward strand.
AAATGACATGAATCTTCCCAATGGAATTTAAAGCTAATAGAGTGAAAATTGTGTGAAAAGACTATTTAGATCAAAGGGTGTAAAAACCAGAAGTAGGTATGATTATTCTATTTTCTGTCAATTATTAGCAGTGCTAATTCAAGTCAGGTTTCTCAAAGAGAAGGAATTGGTAATAGACTTAATTTTGATTCTAATACTATTTGGAAAGACATCCTATTTACTCACAAAATAAGAATGGGGCATTGATTGTCTGAAAAATTAAAAAGGTCCTATAGGTCATTCACTGAGGGTATTTGGCTAAGGAGTTAGAAAGCTGCAGAGAAATAATAGAAGGAATGAGCCAAATCACCATCAGGACATCTTAAAATTAACAATGATGGAGAAATGTTGGGTATGAATTTTTGAACTGCAAAGTAAGATGAAAGGAATTCTTCAGTGGTTGTGTAACCTTTATCAGATGCGTAATTGTAAATGATATTATGTATGAATAGACATACTACCTTTACCATTTTGACAAAGACTTTGACTGTGTTTGCCATTCTACCAGATTTAATGGAAACATTTGATTTGTCTGAGTTCTCATTTATGGAAACATTAAGCAATATGGATTTGGAGAGTTAAGCAATAGATCACTATCCAGCCTAAGGAAATAATGAGGTGAGAGGTTTCATTTATTTTATATTTTTTATACTAACTCCCTTTTAGACAGTCTTTCATGATCAGTAAGCACAATTTCTATTCACAGAATGAAATATGAATTTAAGTGAGCCTTGAGCAGAAATAACCATTGGAATATTTGCCAAGGGAGGTGACCCACACAGACCCCAAAAGTCCTTGTGATCCAACTACTGAATGAGGTACAACTTGGGCAGAAATCAATAAGAACTACTTAGTAGAGATCGCTTTAATTTTTTGATCTCCAAAATCTGCTTAAGGAAACTAACTTATTTGAAAGGCAATAGCTAACACCGGTTAAAACACTAACATTATTGGAATGTATCAAATAATTCTGAAGCCTGCAATATAAATTCTGTCTCAACTAATCACATAAAAGATATTGGAATAAGTGAGTATAGTAGAGAGCTCTTTAAGTTTAGAAGACTCTATAGAATACATTGCATGAAGGATTTCTGGGGTTTACCACATACACATTTCTATAAGCATTTGTTAAAATCTGAAGATAGACTCTCCTACCCTCATAACTATGTGGTAAGAACTCTTTATTTTCTCCTAAGAAAAACACAGGAGGCCACCTGGTTTATTCATGGGAGCTCCTGGGCTGCAGTTTACCTTGCTGTTTTGCAATCAACAGAAATTCTCCTTACATAATATAAAACTATGAATGGAGAAGAGAAATGCAATTTTGAGTACTAGGAGTTGAAAGTTGTTCTATTAGCAGTGGGTTGAAGGGTGAGAAAAGATATCAGTTCTTTACTATCAAGAAAATATTTGGATGTTCATAAGTTCTTGAACTATAATTTTGTTATGTGATCAGGAAAGTTTAAAGGAAAACTTGAAGTAGATTTATATGGGTAGATGCCAAACCAGCCAACCAACAGAACTAGATGAAGGCTGAAAGGCAAGGGAATGCTGAGGTAGCTCTTGGTCAGTTTCTATAGGTAGTTAGTTCACAAAGTGACAGAACATGATGTAGCTCAGATGGATCAAAATATAACACATTTCTATTGCATCTGACAAAATACCCTATTGTTTAGAAATTCATCTTATATCACCTGAAAGAAATTTCTTGAAAATGACCGTGTGAAAGTTCCTAAAGATTGACAAGCATGTGAACTCTACTGGTACACCTAGGGTTTAAAATAAGGTGTTAACTGGGTCTGACACTGATTCTTATTTCCATTTTGAGAATCATGGAACAGACATAACATTAGAGTATTAGTATAACAGATAAAACAGCACAATTTCTGTCATTTCATTTATAGTATATTTCTTAGATTCTAGTTACATATTTTACTGACACTAATATACAAGGGGAATTTTTGTGACTTTATCATGGCATTTATTATACATGGATAAGTGCTCTATTTAAAAGGTAATTGAAACCTTTGTTACTGAAAATAGGTTACAGAGGAGGCTCTAACTATTGGCTTAATCAATTAAATGAACACATCCCAAATTTGAGTATAAGAGGAAATAAAGTAAGACTTTCACTGTAATTCTTTGTTGAATCTATAATTATATCTAAGAATTTTTTTCTTCCTTCTCTTTATAAACTGTAATGAAAACCCCATTAAAAGTTTTGTATTCCTAAAGAGTGCCTAGGACTTAAACTTAGATGTCATTGAATTTACCAGTACATATTTCAAAAGGGATTCTGGTTAACATTGTCAAAATGGCATTCTTACTCAAAGAACTGTACAGATTCATATAATTCTAATGAAAGATTCAATGTCATTCTTCAGAGATATAAAGCAAACATTACTGAGGTCATACGGGACCACAAATATAGTCAAAATACACAAAATCCAAATAGAACAATCCTAACAAAAAAGATGAGAAAGGCATTATAACACTCCCAGATTTCAGCCTACACTTCAAAACTATAATAATCTAAACAGTATGATACTAAAACAAAAACAGACATATAGGCCCATGGGATAGAATTGAGATTGCAGTAATAAACCCATATCTATGTGGAGAGTTAATTTATGAAAATACACCAAAAACATAAACTTGATAAAAGGAAAGCCTTGTCAATAAATGATACTGGGAAACTGAGCAGCCACCTGCAAAAAAAAAAAATAAAAAGAAAAAAATACTTAGATATAAAACCTGAAACCATAATATACGTAGAAGAAAACAGATGAAACATTCCATGACATAAGCTTAAAAGATGTCTTTGTGGATTTGTTTCTAAATCAAAGAATATATAAACTACTGGATTACATCAAATGAAAAAAGCTCTACACAGAAAGTGAAATCATCACTATAATAAAAACACAGTATATTGAATAAGAGAAAATATTTTTACTCCACACATATAACAAGGACTTAAGATCAAGATCTGCAAAGAATTCATACAAGTCAACAAAAAGAAAGCAAATAACCCAATAAAAATATGAGCAAAGGAGCTAAATAGACATTTCTCCAAAGAAGACATACAGTGGACTAGAAGCACATGAAAAAATGTTCACCATCATTTAATTTTGGGAAAATACTCTTAATTACACCTTTCAATATAATAATGACCATTGACAAGGTGTGTGAGAAATCTCAGGACTTGAATTTCTACAGAAGCAATATTGAAATACCATCACAACAACATATGGGCATATGTGGTGATTCAGAACTGGTCTCATTGCTTTAATCATTCAGTGGGTATGTTTGGAGCTTTTTTGGAGATTATAAGTAGGACTGAAATAAACATTTTTGGAGGTTGTCAGGATGATGAAAACTTCTTGTTAATACAAATAATGACAAGAGAAAAAGCTATTTTTCCAGGAGATCAGCAATGGTTAGAAATTGGCTTTGAGAGGAAACAAAGATCTAATTGTGTGGATTAATTTATTAATAACTAGTTATGGTACAAAAGGGCTTATTCATTACAAGAAAGGCTATCAGATAGCATAATACCTGTTGACTTTACAGATTAACAGCTATGTGATTTAGAGATACATGTAAAGGATGTTAAATTGTATGACTGTTATATTAAATTTAGGTAATATTGAGTTGTCATAATGAAGTATGACTTTTATTATTGTTTTCCAATGGGCTGAACATCACAAATGAAAAGGATCTTCAAACACTTAGAGTGTGTGAACAGAAAAGGGGGAAAATGGGTAAAAATGTACCAATGAGCCATGTAAGCCAGTGTCCTAAAACTCTTCCTCTGATAACTGGGATATTATTATGCCCACAAAAGTAATGTAATTCAGAATTCACAGAATCATGTTCTTTGAACACTATCTCAGTATATGTGTTATAACTGGAAGATACTGTATTAATCTCTCTGACAAAGTTTTATGACAAACAGTTTGCAAATTGACTTATGGAATTAAATTAAAACTAGACATTTGTAAATGATAATTCTTCAAGATGAAGTAAAGTTGGCCTTATAAAAATTACACATTCAATAAATGCTTACATCAACACATATAAAAACTTCAAATGACTGTGAATGCTGGTGGAATAAGAGTAATTGCACTGACAAAAGAATATTAAAACATCTCAAAAGAGATATCATCTTGTTTAACAAGCTTTCAAAGGAAATTCCTATTAAAAACTGCATGAGTCAAATCCAATTCGTTGTCATGGTGTTAGCAAGATTAATCTTTGTAGGAAACGTAGCACAAACTCTAAGACATAAGATGAAAAGATATCTTAGAAATATATAATATGGAGATACTGCCTGAGGACAGAGCATAGACTAGGAAGTTGAACAGTTCACCCACAATATGGTTCCTCTGCATTACTAGAGAGGCACTCCTAAGGATGAAAGAAAGAATGTGAACACTGCCTAATTTCATTGTAAGCTTGCTAAGAACAGATGTCTAAAAAATGAACTAATGGTCTTTGGTAGGAAGAGAATGCTTATCTTTAACTGCTTATAACATATTTATTGAAATCTAACCATGACATAGTCACTATTCTAAATGGTATTTAAAACAAGAACCTATTATAAATAAGACATGCTCTCTGATAACATCACATAAGCTATGCAAGTATAAAACAGAGCTGCTTCATAGCTTAAATGCACTGTGTTTTAAAAGACATAAACTAGGGGTTAATTCTATGGGGTCTGTACAGCAACTCCGAATGTTGTACACTTCCCCTTCTTTCACTTTTTCTATAAATCCCATGTGTTACTTAAATTATTACTAAAACTTGATATTGGGTGATGTCTTTGATCTATAAAAGTCTAAAATGGCAATTACCCATCATTTGTTTTATCTCAGAAAAATGACAATTTTTATCATTGTTTAATCAAAGATATTTCAATGTTGTCTTCGCATTTATTTCTTTGTTTCAAATGTGTCCATAAAACTTTCATATTGCACACTTAGAGCTGATAAAAACAAAATATTTCTCCCTAGGAATTTTGCTATTCTAAGATTAATTTTCACTGAAACCAGAAAGCTTCTGTTTCTTAAAGGACATTGTTTAAGGAAAGAACAATGTTGATTAGTGAGGCAGATTTCAAAACAGTAAAGGAAATTAAAATATATAATTAGGAAGCATGTTATATAATTAATATTCTATTCAGTATCAGCATAAAACATGCTGCCTGCTGTGGATTCTTCATATCAAAAGCAATATAGCTTAGTGTTTATAGAAGCTTTTATAATTCTGTAATACATTTTCTTATTTTAAATGAAAACTTTCAAATTAATTTAGTAATATATCAAGCATTCTTCTTTAGAAAGCCTAATAAAGCATCTACGTGGCACCGACATTATATAAATTTAATTCAGTTACTGCAGAATGAAATTTAAAATTTGACTAGTATATTAAATTTATCTGTTACAGTTCAAAATATTTTTTTAAAATAAAATATACTAGTACACTATAAGTGTACTCATAATGCACCTGCTCCTAGATATTGCCATGGATACTGCCTTAATGAGTCTATAATAATGATCCTTCTTCCTGTTTCTATTTATACTTTCTAAGTAGTTTACCTAGTCAAAAAATGGCTTTACGTACCAATTACGTGTAATGATACTCACAATGACATCTACAACTCTAATTTTCCCACTGCCTTTTCAAATCTAATATTTAAATATCTGACTTTCATACATCAACATAACACATGATCCTCTTAATATTTTATAAGGCCTAAACTGAATTCTCTATGCATACATTCTCTTTCTGTCTCAGGATCAGTTGAAAAGCACTCTCAGCTAAATCTTTTGCATTCAATGCACTAAAGTCACAGATTCTGGAAATCAAGATATAGGCAATTTGGGCCCAAAATTCTGCCTATCACATGTCTTCACTAAAGTTTTCACATTAGTCTTTATATACTTAGCAGATGTACCACACACTAGGGTATACACTAAACATCAGTGTAGTGTAGTGGTGGAAAAATGTTGTTGTTGTTTTTAATAGGAAAATAGACCACATTCAAATCTTATGTGTGTAAATTGATTTTCTGTGACTTCAACATGTGATTTAGCTTTTTTGTATAGACTCTGCATTATCACTATAAGATCATCATAATAATAGCAGCCACCTTAGAATTGATTATTACATGTTTTAAAATATATGAAACATTTAGAATAGTGACTATGTCATGGTTAGATTTCAATAAAAATGTTATAAGTATTAGTATAATTCGATAAATTTGTCTTTCCATATTTTTATTTTATTTTTCACTTATATGTGAGGACATTCAGTTATCTTTCTATCTAGCATTTAATTTTTCCTTAAAATATTATAGAGGGATTAACTGGATAATATTTGTGCATCCAATTAATTTTTTTCATTTGCTTAACTACTTCATCAAAAATATCTCTTTAATTTTAATATCAAGTACATGATGTCCATCAAAATGCTAAAAATATAAACCTCTTGTTGCTGAATTTTGTAATCACTTTTGCTATGAGTGCTGTTGAGAACATTTTATATACTAATGAAAAATATTTACATATGAGAAATATTTTCAGAAGCATAAGCTAAGAATATTAAAATCTTGTGATTGAAGTTTTTTTGGTGAATTTTTTATTCCATGAGTAGTTGGAATAACTTATCTATTTTTCTTTTGAAGTAAATTTGATGTACTAATATAGGTATTGTGTAGATAAATTCTATACACCATTACATTATTTTTTTCTATTTTAAATAAATTAATATGGTTTGGCACTGCTTATATTTTAAACTATCTCCCATTATTTAACCTATGGCTTCTATTTAAAGATCTCTTCATCTAAAAATTAATAAAGATAACTTCAAATTATCTTGAGACTTCTGATTTAACATGATAGATAAAGGAAACAAATATAAATTGAGGGATAGTGTCCATAACAGCATTAATAGACATAAAGAGACTAATACACTCATGATATACTTAAAGAAAACTGGTGAGTTAAAACTAGCTAAGATTAGAAAACTTAGTGCATCAGTTACTTTACACAAATTCTAAACCATATGCTTAATCTAGTCAAGAGGAACAGAGAATCAATTTCACTATTAAAAGACAATTAGAAGTTCAAAAGATTCTATGTAATAGATTTATAAATAGTTTCTCCAACATTATGTTGCCATATTCATCTTTTATCATTTCAAGTTACATCATATTTCCCAGGCTTTTAGCCTAACATGAACATAGAAAATAGCTAAATAATTGCAACAACTTCAAAAAAGTATGTTAAAATAATTGAGAACACCCTGAAATTTTTGCATTAGTAATCAGAACCTTCATCCCTTTGCCTTCACTGAATGTCTTTCCATGTATTTACATACTAGGTCTTATTTATTTGAGAAATAACTCATTTTGAAAATTTGACCTTGTCCTGTATATCTGTACACATATAAATAAGATGATTTTTTGTCATAAATGTTGCAAGTCCTACAGCTATTCAGATGTTCAGTATGAATACAATAAAAATGGGTTCTTCACATAATTCAAAGTGAATACCTACATAATCTTTCATTTCCTCTAAATTTTCTGATCCATAGCGAGGAAAAGAATGTAAGCAGTAAAAACCTCAGAAATGCTTCTGACATAAGAAGAGGCCATTCTTATCACAATTCACACATTTCAGCTACCTTTTATTCTATGAAGTTACTTTCGACATAAATGCAAACTCTGCTTCTTTTCAGCTTTATGCAAAGCTAAAATTGGAGCCTGTATTTCTGGCCTTGACCAGAAAGTCAGAAAAGAGAATGTGTACTCTATGATTTCCCCATTATTCACCATGAAAATGGTCAAGATGAAGCACATATTACCAGCAGTGAAATGACATGAAAGAAAATTAGGATTCACTCATCGGTCATAGTATATCACATGGAATATAAATGAAGGTTATAGCCTTGAACACATCATTTTCAAGAGGCAATTTTTCTACTCCAGGGAGTGTTAACTGCAGCCATGTATTATCTCTCTTGCAATTTCATTCCCACTTCTGAGAAATGCCTGTTCAATAGGAACAACTTCAAATAATATTATCCATTGTGTTCTCAATGCACAAATTTCATTAAATATCAGACCTGCAAGTCAAAATGAAAGGACTTACAGCATATCGCTATCATGCAACCTATTTGTATATGTTTCTAAAATCAATTACAGAGCTGGATATGTCTTAGGATATTTGATTGTAACATTTATAATCTCTTTATAAAAAAAACCCTATTCTTATTTTCTTAACAAGTTTATATGCCTCTGTGTGTGTTCATATGCCTATACAGCACAAATGATATTAGAACAGGAAAGGGATTGAATGTTATTTTCTTTTCACAGCCTATACACAAACATATCACAACACACACATAACATACACACAGCTATAAGATACAAATATATAAAAATATGATAAAATATAGAAAGCACAGAAAGCAGTAATTGCTGACTAGCAGATAGGAAGATGGCAATGGGTGATATCAAACATAAAACATTTAAATTTGAACAGGACTCAATATACAGATAATAAAATGGAAGATATCAATAAGCTGTGGAGGGAGAGGCATTAAGTAGTAAAGAATAGTGTGATTATTCTGTGAATAATGGTCAATGTCCTAATGCTGAGTTTTAAAATAATAGCAATCCTAACATATTTGAGAATGTTCCCTAAGCATGACCAGTAAAGGAGATTGGAGATAATATTGCTATACATAATTTTAAAAATGTACACTGCACATTATAGAAAAGCAAATTGAAAGAGGAAATAAAAATCAAGAGTGAAAAGATCAGTCAGAATATTAAGATCAGTCAGAGACTTAATATAAGAAAACAAACTAGACACATGGAGAGACTAAATATTTACAACAGCAATAGATACCACCATACTTAAGAGTTTGGAAGGTATATCAATAGGACCAGATCGAACACAGAAAAGGAATAAAAAAGTGAACATCAGTGATAATGCTATTGTTTTTCTTTAATCTATTTTATATATTTCCCTACTGGATACTTTGCAATGACTATGTATCACAAAATTGTAAAATAATTCTTATCAGAATTTACAGTATTTGAACAGACACTTAAAATGTTTTCTTGTTATACACTTTAGCTACTGAGGATGAAACTTAAGAGTAAGAATTTAGGAATGCTAAATGCTGCAAAGTCTAGTAAATTTTTATTGTTATACAACTTTAAACAGAGACTGATTATGAGATGGAGCTTTAAAATTGATTATTTCCATTAAATTGAAATCAGTCTTGCATTAAGTACATATATGTGTCAAATATCAATTTTGGGGAAGATCTATATATTCAAAGAATAAACCAACCCAGATAGATGTGGTTAAGTTATTTTAAAATATTCAGTAAAAACAACAAGATGGTGATGTGAATGTTTATTTCATAGAAATATCCCCAAGCACCCAATAAATGCTCAAGAATAACCTAAAAAAAATTCTAACATGTTATCAGTTCACATAATCAAATATTTACTCTGATATTTAAAGTCACATACATATTAAAAAATATCATTGCATTATTTTCCCCCAAATCTTCACATTCTACATTACCATCTTTTGACTTAGATCTTAAAAGAGTATTAATAACAAAGGAAAAAATGATAATGTCTCATTTATACAAGCAAAGAGTGAGAATTAACAAGAGAATTAACAAGAAAGTTAGAGTAGAGGAGATATGTATGTAACACTGATTTCCTGGAATCATGAAGCATTATTTAAAAAATTATGTTTGCGCTTTACCAGAATTTTTTTCAATCTCCCTAAAGCATACAATAAATGCCCCAAAATAACCTCAAAATATTAATTCTGGAATGGTTGTTTGAACTTAATGACACTTAAAGTAATGTCACACAATTTCAGTACTTTTTTTAATGAGCATTTTCTGAGGCTTCTTTCCTCAGACATGATATAGAGACATGATATAGAGGCATTTTTTTAGGTGTCTATTCTTCTCATCTCCAAACTTATCTTTCTTTTCCATGACAAGAAAAAAAGTCTTTTAATTTGTCACCAGCAAACCAAGTTTCGTTGTTAATAATGGCTTAACAGAATTAGGAAAAAAAAAACAGTGAAATGTTCCACTTCTTCTGGTCTATATAAGCTATAAACAAGTATTGAAGAATACTGTCTTACTTCAGAGCAATCTGATAATGGGTTATGGTATTAATGACTTGTCTTTAACATTTTGATCTTTCATTTTTTTTTCTTTTTGACTCTTTCCTAATATTTATTTTATTATAAAAGTTATTATTCCTTTGTCTATATTCACTTTGAAGTATAATATATATAGTTATTCAAGTTAAAAATATATTTGCTCCATTTTGCTCTTTGTAAATTAGATCTTTAAGTTTGTTTTGTTACAACCAATATATTCCATAGCAAATAGGGAAAATAGAACAGTTTGTCTTGCACTTGTCACATATTAGTAAAAATTATTTTATAATATATGTAAACAAAGACTGTTTTAGTCTGTTTCTTGACTCAATTATAATTATTTTTACCTGTTCACAGAAAAAAAAGCCTTTAAGTACTTAAAATAAGGATGTTATAATATAGTGTAAGATTTTTTTATTGGGGTAAGCATTAAAAAGTCTATAAAACTTAAAAATTCTCATTTTTAATTTTTTTATTTTTAAATTAAAATATGTGTCAATAGGAAAACTAGCAGCTTGTTTTTTTAAAGATATCTCTTATATCATTTCTTAATGATTGATTTTTTTTAAAGATTTATTTATTTCTGCATACAAGAGCTGGGGTACAGGCCATAGTCGTGGGAGGTGAGAGGATTCACCAGAGATAGAGTGGGGAACAGAACAGGCAGACTGACTGAAACACACTGCCAAGGGCAGCAGCGGGCGAGGCAGGAGAGGTCTGCTGCGCCATGTGGGTCCCCTCCCTGGCGGACAGCAGGGATCAAACTCATGCTTCAGTGGCTGCTTTGGCTTCATAGTGCGTTGCTTAACCCGCTGTGCCACCAGGGAGGCCCTCTTAATGATTGATATTAACATAAAACATATCATTGGAACTATGAAGAACACATTTGTAAGCAAGCAAGAACTTTACAGTGTGCACTTTCAAAATTTGCATCAACATCATTACTGGAAAATATTGGTTATTAGTTGAAAATGATAGAGCTGTTGATGATGTTTTTCCCCTAAAAGTGAATTATTCTTTAATTCATTACCAGTCTTGCTAGATTTCAACAGTTATTGACAGAGGAAGAAACAACAGTCCAGGAATACTGATAGATATAAACAACAATTAAATTTAAAGATGTATTTCTGCCTATTCATTGCCATCACTCCATTTAGTGTTAGAAACATTATGCTAATGATTACATGCTTTCATAAACAGTTTCCTTCCTTCAATCATCTTTCTTAACATATTGAGTGTATAACTTCAATTAAAAATTATAAACATTTAAAGCAAGGACATAAAACTTATTATGTGGTATTCTTAGGACTTTTTTGTCAAACATCTGGAGAAATAAAGTAAAAATATTTTCAAAATATAAAATCTGTTTTTTAGAATAGGAAGCAATTTTAATGAATGACTGTTAACATTTTTATTTGTGGTAGTATAAGTTGTTACATTAATTTCCAGTCCTCCACTGTTTCTTCTAATTGTCACCCATTCTATTTTATAGGAATTTATTTCATGCAAGCCTTTAATGCTCAAGTATATGTTGACGAAAGAAACTTAAGTATTAATTTAAAAAATGTATTTAAATTCTGGTCCAGTTGTGGAACATAGTTTGTGTAGAACCAACACTTTTTCTTGTTAAAAGTAACTAACTCTCAGAACTCAATACTCTTACCAAAATAATAATAATATCATAATAATAATTATAGTAAGGCAAATAAGTAAAAAAGGACTCCTGATAAATTGTTTAAAATTTTATGAAGGCATTAGAAAAATGTTTATTATATATGACAATAATAATACAAATGACTTAATTTCTTATTAAAAATATATTCCACCATATAATATAGAAAATTTTTAAAGAGTGGGGGAAAAAAACTGTCAGGTCAAGTTATAGTTGTGTCTAATTAAAATATTTTTCAAAAGTAAAATTATATTTTTAGATAACAAAGAGCTAAAAAATGTTTTCATGAGATCATTTTATAAGTAATGTTGAAGGAATTTTTCAGGTGTTAGGGAAATCTTAGAAAATCTGAGTAGAATGATAATCTATTTTTTTCTTTTTAAAGTTTCAAAATAAATGATGAAATGTTTTAATAACACTAGCAAAAGATGAGTCAATTTATAATACATACATTAGGAAAATACATGATAAAAATAAAATGAAGTCCTACAGGGTAAATGAGATTATATTGTAAGATTATAATTTTTAAAGATTTATTTATTTATGCATAGAACTGGAGTGTAGGCCAAAGGTGAGGGAGTGAGGGAGGGGAGAAGATGTGAGAGGATTCAGTAGAGACAGAGTGATTAGCAGAAGAGGTGCAATCACTGAATTGTTAAGGGTAGCAGCTGTGAGATAGGAGAGGTCTGCTGTGCCATAAGTGGGTTAGCTCCCTGGCTGGGGATCATGCTCAGGCTGTCCTGGTGATAGCAGTGAGACTTAATCCCTATACCACCACGGGGCCCCCCTGTAGGATCAGAGAATGATCAGGTATTTCCACCCTCCTACCACTGATGATGGATACTGTGGTGCTGCGAGCATTCCAGGGTGGACATGCGCAAGTGAGCGCACCTGAGTTGGGTCACGGGCTTAAATGGGCAGTATCATGAGGACACGAGGACCAACCAACCAACCCACTGACCAACCGAGAGAACCAACAGGCCTGACAGCAGCAGCAGCAGCAGCAGCAGCAGCAGCAGCAGCAGCAGCAGCAGCAGCAGCAGCAGCAGCAGCAGCAGCAGCAGCAGCAGCGAGAGAAGCAGCCGAGAGGGTGAGATGTGCCGAGGGCTGGGAGGCGTGCCAGCCTCCCGGCCCCCCCGGCACCCCTGCCTGCCATGTACCTGGCCACCTCTACTAAATAAAGCATGAAAAGTCACCGAGGGCTCCAGGACTCTCCTTCCTTGACCTGTCTGCCCAGAACCATCCCGAACCTTGCCCTGTGCCACCCCCTTCCTGGCTGTGATACCCCATTATAAGATTATTTCACTATCTACTAAAATATGTAGTATTAATTGACTTATAAGTTAAAACATTATAAAGCTTAAAAACCCAATGAGTATAAATATTAATTATTGATTATGTAAATGGTAAGAAAGAAAAAACACAGGCATAGAGAACATAAAGGGTAAATAAAAAGAAGAAATGGTAGACATATACACATATATCAGAAATTGCATAAATTATAAATACACTCCATTTTAAAAAAGGGGAAAAAAAGTAAGATTACATAAAAAGCATGAATTAACCCTGAGAAGTTTATTTTTAGATATAAATGCATAGAAAGCCTGAAAGCAAAACAATGGAAAAAGATAAATCACAAAAACATAATCACTAGTGAATTGGTATGGCTAAATTTCTAACAAGTAAATTTAAGAAAGCACTATTATTAAAGAAAAAGGGTGTTATTTCTTGATCATAAAATATAATTTAATCAGAAATATAATAAACGGCCTCCCTGGTGGCTCAGGGGTTAAAGTCTCAGCACAATCAAGTTATTGCCAGCCAATGTTGCGTGAGTTCCATCCCCAGCTAGGAATGGAACACACATGGTGCAGCACACCTCTCCTGTTTTGCTTGCAGCTCTCCTCAACAGTGTATTTCAGTAGATCTGCTCCCCACTCTGCCTCTGGTGAATCATCTCACCCTCTTAACCCCCACCCTCCACACCTCTAGACTGCACCCCACTTCTTATATGTATAGATGAATATTTTTAAAAAGATATGTAATAAGTGGATATATACCTATAAATAAAAATATTGACAGAAGTAAAAAGATAATTAATAAATGGAGCTTCTTAATATATTTCATCCAGTAACACTTGGAACAAGAACACACAAAAACTGTATTGACAATTGAACAATTCTAACTTCAACTTTAGCTAAGATTGCAGACACTATACCCAGTAAGTAAGTAATGTATATTTTTTTAAATATGTAAGGCAAATCAACCAAAATAATTTTAAAAATTTCACATTTTCTAAAACTATTAACAAATGGTATCCATACATCTTGTTTATATTAATAGAGTAAGACCAATATAAATTGTAAGAGACTGATTTTAAATTTTAAATTTAAATTAATATAAATATTTATATTAATAGAGTAAGACCAATATAAACTGTAGGAGACTATGATTTTAAATTTTTCAGAACAACAAATGCTGTATGAAATTATTTAAAGAATTTGAAACATTCACAAAATGGTCACCTACAAATTACTCACTTATTCTTTAATTTTGAACATATTTTTGTGTCTCTGTTTTTCAGTGTATAGTTCTGAGTATGATGATTTATTGTAATCATATTCCTAGGAAATTGTGGCAGAGAAATAGAATATTTACTGATGGAATTCCACCAAAGTCAAAGAATGTTATGAGAGCATTTTACATTTATGAAGGAGTAATCAGCTGTTCCATTGAAACGATAACTAAGACAATCAGCTCTAACTGGATCCAGCTGGCCCCAACTGGCTTCAGCTGGCTCAAATCATAAGCAAAAGTCTCCAATTGGCTCAATAAGATAAAACCAGCAAGAAACAGTTCTGACTGCCCCCAACCAGCTCAAACCAGCTCAAACTGACTCCAAACACCTTGAAACAATCCAAGTGGCTTGAACTAGTTTGAACTAGTTCCAAACAACTCTGGCCAGTTTCAACAAAATCCATACAGCTCAAACAAGATTAAACTGGCTTTAACAGGATACAACTGGGTCCAATCACATTCAACTGAACCCAGCAGGCTTCAACCAGCTTGAACTGTCTCAAACTGTATACAGCTAGCTGCAAAAGGAAAGAATTGGTTACAATTGAGTGGAACCATATACAACCAGCTCCAACCAGCTCAGACTGGGTTGAACTGGTTCAGATCAATACCAAAAATCTCCATCTAATTCAACACCAATAAAACCAGCTCTATCTGGCGTAAACTGCATGAAATTGGCTCCAACAAATTCCAGCAGGCTCCTAATGGATTAAACCAGATCCAAATGGCTCCACTTGGCTTCAGACACCTCTAATCAGATCCAACCAGATCTACCAAACTTCAACTGACTCAAGCCAGTTCCAAGCAGATCCAGTAGGCACCAACCTGTGTCAATTGGTTCAAATCAGCTCAGCCTGGTAGTACCAACTAGAGCATGTTGGATGCATTGGGAGCTGATTCAAACCAACCAGGTTGTTTCTACCTGGTTTGCACTGCCTGGATAGGGTAGAGCCTGCTCACACCAGATGGAGATGGTTGAATCTAATTACAGTTGGTTGTAACTGGTTCAATTCAATTGAATCCAGTTAAATATAGTTGGAGATTTTTGCAGCTCATTCAAACAAGTGGGATCCAGAAGCCATATGGGATAATTTTATATTATTTTTAAAAAATATTTATTTATTTATGCATAAAAGATCTGTGGTACAAGCCAGAGTTGCAGAAGGTGAGAGGAATCACCAGGCAAAGTGGGGAGCAGAACAGGCAGACAGACCAAAACTCACTGCTGAGAGGAGTAGTGGGTGAGGCAGGAGAGGTCTGCCTCACCATGTGGGTCCCCTCCCTGGCCGGCAGCAGGGATCGAACTCGTGCTGCAGTGGTTGCAGTTTGCTTCACAGTGTATTGCTTAACCCACTGCGCCACCAGGGAGGCCCTATATGGGAGAATTTTAAAGATGATCCAAACTGTAGGGAACTGGTAGGAACTGGTTGAATCTGGTTGTAGTCATTTGTGTCTGGTTGGAAACTGTTTAAGCTGTTTTGAGAAACTTTTAGGTATCTGGGGATGTTTGAGCCAGTTCCAGACAGCTGAAGCTGGCATAAACTATTTGGAGAATGATAGATCCTGTTTGTGCTGGTTGGAGCCAGCTGGAGCTGGTTCAAGCCTCTTGGCTATGGTTGGAGTTGGTTTGATATCTCTGTTGTAGCCAGTTGGAGTCAGTTGGTGCTGGCTCAAGCTAGATTCATTTGTTTGGATCATGTCTGGTCTGGTTTCATCAAGTTGGAGCTGGTCATAATCAATTTGAGCCTATTTGAGAAGGACAGAGTTTGTTTGATTCAGTTTGAATATGGTGCGTAGTTCAAACTGTCTGGATTGAATTGTAGCCAACTGGAGTTGGTTGGAGCCTGGTAGAGCTAGATTGGACTGGTTGCAGCCAGCTGGAGCCCATTCTAGCCAGAATAAGCCAGATGGAGCTAACTAGACCTGGTTTCATCTGGTTGGAGCCAGTTGGATCTGTTGGGCTGGTTTATTTATTTATTTTTATTTTTTTTTATTAAAATATTTTAAAATTTACATATACTTGCCATTAATTGTAATCCCCATGTATTCCCCATCACCATCTCACCAG
>JAGFMF010011791.1:8673218-8700367 GCA_019455555.1 Galemys pyrenaicus
CTTTCCTTGATCCTCATTTGGTTCCCTTATGTTCCTCCTAAGGGAGGAACCATCTGGTATTTTTCTTTTGCCTTCTGACTTGCTTCGCTAAGCATAATTGTTGGGCTGGTTTAAATAAGATGGAACTAGTTTGAATCAGTTCAACACAGCTGGAGTCTCATGGATCTGGTTGGAGTTGGGTTGAGCTGATTATAGTCAATTTGATCAGGTCAAGCTGGTGGGAACAAGTTGAAATCAATTGTTAGTTGGTTCTGGTTGGAGCCAGTGGGAGCTGGTTTGAACCAATTTGAGCCACTTGGAAAAGTTTGGAGCCTGTTGGAGATGGTGAGAGATATTTTGAGTGATTTGGGCCTTTTTTATCTGGTTTGAGTTTGTTGGAACCAGTTGCTACCATTGTTTGTATTTGGAGTTAGATCTAGTTGGGGCCAGTCCAAACCATTTAGAACTGGTTCAATATGGATTGAATTGGTTGTAGCCATCTGTATCCAGTCTGAGCCAGTTCTAAGTGGATCTAACTATTTCTAGCCCATTTAAACTAGATCAACCCAACTCGAACTCTCCAGCTGGTTCCAAGTAGCTTTTACGGGTTCCAACCAAAGCCAAATGACTTCACTTGGCTAGAACTGAATCAAACTGGCTCCAACCAGATACAACATCCTTAAAATGTTTTAGTATGGTTGAAGCAGATCCAACAAATTCCAACCTCCAACTTGATCATATCAGCTCAAACTATCTCAAACTGGATTCAACTAGTAGACTCCAACTGTTTTGAGTGGGTTAAACATGCCTCCCCTCTTTGCTTACACAGCTGATAAAAAAGGGAAGTGAAAAACCTGTGTGGAGAAGCAGCTAGTTCCTGGCCAGTGTCTGTCTGATGCTGCATCAGGGAGCTTTTGGTGCAGGCAATTTTCCTCTTTGTTCTGGTGGCTTCCTCCTTTATTTCACCTCCCAAGGAAATATTGGGTTTTCTTGTGTATATATATCCTTTACTTCAGCTAAGCCTTATCATCCTTTTTTTGGCCCCTGAAGAATTTTGAACTTTCTTAGAATACAAAAACATAAACAACCTATTCTAAGACATGATTCATTTGTTAAGGTGAGAATTATTTTGCTTGCAAGTGACAGAAACCTAATTTATATTAGCTTATGTGAAAAAGTGAATTTATTTGCTTATGAAATTGGAATAACCTAGAGCCTCTGAATCTGGCCAGGTAGAGCAGGAAACAAGCATTTAATAGGATTCTCTCTTAACCTGTGGCCCCACCATCTGCTCTGAGCTTTAATTCTGCATACACTCTCTTTGGAGGGTAGCTAAAGAAATGGTGAACAGACCTAATTTTACATTTTCCTCACAGCTTTGATCCCAGAGGAAAAGTACATGGTGTTGTCTCAACAAGTATTTGTAGTAATGTTCCAAACTGGTGTTGGGATTTGTGTATTTGATTGTGGCCCAATGTCTATGTCTAGTTGTATATAGGGCATAAGGATTGACCTGGTAGCAGTGACTTGTTCAGATAGTCTTGAATCAAATCAGAAAGTCAATTCCATGCTTTCATGGAACTCCATATTTATTGATATCATGTTAATACAAAAGTTTGGAAAACATTGTTTGATTTTACTCACATGATACATAAAGAAAGAAACAAACTAAATTTTTAAACTGTGGCATAGGACTTTGATACAGACAATCCTGGAGTTAGCACAATGAAGATGAATTTTATGTAAGAGGATGCCTTTGAGCATGTAATGTTCCATAAACTAGAAGCAACTCTGCTAGTAAGAACAAAAGCTTTCCTTTTTTTTTTTTTTTTACAAAAAATGGAGTTAATAAACCTCTGATAATTCAGTCAAAGTGACCAACCAAACTTCAGATTGCATTGATGTAAAAAATAAATGCTTCCTCTTAATTTCAACTATCCTCTTTGCTCTGACTACCCTTTCTTGTATTGCAGATGACTGAGATGATAAATGGTAATATTCTACTGATAGCCTCACAAAAACATCATTTTAATTCATGTTCTTGTTTCTCCAATCCTCCTGAGTATAAAAATAATCACCCATCCCAAATTTGTGTTCCACCTTGCTATATCCTTTTCAGTAGAAACTCATATCCTTGCTATATGTAAAAACAACTCAGCTTGAAAATTTGGGTCTTCATAGTAGTGGTCTACCTATACACCTTTTTAGACACATACCTGAGTATGACTGCATATATGTGTGTATTTATTTTATGGTGTTACATGCAATCCCACTTTTGTGGATTTGTCCATATGTTATTTATTTATTATTATTAAATTTCAGTAGTTTTTCTGCAGATACAGTCCCCTCAGCAGTCCTAGAAAAATATCAGAAATGTAAAGTTAAAGAAAACTTGGTAACACTTTAACCTTTCAAAGATTTTGAGGTTTGGAAAGTTTGACTGTTAAATTCTGTACAGTTATTTAATGGCACAATCAGTACTGAAACTTGTAAGTTGCTGTTTGCATGTATGCACATATATTTTATTGAATTTTGTTGTTTCTACTCTATTCTAAAACTAGTTATTCTGTATTCAGAAAGAAAACCTAGACTTTATAGCCAAGAACTGTATGTCCTTTTGACTTTATATAGTTTTACTGCTTCTGATAATTTTCTGTGATCTTTGATTTATAAAACCATGAAAATCTTTTCTTGTTGAAAGCTACCCTTTCTTACTTTCCACTCATGGTGTAAGGTAAATAATGCAACTCATTATTTCATAATGCCACCAATACAGTGGATCCTAAAAGATTATGTTGAATTTACCCAGGAAATCAGATTGATCAGCTCAAAAATATATATCATATAAATATCATCGGATCTCATGGATTTAACCAAGTTCAGGGGCATGGGCCACATTATTCTCTGCATAAGTAAATGAACAATGATTTCAAAATCCAGGAGAGCAACTTAGGAAATAGTTTACAGACTTTTGATAACTTAAGAAATGTTAGTTAGGTAAATGTCCATTTCTATAGTGGGCAAGAAATATGGTTTATAGCATATTTAAGAAAAAGTCCTATTGCAGAACAAAGAAAGTTTATAAAGAAAAAGAAATCAGTTGGGTTTTCTATGTTATTGAAGAGTCTCTTTCATATATATTGAATTCGGTGGATAATATAAAAATAGCACATGAATAATTTGGGTTTGATTATTCTCATTTGTCAAAAATCCTGATTATATAATGGTTTTCATCTTTTGGTCATACTCTGGTTGTCAAGGATAAATAGTACAAAACCCTGGTGAAAAAAACAGTAAACACTTTCCAGAGATAGTGATAAAATGTCTTATGAAAACTAATTAAATTATATCATGCACATACTTTCAGTAACTATTTTTGACAAATTATAAAACTAATTAAAAAATGAGCAAAATAGTGCAAAAATAAAGCATAATGCATAATTTAAAATGTCACTACAGCAATAGTGGCCTATTTATCAATGCATTCTCAATTTTTTAAAAGGAAGTACTTTTGTTTACAGCTAAAATTAAATGCTTGTGATAAAAACCACCTACCTAATAGAATAGTTTGATTATGAGTATTCTTTTTATCTGTGACTATTCTTTTCTATCTTCGAATCTCCAAGAATGAAACCCTTTATATAAGGTCTTGTGAACTGAATGTTTTCTTTATACACTGCCTTTGAAAAAGAATCATAAGGCAATTTGAAGTTCTTAGACACAAGCATTTGTCAGCTGAACTTGAAATATCCTGATGTTAGTTATTAACTGTAGTGTGGAAAGTGATGTTAAATGAGGGATGCTGGAGGACACCATATGACTAACCTGAGGAGAAATAGGAAGGAAAAAGAATCAGCAAGTGAATTGTATAGTGCAAAATGAGTATGACCTATGGAGCCAGAGGAGAAAGATATCAAAAAAGGAAATAATAGACTTCCAATAAAGGAAGCTAAATTTGAAAAAAATATGCTGGTACACACATACAAAATAAAGAATTACAGCAAGATTTTGTCAGTTCCACAGACAAAATGAATATCTGGTTTGAAAATACTAGGTATAACTTGTATGATATCAAGTATTTTCATTTTTGACCTAGTCCATCTTATTTTCTTGATATTGCCAGTGAGCCAAACAATATTCCGATTATGACAGTTTATTTTTTGTATCATGTGCCAAGAATCTAGGAACATGCATAATCAATGTCCATGTTAGTATTCATAATTTTTGTGTCATTCTCAGAATTTAAAAACAACCCAGCATCGGGCATAAATTAGGAAAATCCACAGTGAATAAAGGAATTGTCCTGAGTGTAGAATATAAGAATGGGACTTATAAGAGGAAGGTAAATAAGTAGAAATGATTGCTATTGAAAATATAATGCCACCTATTTTTGAGACACAGAAGAAAAAAAGAGAATGAACTATTTCTTCAAAATTGTATACATAAATGACAAAAACTTATCATTTTTTTCACAACTGCTAATGAGACACTATTGAGGTAGCTGCTAAGTCTTCCTAAAGCAAATAACTTCTGTTTCTTTTTCCTTTACTTCCTCTTTATGCTTTGAGATCTTTTATCTGGATTACAGGAAGAAATTGTTTGTCAGAGTGTCGGAAACAGAAGCATCTAGAATTATTTGGATTTTTTTCTTTGTAAAGCATCCTGTCTTAATCAAGATTACTTATTTATTGGTAGACATCAATACATGTTAGTATTTTTGATGTATTACAATTACCTTAGGTTTTGTATCATGTAACAAAGATATTTTCCCCATAACTTTAAATGAAATGTCAAAGAAGGAATTTCTTCTTTTCAATATATTCACATAAAATTAAATCATATGTAGCTGGTTAATAATGGGAAAAGATCACATACAACTTACGCTATTTTAAGATTGACTATGGATACTGCCCTCCAATTAGCTCTCTGAATAAATCTTATTCCTCACCTAAATTCTGATTTGTAATATCACCCATTCTGGTCACAATAATTGGTAAAAAAATATAAATAAGCACTAATCACAGGGAAGGTTGTAAACACAAATTTCTACACTTTTGCTTCTAGATGTATCATATAAAAATTCTTACCTTGCCAACATACTGTGTGTCTGTACCTGTGTACTCTTCCAACAAGAAGAACTGATTCCACATCCAGCCACGCTTGGTGCGATGTAGTATTTTACCATCATCTTTTGTCAAGCTCACTATCCTTTTCCTTGATAAATAACCATTAGCTTTTTCTTGTAATGGGACAGCATCAAATGTATAGAACATACAAGTCCAGATGAATAATTGTAGGCAATGGTAAGTCCTCATTATTTATGGCTTCAGGAAAACACCAGATTCAATGTATGTCAGTTTCTCCTGAGGTGGGGGGGCGGGTAGAAAATGTTTTGGTTAGGTTAAGATTCATTTTTACATTTCCTATCATCAACTGTACAAATTTACTTGAACAGTTAAATAAATGCTATTTAAATTGTATACGTTATATATTGCATTTAAATATATTCTTTCTGTTACATCTTTGGGCTATCATTAAAAACGCATAAACAGAAGGCCTCCCTGGTGGTGCAAGTTGTTAACTCACAGCACTAAGAAACTGTCAGCAGCCATGACAGCCACTGCAACACAAATTCAATCCCCCACCAGGGAGCTGAACCACATGGCACAACAGACCTCTCCTGTCTCGCCCACTGATCCCCTCAGCAGTGTATTTCACTTGATCTGTCTGTTCTGTTCTCCACTCTGTCTCTGGTGAAGTGTCCCCCACCCCGTACTTCTGGTCTATACCCCAGTTCTTGTATGGATAAATAAATCTTTAAAAAATCTCATAGACAAGTAGGAAGACATATATAGCTCAAATAAACCAGGCAAAACACTAATAATCACCTTTGATACTATCAACAGTTATATATGAATATAACTTTTTTTAATATGATTAAATTAAAACTAAACTATATAATACACCAAAAATCACATTAAGTGGTCCCAAAGTCCTTAAGACTAATAAAAGTAGGGTATATATATTCTGCATTTATATGAACTTACATATTTTAAAGAAAATGCTGTTTTTTGCCCACAATCTACCACATTATTCTCTCATCATTCTCTTCTTCTTCAGCAATATATTAAGATGCCACTTCACAACAAACTAAATATTATACTTTGGATGCATGTTTTGCAATATCTAATACCACAACATGTTGACCCTTTATAGTCAATAACAATTTTTTCCAATAATAAGTTAAACAAGAAATTAAAGAATATTAAATATTTTATTCATTTATATTGCATAAAAGAACTGGAGTGTAGGCCAGAGGTGGGGGCTGAGGGGAGGGAGGATGCACTAGAGACAGAGTGGGGAGCAAAACAGGCAGATCTACTGAAATACACTGCTGAGGGGAGCAGCAGGCTAGACAGGAGAGGTCTGCTGCACTAGGTGTGTTACCTCCCTGGCTGGGGATGGAATTCAGACTGTAGTGGTAATAGTACTGAGAGTTAACCCTAGACCAACAGGAATGCCACCCACCCCACAATTTTAAATCATATTTTTATATAATACTTGTAAAGAAGTTAACATAGAGCTAGCACACAAATCCTCAACATGTTAGTGCTTCCATCTTCATAATCTATCATTGTTACTCCCACTTTAGCCATGTAGTATACATGCATGTAGTTAACACAGCAGAGCAGAGAATGGTGATTGGCAGATCATAGTGTAGATACTTCTATGAGTCAGAGCTACTGGCTCTGTCCAGAACGTGTATACCCTAATTTCCATGGCTTATATTAAAAAAATCATTTTGTTTATTACTTAGCAAAATATACATATATTATCACAAATCCATGTATTCCAGAATGAGAAGTCAAAGTCTCACTTTGACTACAAAGTCTTGGGTGATGGCAATTATCCTTCATCAGGATTTTTTATGGCTATTCATAATCCTATAAACTATGGAAAATTGGTAAATTTAACCACAATTACTGTGAAACTGAAGTATCAGAACTATAATGTTAAATAATACTTGGAAAACAGTAACAAAGTAATATACCATCTACTGGACACTAACTCAGAATATGGTCCACATTTTATTGACCAGTGATGATGCATGGAAAATGTGCAGTCAGAAAATATCAAAACAGATGATATCTCACTTTGATAAAATGAGCAAATTTCTTAGTTGATTACACTGGTTACCTTAATTTAGAGATGGGGGGGGGGGCGGGGGTTTGCCATTGCTGATTGCCCTTACAAGAGAAATTAGAGAACCTTCTTCATTTCCTGTGATCTGTTGCAACTATGCCCCTTTGGTGGAATAAAGAAAAACCCATTTGTATTAGAGATTAACACAGAAACCATATCACATAAGCCTTTATAAGCTAGAAAAGGAAAATATTCATTAATTCAAGTACAATATAAAAAGATTGAAAGATTTTAACATGACATGTCTAGAATATTGTAGATCAAGTTACTGAAGAGTAGAAATTAGGTTAGAGTAGGAAAGGGATTTGATAAAGAGTGAGTTGAGATCAATTAATTTTGGTTGTTCCACTCCAGAAAGAGATGATGATGGCTTCTAAAGAAGTGATTTAAAGAGGACACTGCTATTTTGCTTAGATTTCCTTTGGTTCTTTACTATGGCCGCAACACACACACACAGCTTGCATACCTGACAACTTTTGTATTCTTTTGCTTCTAATGGGTTGCACCTGCAACTCTCGAAGAATTCTCTTGGCTACTGCAGTCATATTGCCCACACCAACAGGGAATCTAACGTGCCTGCCAGTTTACAGTGGTCTCCCATGAAGTCCCTGAGTGAATATTTAACAGGTGCAGAAGTATGAAATCCCACTCATTATTCACATTCCAAAGCTCTTCTACAGAAACACACTGAGGGTGGAACTTGCAGTGATATCACATCCTTATTTGGATTTTTCTTCCTGTTTATTTTCCCACTGCCTCCTTTCCTTTTCTTACCTAGAAGCAAATGTTTGTGTTGACCAAGCATTTGCACACAAATCCCAACCTCAGGGTCCTTGAAGGGGGAACCAAATCTAATACATGAATAAAATCAATATATTGCTATAATCAGAGAAGTAGATACTACCTTCTCAAGTGTTAATTGTGAAGTGAGAAGAATACAATTAATAAAATATAACTCTTAGATTATTCGTTTGTGAACTGGGTAGTGATTGAGGTATTTATTGAGTGATATTTATATCAAGGAAAATGATCTATTAAGAATATAAAAATAAAATGATTATTTTCTTAATCTCAGTCAAAATAAAGAATTCATTTTTAAAGTATTGCACCTTCCTGGTGGAGCAAGGGGTTAAGAACAGCACTGTTAAGCATCCACAGACACTGTATTGTGAGTTCAAGCCCAGGCCAGGGAGGTGACCCATGTGGCACAGCAGACCTCCCCTGCCTTGACAGATGCTCCCCTCAGCAGTGTATTTCAGTCAATCTCCCCATTCTGTTCCCCACTTTATCTCTGGTGAATGTGCCTCCTCCCCTCTAATCTCTGGCCTGTGCACCAGTTGTTGTATGCATAAATAAATAAATAAATGTTTTTTTAAAAAGTATTGTTACTAGCAATATTTAGCATAATAAGAAGACGAGTGAATCACTCTTGGTTTTACATAAATTTAACTAGAAAATAGTTATTAAAACCTTTTAAAGAAGGTTCTTCAGTAATATCTTATGTTGTCTGATATGGAGAAACAGACACAATGAGTTTAAATGACTGCTCAAGTTTTTATACTAGTGGAGATGAGAACTGAAAATTAAATCTCATCACTCCCTTGTACTTTAGTTCTACTGCTCCACAAATAACCTACTAACATCTGTGATGCTATCAACTGACATTTATTCTTTTTTCCTGAGTTCTAGGTACAGTGATTTTTTTTTTTCAAACACCAGAATTTATTTCTCCTTGCAGTGATATTACTGGAAGAATGTGACCACATAAGAAGGAAGCGTGAACTGAGACTTTGCCTGTTGCAGTAACTTGCTAACATCATAGTGTATATGTAACATTCTTATGGTGGGCTCCTTTCAGTGGCTCATCAGTGTACCTTCTTTCATGTTTTAAGTGCTTGCACAATTCAAAGTCACTGCCTTTGCTCCTTTACTCACTCACACCTACCTGGCACATCCACAGCCATCTTCTTCTCAGTGTTTTCAAATAACTGAACCTACTTTAAACTATTGTTTTCTTTCATATCATCCATGTATTTTATACCATTATTTACCATGGTTTCTCTTTTTTACTTAGTGGATTATATGCTTACATACTATTTCCTGTAATTTTAACATAGTTTATATTGTAATGAGATAGATGTTTTTAAGTCACTGTATATTTCATAATGGAGTTATTGACATGCAGTAGTTGTTAAATGTGTATTTGTGAAATTAACTGGCTCTTTGATTCATGACAAAAACATATAATCTCTAACTTGAATTTCAGATTCCATATAAATTGATGTATATTTCATTGTATATAAATGCTAAAAGTGATATAGAAAGAGTTGAGTAGAGAGGAAATGTGTCTTTTAAGATAATTCTGGTCCTTTTCTAACAAATAGAATATACTCTACAGTGAAATAAAAGTAAGAGTCACAAAAATCTGCATAACAGGGATTAAATGTGAACTTCACAATTTATATGATTGAACTTTGAAGTTCTTTTGTAAAATATACTTTTTATATTCCTCATAATTCTTGGCATAATTCTTTCACACTTAGACAACAGTGCACCCTGCCTATGGCAAATTTAACATCTGGTTGTGATTCTACTCTTAGTCAAAATGCACATTTTAAAAGGTTTTTATTGTATTTAGTTTTAAAATTAGCAAGCTCTTATCTCATGGGAGTTATTAAAAATTCTTCATATCCTTTATTCATTCAATAGCAACAAGCTGATTGCTAAATTTTCTATGCTCAATTATCTCTATCAGCCTAATGCTCTGCATTTTAATCACATATTTTGTTGCTAAATAAATACCATCAGATGCATTATAAAGTACAATATTTTAAATTTGGTTAAACTTTGATTTTGTAATCAGGGAATTCACTTGAATCTTGTTCACTTTAAAAACTGAAAATTGTTTTATTATTATTCCCTTGTTCCCTTAATTATATATCAATTACATTTGAGAAAAAAAATATGGCTGTTGGCTATTTGTGAATCAAGAAAAAATGTGCATTATTTTAATTAAGTAGGATGTTCAGCACATCAAATCCACATCCCAAATTAAATTATATCATTATTTCTTATCCTTGAAGCTTAAACGCAGATAAAATATTTTAATGATTCTAATCATGTTTTCCAGTCCAAGTTTCTCAGATAAAATATACATATAACAGTAAATTATGTGACCCATTTTACTATCTTATCATTAAACAATTCATAATCATTAAAATATGTCTACATACATTAAACTATCTTAAAAAAAATCTGTAAGCGATGGTCATTTAATGCTAATTCCTTCGAGAGAAGATCCATAAGGTTGGAAAGATAAAGAAAAGTGTTTCTAATTATTTAGCTATTTTGTGGTTTCAGCAAAAGTTAAATTATGTTGTTTGATACCTTTGCTAGTGATCATTCCAACTGATTTTTATATCAGTTAGAGAAACATGTTTGACTGCTTAATTAAATAAATTACACATATATTAAGAACAAATTCTATGAGTAGGAAAAGATTTTAAAAATTTTAAAAAAATAACAGCCTTACAAGATCAAGGAGCTGTGAAGGATATATATTTTAACATATATTTTCATAGTACTTTATAATTTACACATTTACTATATAACTGTGTACATATATTACTGTACATCTATTTGACACGTACTTTATTATATCTATTTCACATATATTTTTTTCTAAAATTACTGATTTTTTCAAGAATTCCATTTTAAAATATTCTCACATTATAGTTTGAGATTCTACCTTATCAGGTAAATATTAAAAATGATTCCAAACACTTCAGAAATTGTTGTAATAAATGATACTTTATAGATGACTACTATACTCCCAAATTTAAAACTTAACTTTAGATCTTACCTATAAAACTGTTGATATATACAGATATTAAAAAGATAAACTCCTAAATCCTATTAAAATTGCAATGCCGGGTCTCCCTGGTGGCTCAGTGGGTTGAGCAGTGCACCATGAAGCAAATCACAGCCACTGAAACACGAGTTCGATCCCTGCTGCCGGCCAGGGAGGGGACCCATATGGTGCAGTGGACCAATCCTGCTGTGCCCGCTGCTCCCCTCAGTAGCATACTTCGGTTGATCTGCCTGTTCTGCTCCCCGCTCTATCTGTGGTGAATCCTCTCACCGCCCCCACACCTCTGGCCTGTACCCCAGTGCTTGTATGCATAAATAAATAAATCTTTAAAATAAATAAAATAACAATGCCATTATATATAATAGGATATGAAGATATATAAAGAATATATACAGATTTAAAATATAAAGATATGTAAACAGCTTACTGTGAGACTGAGAAAAATGTCCATAGGGCTAGCTGGATGTAGATTAATAAAATAAGTCATCATTGAGGACTGTATGATGTATGAAAAACACATGAACTTAAAATTAAAAGTTGATAGGCAAACAAATTATTATGTCCAATATTTATTGTTGCTCTTTATTGAGAAATAGGGGTTCAAATTTATATATGATTCTTTGTAACAAAGGTACACCCTATTGAGGTAGCCAAGATAATGCTACAGGTTTTCAGTTAAAACACTTCCTATAATATATATAGCAGGACCAAAAAAAAAAGGAGGTAATTTAGAGAATATTGTTTTGGATATCTTTTGATGTTGAAAGTATGCCTGATAAGTCATTACCATGTCAGAGATGAAAAAACTGTTAGGAGAATTCTCTTTCCAGGACTTGTTTAACCATATTGGCTAACAAGGTATTATTGGGCAAAGAGAATTTGATATCATGAATAAGTGGTGACATTTTTAATCAATACATTCTAAATATACTGGAAACTAGACAAAAGATTTACAAGTTGGTGTGACAAAAGGCATAATATACAGCATAAAATTAGACTATAGTAAATCCAATGAAATGCACACCACACTGCATTTATAAGTATGTCTGGTAACATTTTCATCTGAGGATTAAAAAAAAAAAAACAGCAAGGATGCAAGGATATATGAAAATACAGGAAATTAATGAAGGGAGGGCTTACATGAAAAATAACAATTAAACAAGTATATAAAATAGGAATGTTCCCAAAGCTTCTCACAATCTGTATAAACTGCTCAGTTTCATGGAAAAAGAAAAAAAAGTACAATAACACATATTATAGAGAATGAGTTAGTGACTGATATATAAAGAATATTCCTAAAAATTAGCAACAAAATAGCAAAGCTACCTATAGCTAAGATGTTAAAAAGCAAAAGAATTATAGAAAATGCACATATGTACTGTCTCAACTAAATAAAAATCATGCCATATGCAAAGACACTTTATATGCAAAGATACATCAATACTTTAAACAAAGTTTCTTCATATAGTGATGATGGCAGAGGACAAATAAACTTTACAATACTCAAGACATTTTGGGTTTGGCTAAAGAATAGAAACTTACCAATTGAATTAAATGACAATCAGAATTAAATATACACAAATACAGTAAACTGATTAGTGTCAAAAGGGCAAAGATAATTTAATGGAGAATGGAAATCTTATGACATAAAAATACTAAAACAATTTCATACTCAATGGAAGGTAAGAAAATGAAAACTTTTTTTACTAAGCTTTGAATTTAAAAGACAGTTTGACAACAAAAGCTAAAATACTGAAAAAGGAAGACAGCATTCAATGATGTTGGATTGTAGAATGGACATAGTAATTGGTAGAAAAACAGAAATCAAAATAATTTTAAGAATATTACCAGTGTTGTGTGAAACACATAAAATTTGCACAAAGTAATTTTTCCAAGAGCATCAAATTCTTAAAATTAACAGTGTTTGACTCAGTAATTCAAGTTCTGGGAAAGTTTCTTAAGAAATTAGGTGTATCAAGGACTGAGGTGATGGTGCATGGGTGAAATGGTGGTGGGAACTCCCTGGGGACTACAAATGATGTCAAATACAATTAAATAACTCTAATTAAAAAAAGAAATTAGGTGTGTATAAGATATTTGAGCTATTTGGGTATAAGCATGTTTATCAAAATATATATTATTAGATATACTGGGAATGTCAGGAGTGTGCCTTCAGAGCCACCTTCACATCTCTACTTTGCTCAGGAGATTAAATTCCTAAGAACTGTGTGGGTGAACACAATGGTTCTTGTTTGAATTTAACCAGTGTGGACCTAGCAGATCTTGGATAAAAGAGGAAGGCTGTACTTCCTTCATGAAGCAACCCTAAGAGTTGGATGCTTTTCTCTACAATGAGCTGCAGGTTCTTTTACAAGTTACCCTGTTAGAGAAACAGGACAGTCTCTGGAGTAGTATCTGCTCAAGTCCTTGGCCCTCATGCCCAGAATGAGTAATGGTTTCATTTTTTTTTTTTTAAATTCCTGGTAAAGGACCATCCCCAGTTAGTTCCTTTTACCCTGCTCACTCTCTATTTAAGCCTTTGCAATTGTTAAGTGTATCATCTTTTTCCTGCAAGCAAATCACTTGAATAGTAACCCTGGTGAAAATTCAAAAATGGATTAAATATCTAAAGGCAAGGCAAAAAAATCATGCAACTTACATGCACCATAGTGTCAAATCATGGTCACCAAAAATTCCATGTTAATTCTTTCATCAAATATATAAGAGATGCCTACTCTTTTTTTTATTTTTTTGATGAACCATGGAATCTTTGACTAGTTTATATTCCAGGAATATAATCTACATAACTAACAAGAGAGAATTTAGTTATGACACATTCATAAACAAATTACTGACAATGGAAATCACTTATTGCATAATGTTTAATCTACTGGAAAAATGAAAGATAAAGTTATAGCTCAAATGTTTAATCAGTATAGAAAGGTACAAATTAATTGTCTTCCTGTGGTTTTAAGGCAGGTTCCAGTGTCGGAAATGATCATCGGAGTTTGTAAAGTGCAAATTAATATGTGTCTCACATTATATCAGTCTACATAAATTAAATTTCATTTAAGAAAGGATGCATAGCCTAAAAATTTCCCACATTTAAAAATCTACTTGATTTTACAAGACTTCATTCTTAAATTAGTTACAGGAAACAATAAATCAGAATTGTTTGTCAGCTTATGTCCTGGATTGTGGAAAGGAAGAATGGGGAGTAAGTGGATGGGTTTAGAATGTGTATTCATGTCAGTATTGAGAAGAAGGGAAATTAAATAGCTACGAAAGGGAATATTATAAAGCAACTATATAATCATTATAATAATTTCCAGAGTAGGTATACAGATGATAAGTGATATTTTAATTAAATATTTAAGAGGGTAATATGCACTTGAATCACAAATGCCAATTTTTTAAAATTTAATGAACTTTTTCAGTCTAGTGATAGGATTAGTTTTGTTTTTTTTAAAGATTTTATTTATTTATGCATACAAGAGCTGAGGTACAGGCCAGAGTGGGGGTGAAGGGATGAAAGGATTCACCAGAGACAGAGCGGGATAAGAACAAGCAAATCCACTGAAATACACCACTGAGAGGACAGCAGCGGGTAAGGCAGAAGATGTCTGCTGTATAATATGGGTCCCACCCTAGCCCCTGGCTGGGGATTGAACTCACGCTGCAGTGGCTTCAGAAACTCCACAGTACTGCCCCTTGCGCCAACAGGAAAGCCCCAGAATTAGGTTTTTAAATTTGAATTAAGGTTTAAGATTTATAGTATTAAAATTAAATCAATCTTATTAAAATACAGCTACCAAAATATTCTTTAAATCTGTTTGTGGCATAATAATATGTAAACATATTAATTAAGGTAATAAATAATAAGACCCCACAGCAGAACCTATCACTACCATAATTTCAAAGAAGTAATGAACAGGCAAGGTATTTCATATGATATCCAATTACTCTGATGATAGAATCACAGATAGCTCTAATAGTGCTGTGGATTATTACTCATAATTGAGGGACATGCTAAATTTTAATTGAAGATTAATACAAAATTTGATGTAACTTTTTCTGTTTAAATTTACAGGATCCTGATTAAAATTCATTAGAACTAGCTTCAAAATGATAAGGAGTTAAATCTTAAAAAACATGTATTTTACATTGATATTCTAGATGTAGGCAGAAGAGTGGGATGAACAGTAAACCCAGAGGGAGGAGATATGGATTAGCATTCTGAATTTGTCACACTCTTAAGGAGCTTAGGCGACTTTATTATCTAGGTTTTATTTTCATTATACCTGGAATGGGAATCATAAGCATACCTTATAAGGAGATATAATGATTAAATAAAATCATGCATAAAAATAATGTGAAATATAGTAGATCATAACATATAATTATAGTCTTCCTTTCCTTTATACTGAAACTATTGATTAAGTCATTATATAAATATATTCTATTAATGTGCAATAAAAATATGCTTTTGCCTACGAAACTGTAAATGAGATGTGAGAGAGTTGTTGTAAACTATTATACTGGCCATTTTAGAGACATAAGCACATTGATAGTTTATTATAATTGTTCATCTGGATTCTGTAGCAGACAGTATGATACTCCATCCAAATCCCATTTAGCCAAGCAATCTACTTACTAGTCAGCTTCTGTAAAATTTTCCTGTTAACTACTTATTGCTATCCTTTCTTTTTAGAAATTGTCCAAATTGATGAAATCAAATAAGCTAGGAAAGCCACTCCACTCACCACTATATTCAGTGAAACTGAGATATAACCAGGCAGACTCCTTGCCTCAAGGTGAGTCAACTCTCCATTTCATTTTATGCTTAGAACCTTCTGTGAATCAGACCAAGAATGGACTCAATTTGAGACCATTTTGATGTGTGTTCTTTCTCCTTTTCTCTCCTATTTTACTCCCTTCCTTATGATTTTCTCCTGAGAGGCATATTTTCAATGAATATCCTGCACTCAAATCTCATTCCAGGGAATCAACTAAGATTATATGATTATACACATACACACTTATCATGTATGTAGATACACATACATATATAGAAACACCTGTGTACATATAGTATTTTATCTGATATTTACCATTGACAGTCACATAGCAAAATAGCATAATTCAGGTACTTGGGATACAAAGAAAATATTCAAAGAGATCTGTCCTTGTGTAATTTACATTCAAGCAGGAAAAGACAAACAATAGTCAATAAACATAATAAATATGGGAAAACATATATTAGATAGAAGTAATTATGTTATTGGAAAAAATAGAGCAAATAGAGTGAATTGGGGGACTGGTTAGGGAAAGAAATTTAAATTATAGGTTGGTCTCACTGAAATATATTGAGTAAATATTTGAAGAAGGGGAGCTATCCAAGTAGACAAATGCAAGAAATGTTTTCAATCAGAGGACAAGTGTCATATGGCAGAGTCCTGGCTTGTTTCACATGTGTCTGAAAGAAAGAAGACAAAGTGAGGGAGAGAGTACAGAAGAGAACAGAGTAACAGAGAGAGTGGGATGCTCTTGTAGCCCACAGGGGGGGGTAAATGAAAGAGAAAGTAAATCAAGTGATCAAAAATATGAAGACTTATAATTGACCTTAGTTCAAACTATTACTTTCAATCTGTAATATAATGAAATGATTCTTTTTATCTTGATTGTTAAAATGTTTTTAGCTACTCATATGACCAAATTATCTAACTTTTAATTCCTACAACATGATCAATCTTTCTAAGTGAAAATGCATTTGCAACTGTTCTTAAGCTCTCTTGATTTCACTTTTTTGTAAGTTGGCCTAGAAAACTTCAAATTTTAAGACTCAGAATATTTCAGATCATTGAGAAGTGTGATCTCTGGGTCATGTGATGCCTGGTTTCAAATTACAGCTCCCCAGTACTTGGTAGGTTAGCTCAAACATGTAGGAGGTGGGCTTTCCTGTATAATGTTTGCATGACATTTCCCTTCTTTCATCTTTTTGACCTCATTGGCCAACATTGAAGAAGGACATGTCTGGAAAGTGAAACAAATTTCTCAGTTGGCTCACTTGGTGTAGAAATCTATAGCCTCAGGATCAGTATATCCTCAATAGGACTCTCACACTTTTTATTTATTTATTTTTTTAAATCAAGGCTGTTTTTTTTTTTTTTCTTTTCTTTTGGCAGGAAAACTCTCCTAAAAGTAAAATGTCTTTTTATCTATTTGACTTCAATAAGTTTCATGTGTCAAGACCTCCATAAAATATTTTCTACATAAACATACTGAATTTCTTAGATTTTCTTTTTTTAAAAGGTTTATTTATTTATGCATACAAGAACTGGGGTACAGGCCAGAGATGTGGCGGGTGAGAAGATTTACCAGAGACAGAGTAGGGAGTGGAATAGGCAGATCTACTGAAATACACTGCTGAGGGGAGCAGTGGGCAAGACAAGAGAGGTATGCTGCCACCATCTGGGTCACCTTCCTGGCAGGGGATGGAACTCATGCTGCAGTGGTTGTGGATAGCTACATAGTTCTGCGTCTTAACCCCTTGCACCACCAGGGAGGACTCAAATTTCTTAACTTTTCTATATGTAATTTTGTATCACTTCTCCACAGACCTTGCTATGTCTACTTATCATTTTTGTTTGTATTATTGAACTTTATTGGGTGAACCACATCTTTAGTGTTTTTAACATATTGCATTTGTCCAAGTGACAGGATTTAGTGAGAACCACACTTGAGGTCCTTAATATTGCTGATATGATCCATTCAGAATTTTAAAAAATGATGTAAAGTTAATTTCCTTCCTTTAATTTTTGCTACAAGAATTTCAGTCAGCTATTTTCACATAAACCTGTTATTTTTATCTTTTAGCAAGACATTTTTGCAAAACTTGTCTCTTTTTCCCAACCTACCAGTTCGTTCAACCTACCAGTTCATTTTCATTTCCCATATTCTTCTGGCAATGACTCTCAGAATTTATTTTTCTTATATAATGGGATCATAAATACTTAAATACAAATGCATCCTACTAATGCTCTTTTATCCGACATTTTCCTCGTGGATAAATGTTCACTGGGTCCAGGATCTACTTTCCATGTTAGCACAGTGATAGCTTTACCTAATAGTATACTTCTGTGTGAAATTAATTTCCATCTTTTGAGACTCTGATTAGGTTATCTTCATTGCTGAATGGCTAGGGTTGACGTCATTGTTTCAAATTTTATGTTTTCTTTACTGTTGCTGTTCGAATGAAGTATCATGAGTAGTAGTTACACACCAGTCACAATAGGTTTTAAACATCAAAGGAACTCATAATCAACTTTAAAATCTCAGAGATTTTTGAAAAAAAAAAAATTTACTCTTGTTCAGGGTAAATGATGAAATCCGTTTTCTTGGGGGTTATGTTAAACATAGTCACCAGGAACCTAAGGCAATAGAAATCCCAGAGCTAAGTCCTGAATATTGTAAAGAGGAGAGAGAGAAACTTTATCAAGCTAAAATTATATTTCTATGTGTATAGCCATCATTGAACCCATAATATTAAGGAGTGATAGTTAAAAATAACACAAAGAGATTTTAGATCACAAATGTGGAATTGGTTCATACTGTTGTATTTCTTCCTAGTTCTGTAGTGGTTGGCAAAACATTAACGTCTTTGTCTCAATTTCTCAATTAATAAAATAATAATAGTAATAACAATACTTATGAAGATGCTGTGAATTCTTTTGGAAAGCTTAGAAAAATGTTCAGTTAAGGTTAGTTATCTAAAATTATCTATGACTCATTAATTTTCAGGCTATGATTCAAAAATTTTAAAAGACTTTTTTTTAATCCATATATTAAATCATCCTGCAGAGAAAGATAGAAATATATGTTGAGAAGCTAACTATCTTAAGAAACTCAAATTAGGGCCTCCCTGGTGGCGCAGTGGGTTAAGCAACGCACTATGAAGCAAGACGCAGCCACTGCAGCATGAGTTCGATCCCTGCTGCCGGCCATGGGGGGGACCCACATGGCGCAGCAGACCTCTCCTGCTGTGCCCGCTGCTCCCCTCAGCAGTGTACTTCTGTTGATCTGCCTGTTCTGCTCCCTGTTCTCTGTGGTGAATCCTCTCACCACTCCCACACCTCTGGCCTGTACCCCAGTGCTTGTATGCATAAATAAAATAAATCTTAAAAAAAAAAAAAAAAAGAAACTCAAATTACTTAATTTTAAGTATATTGAATTGTATATATCTTAATGTTCTTAAGAATTCAAAGAAGAGCTACAATGTAATATGAAGGAAAACTATAAGGTAGTTTAATATTAACAAAGAAAATTATATATAAATTATAAACATTTATTTAAGCATTTTTCTTAAAATTGATTACTACTTTATACTTTTTCCTGAGTCTCTATGAATTAAAAACACATTCTATTTATATTCTTGAAATGTACTGTGAAATAAGCTCTATCAGATCGATAGTAACGATTTCTTGGCACTAATGCCAACTGAAATGTTACTATAGCAATTGCCATGGTAATGTATTCAATTACTGCTACACAAGTCACAGAATAACATAAACCTAGTGTATCATTTGGCAACTTCATAATGTATCTACAGATTATTTAATTTCACCAGTCAAATAAAATCTAAACAGAGCAAAAACATGAAACAAGTCACAACCATGAATGACTTCTGGGTTTCAAATTTCAAATACTTGCTAACATAATTAAAAATATATGTATATATTTTAGTGAAAAATACATTCATATGTTTACCTTTGTTAATCACTAACTGGAACACAAAACAGTTACAAAAAAAATAGACCATCTGTATCTCATTGTCAGACTCTAATATTAAAAATCAAGTGTCTATTTTCATCTGGAATATACATCTGAAAGTAAACTCACCTCAATATGCAAATCATTATTATGCCATCTATGAAGTAAAAGGGAGACGATGAAATAACATTCATTTAGTATTAATATAGCTATTAAGGATAGATACAGATCAGACACCTCTCTATGTGACTCAAGGTTTTGGTAATTGTTGCTTCTGTTCACACAGAGCCCACATCTCCCTCTTCCTAGCCTATTAGAACTGAGCTTCAATATTATCTTGAACCTCTGTGTGGTTATTTTACCAGGGAAATTTGACTGAATGTGTGGTATCTTCCTTCTGGGAAGGTTTACAAATTGCTGCATGATCCTTATGCTGTTCTTGTCCTTTGTCTTACCCTAGCAAACTTCCCAGACTAGGACTCAAAACCAGCTTCCTCACATTCCTGTCAGTTGACTTGTGATGTTTTGTTATAGATAGACATATCTCTATCTCTGTGTGTCTGTCATGTACTATCTGTCTGTCTGTCTATCTATCTATTTATCTATCTTCCACTGAGATTTTTTTTTTTATTTTAAAACCCATGGCACACCCTAGTTTTTTATGACTTATGCATATATCTTAAATCACATAACAGTGTCAAAATCTACTTGATGATGGTATAATTTCCCCCATTTTATATACACCCCCAAAAAACTGTGAAAGTTTCAGTGTTTAAAAATTGTTAAATCAGGGCCTTCCTGGTGGTGCAGTGGGTTAAGCAACACACTATGAAGCAGACCACAGTCACTGCAGCACGAGTTCGATCCCTGCTGCTGGCCAAGGAAATGCTCCACATGGCGGGGCAGACCTCTCCTGCCTTGCCCGCTGCTGCCCTCGTCAGTGTATTTCTGTTGATCTGCCTGTTCTGTTCCTCCTGGCTCTGTCTCTGGTGAATCCTCTCACCCCTCCGCCCCCCACCTCTGGCCTGTACTCCGGTTCTTGTATGCATAAATAAATAAATCTTTAAAAAACTTAAAAAAATAAAAACTTAAATCATCACTGGATGATTTATACACAGGCCTTTGGAAACTGGAACTTTAAGAGAAACCAAATCAATGACAAAAAGTCCTAGAATAATGCTATTTTGTTAATATTGGCCTGGATTTTTTCAAGTTATTTTTAAATCATATTAAATGAAGCAGTGATCTTGGAGGACCTGCTATATATTCCCCAATGTAAATTCCTTACGGTGAAGAGAAAATACAATAGAAGATGCTCTGGGAACTGAAAACTGAATTCTGGTCTGGTAACAAAGGGTGAAGCTACTGTTCTGCTGAACATAAACAATTTAACAGAATATAATTGTTGAATGAGCTCAATAGCTGCCAGTGAAAAGCATGTATCTTCCCCTGTGCATGACCAATAAGTATCTTCCTCTGTTGATCACTACTTCTTTATCAAAGAAAACTTCAGACTTTTCTCAGCTGTCTATGTATAGAGAAAATATACATGCACAGAACTGCTCAGATTTCCTAGTATCAACTAAGTGCTTGTCTCAGCTTCACAAGCACTTCCCAAGCACTTCCCAAAGGCCCCATATATTCCCACACTCTATAATAGGCCTGTCCTTTCCCCTGACCCAAAATTGACCTCCAATTTCCCCAGGACAGTCAATATGTCTTGTTGCTGGAAGTTAGCACACCTCATTTTCTGTGACTATAACTGTGTTCCTGGGTATCTTTTGGGCATTGGGATTTCCTAGTGTTATCAGAGATTTATGTTTAGGAAGTGTGAACTCTGGGAATCACTATGTTGTCATCCAAATAAAGCAGTATGAATTTTGAGAATTTATAAGGTAAATGAGCTTAGGTGATTTCTTTCCCATATATCTGTATCATCTATATCAATATCTATCTATCTACTTATCTATCTACTTATCTATCAATCTATATTTGGAATTTCCCTCCATGGACAAACTTGATTTCGCTCTCAAAATGATTCTAGGACAGACTATTTTTACTATAGAACCAATCAAATAATTCAATTCAAAGAATATACCAAAGAATAATGAAGTAAAATAGTACTTATTTATTTCTACTCACATATAGTGAACTTATAAGGAAAAACTATTAAAGAATAGTTCCCACCCCACTTCTCCAACCTCATGTGCAAAGGGTTGAATCACTTATAATCACAGCTCATGGGCCATAATTACTGTTGGCTCATACAAGGACCTGCTTTTGTTTCAATCATTTATTTTTATATTCATCTAACAATTTCCGCTCTTTCCATTTTCTTAAGAATGTTTTAATAAATAAATTATGAATCAAAAGTGTTTTACAATAAAATTAATTATCCTTATCATATCCCCAGAGGTTAGCATAGAATTATGGTATGATTTGGAGGAGGGCTAACAATCCAAGAGTTCAAGTGATTCTAGGTGTGTCTAATGATTCAGTCTGTGCCTTATAAGATAGGACATAATGGACCTCATAAATAAAGTGGACCGTTTCAACAATTTGAACATGTTATCTTTCATGTTACACATATTGCACATAATTGGATCTAATTTTTAAAGCTCCGTAACATTAAAACTCCTTAAAATTTAATTAGAAATGCTGCACAACCAAAGAGGTTAATAAAGTTCTAAAATATCTCTATTAACTCACTGAATTCTAAAGAGAAAGTATTTATTATTTTCATTTAAATAATCATACTCTCATTACTGATCTTCATTAGGACATATTTTCTTTTTTCTAAGAGTAAATCTGCAAAGTAAAAATGAACCAGAGTTAAGACCCTAAAATTACGTTGAAACTCTTTATACCTTTTCTTTTTATTGAGGTATAATAAGAGTGGAAAATTATATTAATTTCAGGTCTCTGACATAATGATTCAATACTTCTATAGATTGTGAAATACTCGTAAGTCTAGTTAACATCCATCACCAATAAATAGCTACATTTTTTTTTCTTATGACTGTACTTTAAAGAATTTCTCTCTTGGCAGCTTGCAAATATACATTAAAGTTATTAAATACTGTCACCTCGTTGTACATTACCACCCCATGACCTAGCTCTTTTATGCCTGGAAATGTGTAACTTTTGACCCCCTATGCCCCACTCCACCCATTTCATTCAGATTCTACACTTCCACGCCATTGCCCCTGGCAATCACTAATCTGTTCTCTATACTTATGAGCTCATGTTTTTGTTTTATATATATTTATTTAGAACATTCCATATGGTTTTCTCTACTGGCTGCACAAATTTACATTCCTACCAACATTGCACCAGCTCTCCCTTCTCTCGACACCCTCACCAGCATTTGTTACTACTTGTGCATTTCTGTAATAATCATGTTAACAGATAAGAGGCTACATCTCTTGCTATGGATCCTTCTATAAAAGAAACTTAAATGTGTTACTTGATAAGATTAGTTTTTATTTTTATTTATATATTTACCAAAACACACCAGTATTTGCTATTTCCATAGCATCAGGGATGTGAAATATTAAATAATTCATTAAAGTCAAAAAAATTCTTGAATGTTTCCCTCTTAAGAAGGTGCCTAATACTAAAAATACATTTTAAAATATATTCTTTGGTGACTTGAACATTAAACTTGACTTCCAGAGTCATATTTGTTCTATTGCTTAGTATACTAACTGTATATACTACCAAACACCTGACACAGCTGTCTTTTCAAATAGGATTGTTTATCAAGGATATGAGGATCACTGGTGTCAACAGTATGATTCAGAACATTTTGTATGTAATTTTCTCCCAATAATAATTTAGTGCCAAATCATTTTTAGTTCATTAATTTATCATCCTAATGAGTTCTCCTCCCATCTCCTCCTCTCATCATCAGAATAAAAACAGTATAGAGACAGATACAGATAAATATGTACTGACATTTTACTTAATTCTTACTGGTGACACAATCTATCATTTTACATATTTACACATTTACTGGTTTTGAAGACTATTTTTCCTTTGAAATCCTTTGAAATGGAAACTATAGCATCTTAATAAATCTGTAACAGACAATAACAGCACGTGAGTTCTTCCTGTTAATAAACTTTATCCTTGATTTTCCAGAACATTGATGTATAGGATTGAGCCATTCATACTTCAAGTGAAAGTAGGAAGTGAATAAAGCTGGAATAAGTAGTAAAATGATTTATTATTTCTTTCTGTCCTGTGATGATATATCCAAAATATTTCATTTTCTATTACGAGATAATAGTAATAGTGTATCAAATATAAGTTTAAATACTTTAATATGAAATTTATTTTGTCTGTTATTTTGAGTATAGTGATAATTAGTGTTTATAAAACAATTTAAGAATATTCTTTTGAAATGACTTAATTACAAAAAATAAGAATGAGCACTTTCATTTATATTTTCAGATACTCTAAGTAATATAACAGCCTCTTTTTCTGGATAGAACAATTCCTTAAGTTATAGTATAATCACATGATTGATGTTTACTATTATTAAATATTAAATACTTTAATTAAAGCATACAGTATAGTGACTGCAAGGAATATGAAAGATAATTAGCAGATAATACAATTTCATTTTTAGTAATGTGGATAAACTTACTATTGACATTAAACTATTTTAACTGATAATATTGCAGGATAAGATATAGACCAGTAGATATAGAAATATATACTGAAACTATTCTAAATATTATTCCAAATACTTAAAATTATATATAAGTATATACCCATATAAAAAACATGATTATATACCCCAAAGATTGTACAAGTTAATTGTTTTATAAAGCTGAATGTATTATTTTCATGTCATTACTGAAATAACTAAGGGAAATAGTTAAGAACTACTAAAATAAGAATTCACCAAGCTTATAATATCTGGTATTCATTATTTTAAAAATTCTAATTTATTTTTAATTGTACTAAGAATAACTACTATGTAGTTTCTGGGATGACTTATTTTAAAAATTATTTTAAAAAATAGTATTAAAACCCTTTGTCAAAATGCATCTTTAATTTCAAAATTAATTGTTTAATAATTAGTACAAAAATTACTGAAGTAGATTTGACTTATTTCTTTGAAACCTTAAACTTATTAATTTATGCAGTTAAGTAATCAAATAAATATATATATATCTTTTTGAATATTATAAAATACCAGTAGACATTAGAACACATTAGGGCATTTTCTCATATTTTTGTATTGTAATGTGTGCCATCCAAAAGAGGGAGCTAAAGTATTGTGCTAAGTAGCTTGGATTTTATCAGTGATAACTTTTGGATCAATTTCACATGTGAATTGCATTCTGTATTTAGATGTAAATTTTACTGGTACCGATATTGACTCATTGATATTGACACAATAATGGGCTAAACTTAACTTATCACCCTAAAATTGCACATCCCTTCATAAGAAATTTTTCACTCATCTTAAAGTTGTAAAGTAAATTACAAAAGATTGAAGAAACATTAAATAAAATTACTTAATATTTAGTCTTGTTAAGGAAGGGGAGAAATAAATAAGCCCTAGGTACCTTGAATCCATGATTTTTTGGCTATATTTACATAAATAAAACTAATAATACTGAAGTTACTTCCATATAAAAGAACACTCTTAAAAGTAATGTAATATATAATACACCTATGAAACACAAAAGTAATATATATTCTATATAACTTGCAATATCATCAGCAAAGAAATTCTATTTGCTAATTACCTGGTTAATCCATCAAAACCGCAACCCATTTCCCCCAGGGAATAAGAGAAAGTACCAGTATAAAAAATGTTCATGGACAACGAAAAATAAAATCTATAGCTCTTTATTGTAAAATTGTATTTTACAATGGGATTAATTTAATTAGTGAATAGATTAAGTTCTTCCTTCAAAACATTAGAGAAAAAAATATCTGTAGCTCCAGTAGGAAATCATAAAAAGAGGAAATAATTTACCTATAGATAATTAATTTTCATATAAATAGTTTGTGAAAGTAAGATGTTTAATTGACTATCAGATACCTATGTTTTTATGTTTCCTCAAGACATTTTATTGAAACAGAGGATATTGCTCTTTTGTGATTTGGGAGAACTTATCTTACAAAGTCATGCTTCTCTTGTTTTTCCCATACCCTCAGATAAAACATGGTTAAGGGTAGTAATTTATTCTAAGTTTAAACAGGGGTTTAACAAGTGATATACCTAATGAATATTATTTTACCACATTAACTATATCCAAGGACAAAATTATGTAAAGTGAATAATACATAACCTCTCAAATAAATAGCCCACTTTATGAAAAAAATCTAGCCTTTACAACGTATTTATATATATATATTTGCTTTAAATTAGATTTATTATTTTCCAAATGAATACAATCTTTATTGTTAAAATTGTCAAACTCACATACTGTAATTATCCCCAGGGATTAAACAGCTGCATTAGTAAATTGTTCTATATTATACAATATTTGCCACAATAAAGAAAACAATTGCATATATAAAATATAAAGTTAGCATAATTTTATAGTTGCAAATATACATGTATATGTAAATGTATATAGTAAATAAAGTGAGATTACTCAAATTAAATTATAATAAACAAGTGATTTTATATAAATAACTTGCTTCAACAGGAGCAAGTGTGAGAGCATGATAAGCAAACCTTTGAATACCTCTAAGTATGTTTCAATTTTCTACTTTTTTCCCAACAAGATGGAAGCTTGTTAAAAAACCAAAAGCTTAAAATAAAATA
This sequence comes from Galemys pyrenaicus, assembly GCA_019455555.1. Taxonomy (NCBI): domain Eukaryota; kingdom Metazoa; phylum Chordata; class Mammalia; order Eulipotyphla; family Talpidae; genus Galemys; species Galemys pyrenaicus. The sequence continues at coordinate 8,699,837 of JAGFMF010011791.1, forward strand.
AAATATTAAAAAAAAAAAGAAAAACAAAAGCTTAACATTACAATTTCTAAGCAAGATAACCCAATTAATGGAAATGAAAGATATCTTAGATATTTTTTAACAAATTTTCATCACTTTGGTTTTATTTCTTTTGTTGTTTATTTCTTTTGTTGAGGTAACATTGTTCTAAAATACTGCATAGGATTCAAGGGCACAGGTTCATACCTCTTCAGAAGTATGCTACATTCACTGTTGTCTATCCTTTTTTTTTAAGTTATTTATCTGCTTATTTATTTATTTTTTATTTATATATCAATTGTACAGACCCTGTGGAATTCCCACCACCATTTGGATTAGAAGGGATTATGATCAGTAAAATAAGTCAGAAGGGAAAAGAAAAATATCAGATGGTTTCATTTTTAGTAGGAATATAAAGGAACAAAAAAAGGGCTCAAGGGCCTCCCTGGTGGCGCAGTGGGTTAAGCAACGCACTATGAAGCAAACCACAGCCACTGCAAGCACGAGTTCAATCCCTGCTGCCGGCCAGGGAGG
>JAGFMF010011791.1:8700417-8754898 GCA_019455555.1 Galemys pyrenaicus
CTTCTGTTGATCTGCCTGTTCTGCTCCCTGCTCTCTGTGGTGAATCCTCTCACCCCCCACACCTCTGGCCTCTACCCCAGTGCTTGTATGCATAAATAAGTAAATCTTTAAAAAAAAAAAGGGCGCTCAAGGAAAAGAACAATAACAATCAAAATAAAATCACAACACAACAAGAGGAAAAAGACAAAGACAAATCAGAGGTTTAGGGGGGCAGGGAGGGAAAGGGACTGGGGTGAAGGCAGAAAGAACACAAGGGACTGAGGCTTCCCATCTTTTTTAAAGTAAAATTAAATCTCACAGTAGTAAATTAATACACAACACTTAATTCTGGCCTTTTAAATCCTATTCATTGTTCTGTAAATATACCAGATTAGAGTGTAAATCCATTATGTAAACTTTAGGAAAAAAAAAACTGTCAACTTCACTTGAGGACTACATAGACACAGGGGATGAATCAAAGATTTTCTTCTCTCGACACAGGTTTAGCCTATTCATTCAATAAGATCTTTGAAGAAAACCAGGCTCAAGTACATTAAAGAATTTAATGGCTGTAAGTTTTTAATAAATTTTGCTACATATGCTTATTATGAAGCCATATTTTACATGTAAAGTGTTGAGTCAAAAATATTTATAAATATGTAATTATTTAGATGAAAAGATATTTATAATTGCATGCATAATCTAGCCCTAGAGAGCTGAAGTCTTTTTTTGTTTTCTTCTTCTCTAATATCACTTTCATCAAATTTCTGTGTTTTATTTTCCTTATTTATAAAATCAATCAATTAAAAGAAAATACCACATAGGTTACATATTGCTGAGATAATTTCAGATTATGTAAAATTATTGTTTTCTTAATATAAAATCTTATGAATGAGAGATCACAAAATATCGGAGACATGTTTGGTATTTTTTCCTTTAAAAATAGCATGTGATAGAATCAAGTATAACATGGCCATATTTTCACTACTAAAAAGAACTGAACAAATATTTTACCAAGATCTACGTCACTACACATTTTCAGATATTGTTTGATCTCTAATATTTGTGAGTGTTTTTGAGTGGTCTTTGCCTTTCGAAAGTTTAATGACTTATGCATTTTTTAAAGATTTTTTCAATTTTTCTAATATGTTTTTATTGTTATTTCCATTCTTTTCATTCATGATTGATTATAATACTTTTTAAAACCAGTGTATATTTCTTTGGAGAAAATTGCCAAATCAATCTAGCAAATGTTAAAAGAATCTTTTCAGTCCATTACTTAGGTGTATAATTGTTTTCCATTTCCTACAATCTTTTAAAAGTGTGGATAAGGAAATATTCTGAAATGCACAGAATATTATAAATATTACCTTGAAATACTGTGGTAACACTCTACAATCACTATATAAAATTTGAATGAGTACATTGTAATATAATAATATTAAGCAAAATCAATATATTACCTACTACAATAAGCACTTAATATATGTATTACCATAATTATTCTTGACAAAAACCCTAAAATTATCATTAGTCACATTTTCACATGAAGAAGCTGAAATTTAAGAAAATGAAATAAATTCCTTGAGGCCACAATCCATTGGAGTTGATGTTTCAGAATCAGCAATCTGAGGTTTTGACAATAGCTGTGAAGATTTATATAAACATGTCTATTCCCCACATTGTTGCTCAAAAGTGGGCAGGCAGATTTAGATTGGGAAAGGGAGAAACAGTGAATTTGGAGATAAAGGCTTCCATCAGATATGAAAATATAAATAACGTAGCTTCCAATGTGGTGTATGAATCAGTTCAATAACTAAGTAGTATAGAACTGACAAAAAAAATAATTTAGCAAGACATGATTCACCCAAAATATTATACTGTTATGTTTTCTTACTGAAAACACTGAATGCTTTTTTGTGATAAAATCTTAAAATTCCAAATATTTTAATTTTTTTTAAAGATTTATTTTAGGGGCCTCCCTGGTGGCGCAAGAGGTTAAAGCACAGCACTATGAAGCTATCCGCAGTTACTACAACATGAGTTCAATCCCTGGCCAAAGTGCTGACTTGCATAGCATAGCAGACCTCTCCTGTCCAGCCCCCTGCTCCCGTAAACTGCATGTTTCAGTTGAACTGCCTGTTCTGTTCCCAACTCTCTTTGGTGACTTCTTTCACCCCTTACTCCCCACACCTATGGCCTGTACCCCAGTTTTTGTATGCATATTTATTTTACTTATTTATGCATACAAAAGATGGGGTTAAGCCAGAGGTTAGGTGGTGGTGAGATGAATCACCAGCGACAAAGTAGGGTGAAGGTCAGGCAGATAGACTGAAATATACTGCTGAGGGGAGCAGCAGGAAAGTTAGTAGTGGTCTGCTATGCCATGCGGGTTATCTCCCTGGCCGGGGATCAAACTTGTGCTGTAGTTGCTTGGATAGCTTCATAGTGCTAAGACTTAACCCCTTGCGCCACTAAGGAGATCCTGTATTTTATTTTATAACTATAAATGCATTTCAGCCAAAATGACCACTGTTGGATAGGTAATAAGCATATTGTTTTTTATCTTAGCCTATTGTCTTCATATTCACTTGAGTGACATTATTATAAGTATTTACTTTGCACACATGGTATACATATAGATATACAATGAGTAGCATGCTAACAGGTCCTCTTAGGAAGGTTGTTGAATTAGTCCTTGTGAAGACCTCAAAGGTTAGTTTTTTAACAAACACATTCTATGTTGGGATCCAAGAAAAAAATTACTCAGGTTATTTATTCATATAGGGTTAAGAAAATATCAGATACCACCTAAAAGACTCTCTAGAATGTGATAAAAAAATAATAAGAGATAGACTAATACAATTATCTTAGAGAATTTGACCAAAGATCATTAAAAGAATAAGGGAAAAGAGAAAGAGAAACAGAAGCCATAAATGTGCCTGAAGATAAAGGTATGTATGACATCATGTACAAAATGGAGAGAGTGGAACATGTAAGTCAGCAAAGAAGTTGAGATTACAATCATATAATTACATTCCATCTTTGGAAAATTATAATAGACATATGAAAATCATGTTCAAGGCAAATCATATAGCAAGGAAGGATTCAACATTTGAAGACATTTGAGAAATTTCTAAGAACATTAGTGCTTCAAGTACCCTTAAGGATAGAACTTCCCTCAACATTCAGGAGAAAGGATGATCAATCCTATTATGGAAAACTGTTTTTCTTGAGTGTTTAAGATAAACTTTCTTTTATGAATATAGAAATACACAGAGATACATACACATAGTGTGTGCTACATATAATAAGGTCCTATTTCCTGCCTCGAATGAATGATTCTTCTATTTACAAACCAGAAGATATTTGAGAACTAAAATTATTGGACATTCATATTTAATATTTAAATATTCTATAGTAGCAGGTTGAAATTCCCACCATTGTATAAATTGCAACATTTAATAAAAGTCTAACTTTGTATACATAAAATGATGAATATTATAATAATTGGAACCTCTTCTTTAAAGAAGAAAATGCAAAAATAAAGATTGTTATTAACATAATATTGCTAAAAATATGAAAAATATCCAGTTCATATTCTTCTTATTAAGGTAAAGTATCATAATATAAATATGTATGGTTTATAAATTATTAACTTATAAAAAAGCAAATTTTGTTAACATGTCATGGCCTTTGAGTCTGCCTCTATCTGCTATCTAAATGATGTTTCTAATATATATTCTTCTCATTTAGACTCAATTCAAAATCATCTCAGAAAACCCCCCTATCACCTTGACAAAGTTTCACACACTCATTTAGTAACCATCATATAAAACTTAGGGATAAGCTATTAAATTATTGCCATACATCACATAAAAATCTTCCAAGTTAATTTTAGCCAAGTATGCAATCATTATTACCATTTTTTAAGCTATATTGTTCAAACCATAGTAAAATTTTTATATGAGCAAACTGTCTTGAGGAACTATATTCATGTTAGTATCAAGAATGTCATTTAATTTATAGTCACTAATAAAATTCAAAGACTAAAAGGAAGAAAACCATAAAAATGATAGAAAAGGAAAGTTAAATATATGGCATTAAAATATGTGATAAGAGATTCTATGAAATATTATCCATTGATTTAAAAGAATTTTATAACTCACTCATATATCCGAGATCCAAGTGCAATATACTTATTCCAATTTAAAGCAATAAACTTTATAGTATTCTGTCGATAGTTAATATTATATATTAATATCAAAATGGAGTAAATTTGCAATATATTATTCAATGCATAAAATATTTCATTATATGTTATATCAACTTAAGGAACTATATAACATATATAAATATATTCATACTGTGTAACTTCTAGAATTATTTTAGCTAACTGCACAATGAAATTATCAAATTAAACTAGTTCTCTCTTGTACTTGTACATTGCAGAGTCCCAATACCCTTTACCTAGACAGAATGAAACTGAGCAATGACAATTTCAATAGCTGTAGTAATGACAAAAATAAGTAGTAATGAGAACATTCAATTGTCTCCTCTTCAAAACTCCAATTTTAATAGAAGTAGTAATGAAAAAAAAATTGAGAACATTCAATTGTGTCTCCTGTAGTATGTAACTATAACATAGATACTATTGCTGTCTTAATTTTACACAGTGAGTATTTAGTCCAAGGCACTAAAAGATCTTCTCAAATTCATAAATTATATTTATGATGAAACTGGGTTTCCTACTTAGGATATCTGATTCCAGGCCTTTGTTTGTCTTTACTACATTAAATATTATCTATGTAAACTTCTTGCTCATTGCATTTTATATATGAGACATTTGCACTGAGAAATGAAGATAACTACCAAAAATTTAAAAAAAAAAAATCAGATAAGTATATAGAGTGGGAAGAAATAATGGTCTATAGATACCACCAGACTATTGTGTTCTTACTGCTATTTTAGTTAAGTCAAATTGTTAAGCATAAATATTTTAATTTATTGCCCAAAAATCTATCTATACCTTTTTGGTGGTGATATGAAAGCTCCTTGAATACCATAAAAGCTTTGGACTTTCTTCCAGGAAACTTACATTAAATTGTAAATCAGTAGTTTTTGTAAATATTTCAAGATAATTTTTGATGATTTGAAATGTACATTTTGCACTCTTTAAGGCGGTGATCTTCAGAAATTTTCTGCCTAAATATTTATGTTCCTGCTAAAAATAAAGATGCCCAGTTCCTACTTCTGGAATTTAGTTTAAATTTTATAGGATCTTACATAATCCTTAATATTAGTTATTGTGTCCATGACTGGTAGTGGATAATGATTTTATATAATAGGAACTAATGCCAAAAAAAAAAAAAGAGTGGGGAATGGAGAACAGTAAGTTTAATTCTTTTCCATGAAGTCTGGTATCTGATTTGACAAATGTATCGATTGATTTTTGAAAGTATGATTCTACAAATACTTGACAAAATTCCATGTTTCAAATGGATTTCTGGTAATTAGATATAGATATACATAAAAAGCCTATTATTAACCACATAAATTAGCATTAGAAAATAAATTTTAGGGTAAAACCAACTGTTAAAGATTTTAATTCTAGCGGAGGAGTATTGCCATTCTTAGAAATTTACTAGAGGTACCACTTCTAGTAAATTGCTAAGACTGGCAATAGAACAAATTGGGCACACTTGGTGGGTAGGGAGGAGGATGAGGGTTGAGGGCAGACGGGAGCACGGGGGACTGAGGGGATGGTGCACTGGTGATATGGTGATGGGGAATACATGGGGATGACAATTGATGTCAAATATAGAAGTAAAGGAAAAAAAGAAATTTACTGGAGGTAAAGGGAGAGAGGATTACTGGGACCTATAGTTAATATACAAATTAAAATCTGTAGAATGTATCATGAAAATTATTTGTATTTGAATAATTAAAAGTTTAGTATAAAAATACAGCAAGGAAACATTAAGTGTCTTATAAGAAGGGTGGTTCAAGGGCTAGACAAAATTGATCAAGCTAAGATGTAGGGAAGTTTACATCTTTCAGAAATTGCAGCATCTTATAAAAGGTACTGACAAATTATAAAGGCATTTTGTTCTATGTATGTCTTTTGGAAACAGTGAGGAGAAATTAAAAAAAAACACTATCTTGCAGTAATTTGAAAAATAACTTCTAAAAGAGCTTTACAATATTAGCAATACCCCACAAGTGCTGGAGAAGATGAGGAGAAAGAGAAACACCATTGTACTGTTGGTGGGAATGTAAACTACTATAGCCAATTTGGAAAGCAATATGGATCAACATTAAAAATCTAAAATTGGTGTCTTTCTGGTGGCTTAGAGGTTAAGTCTCAGCACCATTACCTAGGTTCAATCCCTGGCTAAGGAGCTAACCCACATATGGGGTGGCAGACCTCCCCTGTCTCACCCACTGCTACCTTCAGCAGTGTATTTCGATAGATACATCTGTTCTGCTCCCCATTCTGTCTCTGATGAATCCTTTCAATCCCAGAACCTCTGGCTTACTCCCTAGTTCTTCTGTGGAAAAAAAAAATTTAAAAATCTAAAAATGAAAATATTGTAGGACCCAGTAACTCCATTCTTATGCATCTGTTTGAGTTACATCAAACCAGCTACTCAAAAAATTATTTGCTTTATGATTTTTAATGGTTGCATTATTTATAATAGCTTGGACATGGAAACAAACTAAGTGCCCACTAGTAGAGGACTAGATCAAGAAGATGTTTTACATTCAGATAATAGTGTACTATGCAGTCATAAGAAAAGGAATGATGCCATTTATAGTGAGATAGTAGAAGTTCCAGAGAATTATGTATGGTAAAACAAGTTTAGAATGACGAAGACAAATATTGAAGATTTACAGAGCAGGAGGCGACATGGCAAAATACTGTAAAAATTAGTGAATGCTAATAAATGACGTGAAACTTCTGAGATTAAAGGGAAAGTAAAGGGTTAATGTTGTAGTGATATGGGAAGAAACAGCTCATTTATAATTCTCATTATAACATAAAATAACAAAAGTTATGCTAACTATCTCATGTTATTTCTCAGTCCTTTGAGTTTACTGATTTTATAATCAGTAATATATTTTTACTAAATTTTACTAATTTATTTAATTAATTGTCTTTTTATACTTTTACCTTTATTATATAGACAGATATATCTCATTGAGTATTATCTTCATTTGCCACATTGTATAAGATTTAGATGTATGGAAAACACCTTTCAGGTGTTGTTACCACATCCAAGACACCCCAAATCCTCCACAGAGTTCACTGTGCTCTCCCCACATTTCATTCTCTCCCTTCCTCTTCCCCCTCTCATATCCTCCATTCTACAATTCAGAAGGAGAATACACATATTGGATGATGGAATTATACATAGCATGTAGAGAAACAGAGCAAAAGGCCAGATGAAGCAAACCCAGTAAGAAATCCTAGGAATCTATATCTGTCTTTCTTTTGATAATAAAATTACTTTGGACAAATAAATGTTTCTCACGACATACCTTTTAAAAACACACAGAATTAAAAAGAGAAAAAAAATCAATACATCTACCCATTTATTCAGTCAACATTTATTTTAAATGATATAAGCTAAAAACAATAGGGTGATGTGATAATGAGTGAGCTCTGTGTGTGTCAAAGGAGTGGTAACCAGCAACTTAGATTTGCAGCTCATGCTAATGTCTAAATTCAAAAATTGCTTTAAAACTACATTTCATATTAAATATATCTAACTGAAAAATTGCCAGAAGCTATATGACAAATTCAATTTTAAATTCAATACTTCTTATAAAAGTTAAACTTGTTTATTCTGGGTCTTATGAACGTTTCCCAGAATATTATTTTCCAAAAAAGAAAAATAAGAGTATTTATAATAATAGGGTAGTGTACATGCTGTTACTCATTTTAAAGTTGAATTAATGAAGACATTTAAAGTGAAGTGAAACAGGTTGAGTAAAGTTTTCTTGGAGTTCAGTGTTATGAAGTAAAAACAGGCTAAAAATTAATTCCAAGCTATAATAACAAAACTAACATAAAATGGAAAGAGAGCTTAAAAACAGATATATTTTGTTACAAAGGAAAGAAGGCAATTTCTAACAGTGAGGTTATGTTACAGAGGAATCTCCATGATATGGAGAAGAGCATTGCAGAGCATTGAATATATGCCATTTTCCCCACCCCTCATAAAAGCATCCGCTGGAATTACACGTCCCAGTATGTCATGAATCTGACTTCCTGATCAGGGGAACTTCTGGAAACTAAGGATAAAACTGAGTGTTCCCTGTATAAAAAGCAGGACTGACTCTTTCTTGCATCTGTGGCCTAACTTGCATCCTGGTACTGCTGAGAGGTGACTTGAAGGAAACCATGGAGGAGAGATGTAGAGATATTTGTAAGAGACATGTGGGTGAAGAATGTGGGGTGCCCGCTCCTAGTCCTTGGCAGAGAAAATGCCTGCTGTTATCTTGTATTTTCTCTCTCTCCTTCTATCCCAGCTCTCTGGGACTTTTCTTACTATTTTCTTGTGGTTCTCCTCCAGAAGGTGACTCAGAATTGTGGCAAGTTTTCAGAGATCAAGGGCTCCACTTCAGGCTAAGCCTGTTTGGCTTGCATTTACCATAAGCGATGAGTTATTTTGGAGGTTTTATTTGGGAAATAAGACCCTAGATCTTCTCGTATCTCTCTATGAACATTATTTTTACTAAAGATCATACTAAATCTGCTTTCTTTGCCTGTGCGAGGTGGCTGGCCAGACCCTTTTAGTGTATGCACTCCCCCTAACAGTTTGTGTAAACTTCAGGGCCTACCTGGGGACTCAAGGGATTGAGTGGAGCACTATGAAGCTATCCACACCCACTGTAGCAGGAGTTCGATCCCCAGCCAGGGAGCTGATCCACATGTGGCAGCAGACCTCTCCTGTCCACCCATTGATCCCCTTAGCTGTGTATTTCAGGCAATCCACCTATCCAGCTCCCCATTCTGGTGAATCCTCTCATTCCACCACAGCCCTGCACCGCTGGCCTGTACCCCAGTTCTTGTATGAATAAATAAATATTTCCCCCCAAAAAGTGTATTTATCCCTTAAAAAAAAGAGTTTGGGTGAACTTCAATCTCAAATTCAAAAATGAGATAATGAAATAAAGAGCCACTGGGTGAATTAATGAATTATCACAAATAATCTGAAGATATTTTTCTAGATTATTACTTTAAAAGAAAATAATATGGAAGGTAGCATGAGGTTTCTGAATAGACTTCTCAAACTGAACACATGTAGGATATTAATTATGTCAGTGATATTAAGAGAAGCATTGTTTCCAACTATACCCGCAAACTGTAAGATGGCCTGGCATTTTCACCACATGGAAGAAAGACACATGGTTAGCTATTTACTGTGAAAAGTTTGAATGCATCAATTTTGGGACTCTTGAGGTTAACCAACTAATATCAAAACAGTTTCTCAAGGCCTCCCAATTGGCTAGAGGTTAAAGTCTCAATGTTTTTAAGCTATTGCTAGCCACTACCACATGAGGTCGATCCCTGGCCAGGTAACCGACCCACATGGTGCAATGGAACTCTCCTGTCTAGACCTGCTTTCTTGGACCCCTATAATCAAGCCCTATCTATAGTAGCAGAAAGACTCTTTGTTATGATTACCTCTTCTTAATGAATTTTCTGACCTTGGTAGTACTCAATTTCCAATAAGGTCAATCAGGAGGTGAAAGTACTCTATAGAGTGAGGGTTTCTAAAGTTGTCCATGAATATATTTAACCAACGTTTATTAATTCCACATATATGGAGTGTCTAATGTTGGAAAAGGCAATTTTCCATTATAGTTAACTGAGTCATCTCCACTAAATACAAGCCATTTTAAAAAGGATAAGCACTTGAAGTTAAATATATTCTGTCTTTGAAGTGGAAGAGGACTGGGGGTAGGGAAAAATTAATTTACTTTCCATGATTTACCATAGAATTTGTGTTCAATTTTGTAGAAGGCAGTGAACACTATACAACTTAAAGAAAGTCTGTTTAGTCCTGTAACGAGGTAGAATCTTGCCTAGCATATTAGACACACACAGTAACTTTTATTAAAATATTCCATATACATGAGTGATTATATACTTATTGGTATATAATTTGATTTATTTTAGTACATATGTATATATTATTGAAAACTTTTAAATTACATACTAAACACTAAAAATTCTTCCTATAATCTTCATAAATGCTTACTTTGCCATATATAAAAAATGGTTGAAAATATACTTTGAATAAGTTGTTTAGCTGGATGAGAATTTTTTTTTTCCCCCAAAGGAAACTTGCCAATATTTGTTAATTCCATTCTTTTTTATATGGGCCATTCTCACAGGGGTGAGGTGACATCTCAAAGTGGTTTTAATTTACATTTGCCTTTTAAACACTTTTCATATGCTTGATTGGGTAATACTTTTAAATTTTTATGAATATGGGTATAAAGATAGGCTTTTTATGAAAATTCTAGTTAATAGAGGCAAAATTCCAAGAATGAACAACATTAAATAATTACATTTAGACAAATAACTTAAAACTGTAATTTTAATAGAAAGAATATATCACTGATGGCTTATAAATAGCTCTTATTTTTATAAAATCACTATATTGTAAGACTATGTACAGAATCTTATAATGATCAGATTGTTAGCCATTTGACAAAATATACTTTTAAAATAATATTTCATGAAACAAAATAAGTTTTATAGTTAGGCATTATTTTTTTTTCAAATATGTATTTCGAGTACAATTTTCATTCTAATGTAGGATCTCTTTCCAAATAGACTCATTACCTACATTTTCTTTTTAACTTTAGAAACTGCAATTTATTAATATAATGCAAGATATAAATATATTGACATTGTTATTCCAAAATAACATTTTGCTACTCTGTACATATGTTTAAAGATCAATTTCAATACATGACTTAGATAAGAGTTTAATATTGGTTGTGAGATGGAGAAGAATCGCCACGCCACATTTAAAGAGAGAGTAGCAGTGATCCCAGAGGTAATGCTTCATTTGTCAAGCAGCGAACCTATAGGCATGGTAGATCTGGGTAGATTCAGACATCCCTGATGACATCATAAATGAAATTCAAATTGTTGGGTGAATGTTATCTCTGTCTGGCTCGAAGTCCCACCAATTTCTGGGCTCCATTATATCATTGGGTTTCTACAACTTTAAATATTCATCTTTGGGTACAAGCAATTTTAAACTCAAGTAGTTTCAAGGTACAAACGTGTTTAAAAAAATTATAATCGGATCAATTGTCATAATTTTCTAAAATGACAAAAAATTCATATTTGGAGATATATCTATTTAATTAAAGTAACCTTGCAGATTAGTAATTGGAAGTGAAATTTGATTTAATACAAGTCCAAAATAGTGAGCTTGAGATATACATATCTATACATCTATCTGTGTTGACAGAGATAGACAGTACTAATAAAAACTTTTTTTAATAACACTGTACTACTATTGACATTCAATAAATGTATTTTAATAGAAAACTCTATTTAAAAGTGGTCAAAATTAATTTTAATTTTGAAAAAAATGTATTTATTGAAGATATAATAACATTCTACATTGCTATTTATTATATTAAGGATTTCAAGTCCAAGGCAAATATAAAAGAGAAACAACAAAACTGAACTGAAAACTTATGTCACATCACCTTTTTAACTGGACAAGATTTGGAAAAGGAACAAATATATCCCTCCAGTAGTTAAACCTATTTCAACCCTTGCCCTGTAAATGCGTAGTTGATTTGTAATATACTAATCAATTATAATCATAATCTAAAAGATATATCAGTAATAAAAGTATTCTTAACCATTTTACCAATTATAATGTATATTTATTAGGTAAAAGGCAATGTTATTTAATCTTAGTTTCATATTTTTAATATAAACTTGCAGTTCAGCATATAGTAAATTTTCCCAGTGATAGGAAAAATATGATATGCCTAATGATCTAACCTTCAACTATGAAAAAAATGACCAAACAAATAATTTAAAATTCTACCATGAAATGAGTTTGCTTTGTATTGTGTATTACAAATGAAAGATAATTATTTAATTTTCTAATAATATAACTATAATTTTACCTACTTTGCTTTGAGAGCATATTATGATTTCTACCTTATATAAATTTCCTAATCTACCATAAAAGTAGACAGAAAGAGTATATTGTTTTGGGTTTCTAAGACTTTTGAACATACAGTAGAGAATAATTATTTCCAAGTATTCTTTCAAAGTCTATATTATATACTAGCTATATAAACTCTGTATATAGTAGAAGTCTAATACTTTCTATTCAAAAATTATCTAAATTAACCATAACACATGGACTGAAACTGAGTTTAATGTTTTCCCAAATCAAAAGAATTTCCAATTGCTATTTTATCAGTTGTTCATGATATAATATCTATAATTTCTTGACAAAAGATCTTTTTAAAATTAATGTTATACCATTGTAGTAATTCATAGGTTATAACTAATTTAAGCAATAATATATTAACTGTGTTATTCCTTGCAATTTTTCATATATATCTTGAGTATACAGACACATCTATACACACAATTTACCTACAAATACAGCTACACATAAGTAAATGGAGAGAGATATAGATGCAAATATATAGGCAAGGATATGAAGATATAGACATGCAGATGCTGATTTATAATTTGACCTGTGAGTTTTATTATTTGTAATTTAATTACCATTACAGTGAACAATATATTCAAATAGCCTGAAAATCTGATAGTTTCTTTGCATTGGAAACTTTTATTACACAAAAGTACATACATTTTTGATAGACATTTCTGGCAATTACATTAAATTATTACAGTTACCTGCTTTGGTAGAAAAAATGCATGATAGAGAAATTATTTTTCTAGAGGAAAACTCACTTTGAAAACTTTTAAAAGTTAAGACCCAGTTTTATAAAAGCAGCATATTTTACATGATGCCTTTTTGCCCCAGGAAATGAATTATCATTGGTGTTTATTTACTTAAACTATACTTTATATAGGTATTGTTTTCTCCTCAACTATATTGGTTTCCTGTAAATATTGTTTCTTGTTTTAATGACTTGCTTAAGATCCTGTTTCAGTAAATGTGAGGAAAAAACCCATTATGCATTTGGGCACTCTATTAATAATACATAACTTGTAGCAAGCTTAGCATATTCCAATATAAATTCTGTCAGGTACATCTATTTCTTATAATACATTTAGGAAAATATTCATCTTTAAACTCAAAAATCAAATAACAAATATCAGTCACTGCTATTTCCATTTTAACTTCAGTCAGTGTTTGGAGTAAAAAAAAATGCAATGAAATCATCCATACTTTTTCAAAACTGTAGAGCAAATCTTAAAGCAGCAGGAAGGGTAGGATTTTAGATTCATACTTATGAAACTATGACAAACTTTTGTGTTTCATTTATTAATTAGAAACTCTAAGAATTATCTTGCTCATAAGTATAAATGAAGAATAAGGAACACTCATTCCTTCTGCAATTGATAAGGGTAGAAAAGAAAATATTTTTAGAAAATAAGTCTTGTTTGCACCACCTTTTCTATTAGATGATAGATGATACATATGTATGTACATAGCTAGCTAGATGATAGTTAGATAGATTAGATAATCTCTCCCACATACACATACACACTCACACCCCAGACTCTCTCCACACACACCACAGCAATAGTAACAATGCTTCATGAAGTTTCCATTTTCCCTTCATAGACAGTAAGATCCATTATCAGGACTTCTATGTTTGAGGAGGTGTTTCTTAGTAGTGCTAATATAAAATCTTTTGGTTAGGCTCCAGAGATCAAGCTTTTATTCAGGCACTTTGCATTCTTAATATGGCTCTAAGACAATCTCTCACTACTGCTAAACTTAGGGATAAGTGCATTAACATATTAGGACTGCTATAAAAGTGTATAAAAGTGCTATAAAGACACTGTTCATGGTGCACTCCTTATCATATTTTAATGATGATGATAATGGTGGTTCCAGGCAGAGGAATAAGAAGTAACTCATAAGAGAAAAAAAAAAAAAAAAAAACTTGTCCAGGAATTTTCAAGACTCAGTGAATGACTGTGTGTGTATTCCTCATATGATTGTCATGGTTCAGCATCAGACATTTTCACAAAATGGTTCCAATCTTTCATATGTAATTTGACAGTATTTTATATTTACCTGATTGTTCCAAGCCTCAGATTTCTTGTGTAAAATCACAGTTGGAGATGATTAAAATCCATTTACTAAAGTTCTAGAATTTTATGTAAGTTACCTAAAGAAGATATATCATAGACATCAGTAGACTTATAGACTTACTTTGGTTGTATTTTTAGAGACAAAACATTTAAATATGTGTGTGTATATGTATGCAAGATACCAAGGAAATAAATGATTTATGTTAGTAAATGTTTTATAATATATAATAAAAGGCTCATATTTATATTTATATATTAGTATGAGGTAAAAATAAAGCTAATTAAAACCTGTGTTTTAATTATGTAGACTTTTTAAGAAGTAAAATACTCAGAAATCTAACGAGATTTTACAGTATAACACCTTACCATGAACCAAACTTACTCTACAGTTGATACTACTATTCATGTGATATTATATATAATAATACATAGAATAGAATATACATGCTTGCACATATGTGTGTATATATGCATGTGTATATATGTGTGCATATACAAACTTATATGTATCCTTGAAGTCAGAAGTATAAATATTTAAAACATCACATCGGTCTTTTCTTAAAGACTACTTTTTCATATGCTAGATTTATATATACTTCATTTAAAAATTTCCATTTTGTTCAACAAAATTAGTCTTAAAAATAAAACTACCAGTCCAGTGTCTTTAAGCATGTGTATAAATACTAAATAATTAGGCACTTAGACTGTTCACTGTTATAGAGAACTTACAGATATATTTATTCAAGACATATATAAATCCACCCTTAAATTAGCTTTTACCTTAATTTATATTGTTATTTACTCACTTTATGTTACATAATTTTAAGTGTCCAAAGCAGCCTGATTTGCAAATCAACATTGAGCAAATACAATGCACATATATGCACTGTGAAAATATTCTAAGAAAATGTATATGTGGCTTAAATCACTATTGATGCCTATGGACAAACTGGTATAAAAATATCCAATTAATTTTTAATCCTGTTTTGGTAAATGTACTACAGAAGGGACGCTGCATTATCTAAGCTTGGCATGTATCGGTTTAAAGGAAAATACCAGATGAAATCTGCACATGCAAGGTGACATTCAGAAGAGTTTTTGATACAACATACAACTTACAAAGTCAAACAACACAAAAGTTAATAAGGTAATTTAAACTCAATTTTGATATTATCTTGTTACAAATAAGCAGTGATATGAGATATTTTTATTTTAATTATGCAGTGAATACAATAATGGGTCATAACTATGCAAACCATTTCAAAATCGTTTATAAACTGTCAAATAATATAACCAAGGGAGAAAATAAAACATTTTCCAACCTAGAAAGTAAACTGTTACATGACTTGCTTTATTTGTACTACCAGATCTATCTGATGTAAAGTTGGTAAATTACTTTTAAATTGATAATATCTGGTCGCTAGAAAGCAGTTTCTATTCATGATTGGTGTTTGCTCATATTATGCATTTTATCTGATATTGTTTCTCATTTTTAAAAACAAGTATCTAGATGACAGTATTTCAACATCTCAACACATATTTATTATGTTTATTGAAATATTTCATAGTTTTCCTTTAAGAAAACTTTAGTTACATCTATAATGTTTGGTGACATTACCACAAATGCATGCTGTCCATGTTAAGTACAAGTTCTTCACTGCTATATGTTAGAATAGAATGTTAACCTTTTTTTCCTCTAACTATCTATTGTTCAAATCTGGGTTAACCAGTTTTGTAGCTAGACAAATGTATTCTATACTTGATATAGTATTGTCTAGGCAATGAGACTCTGACTGAACTGAACATTAGATATTTTCTCCATTGAAAGTAGTGGTTGCTAAATTACATTTTTCCAAGTTAAGAGCATTGACTGATCATAATCATATTCATTATTAGTTAGCTGCGACTGAAAAATATATAATTTTCTAATTCTATAGATAAAATAGAGAGCCAAATGAAATTTCCTGCCATGCAAAAGTTATCACTTTTTACTGTCACTAAATCAATCATTATTTTCATGTTATATATATTTCAAAACCTTGTGAAAAAATATTAGAAATCTCATAGATCCATAATATAAAATATTAGATGACAGTAAATCTCCAGAAAGTACCTTCAGTTTCTCCTCAAATCTTTAATTCCTTACCATTTCATCAAAAGTTAATCATACAAATGTGATCTACTACAGCTAATCACTTTTCTTTTAGTGTATCTTTATTATTCAAAAGAAATTCGGAACAC
The DNA here is from genome assembly GCA_019455555.1 of Galemys pyrenaicus. Lineage (NCBI taxonomy): Eukaryota > Metazoa > Chordata > Mammalia > Eulipotyphla > Talpidae > Galemys > Galemys pyrenaicus. Next base: position 8,716,937 of record JAGFMF010011791.1, read on the forward strand.
TTACACTGTTAACAGTTTCAAAATGTAATTATTATAGAATATGGGTAACCTAACAGTTAAAATTCATATTTCCTTTTTTGAGATTAATGTTATTTCCAAAATTTAATTGATGTGAATGTTTTTATTGAGTATGCAAAGAAAAAACAAATTTACATCAAATTCATTTCATTTTTCACATCACTTCAACTAAAACACCAGTTTTGACTTTGAAACTCTCTTTCTTGTGGTTTTCATCCACTCTTTATTACATTAAGATACATTTGCTTATGATAATGGAGTAATTATAGCCCACAGATCTACACATTCAGAATACTGACTGGAGTAAGAACCACAAAAATGTGGAGAAATCTCCTTTACCAGGTAAAGTGATCATCCTTATCCTTGAATCCTGTGTTCATGGTGTGTGTGCTATTTCTTTATTTATAGATTATTTAATATTCAATTAAAGAAATCACTAAATTTTGAAAAAAACCATTGTTTTTGACAGTTCTCATTCAAATTTTGCATACAAAAGTTATAAGAAAACCAGGAATTCTATAAAATATTAATATATGAGTATTTCAAAAACACCAAAATCAACTAAAACACTTTTTTATAATAATGCTCTTTATGTAAATTTGAGCAATATACAAAGAGGTTGGGTAAGTGTCTGTTTTATAAAAGTAAAACAGAAGCCAACATTGAAATTTTTTTCACTGAACATTTTAATGTCTCATTCAAATACTGCAAAATGTATTCTTACCTGCTTTTAAATGAGAGAGAGCAAGCAAAATATTTCAACTAGGAGAAAAGCAGTACTTGTATTACTTCATTATAAGAGATCAAAATTAAATTGTTTATATTGTCAAGCAAAGTAAACGACACTTACCCTGTTCAGCAAAGGAACGGAGTTTAGTCCTGCCCAGCACTGATGATCCCGGTGTGGCTCCGTCTCATTCCTTCTCTTCTCTTTTTATAGTAGCTTCACTGCTGAATCTTCATGCATCTCAGTGTGCCTCCCTCTGCGAGCATCACTTTTAACTCAGACAGGCAGGAAGCTGACGCCAAAGGAACTCTATCTGATTGGTTTCCATTCAGCGTTTCTGATTAATAAGACACGTCCCTCACATAAGAAGATATTGCCGCTGATGGCGCTGCGGGGCTCCAGGTTTGGGGTTGGGGGAGCAAGGACCTTTTTAGGCATAGTGATTTGCAAACGAATGAAATGGGAGGGCTCAGAGAGGAGAGCTTTGTCAAAAACCCCTTAGGGAAAATAACCCAGTGTTTTAAGTCTCAGTTAATCAGTTCTTCTTAATCTGTTTGCAATTGAGAGAGAAAGGTCATGGCACGTTTGTAACCTGTAAATCATATGGAGAATCTCTACATCACATAGTGCTGTGGCTCAAAAGAAATTTTGTGTATGGTCCCTGCAGTATTCACGACTACCTGTTTCAATTCAATACCAAAATCCCAAGTTTAAAAAACAGAACAGAAAGAAATCAGATTTTATTTATTATTGACAATATGATTTATCTATTTCTCTGTGATTTATAAAATAATCTTTGAGGGAAAAAAGTCATTAAAATCATCCAATATTTGATATCCTAACATGTTCTTTTCCATTGAAGAGAATAATTTCAAGTATAATTTTAAATTTGTACACTTTATTTTTGACCTGATAATTGCAACTCAGGGAATACACTTTTCCTGGAAAACCCCCAAATCACAGCAACCCAAGCCACAACACAAGAAGGAGACCTCCACCTGTTAGATTCACTGCTGTGTATTGTACAGCAAGGACAAGCCATAGAAGTTAAACCCTATTTCAGAAGAGAAGTACTCTTTAGTACTTCTGGAAATGGCACAATAAGAAAGGTATTGATTAGTAGATAAATCCTTCTGAAAAGAAGTTTTAGTAATAGTTGTATGAAATGCACAGGGGGAATATGGCTTACCTTATAATGGTTCGTTAAGTCACAGTAAGTAAATAGCTTAAGTGCCAAAAAATATCAATATCCTATTTGATGCTTCAAGGGAAAATTGACAATAGAAAATAAAAGTAAAATTGCCACTTTTTTTTCTCTACCCACTGGTGAAGCTTAGCCAAGAAGTGTATAATAAATCTGCCTTTCTGAGGCTTGAGCATTATGGAAATTTATTTCCTAAAAAGAAAAGCAAATACTTAGAAAACACTGTTTGACATACTACAACATAAAATGGGACTCACTAATTAGTAGACACTGAACTTGTAGTCATGGTTCCTAAATATTGTGAATTGAAAGTCTAGGAAATGGATAAAAAAGAGAAACTTTGTTTTGCTCATGTACACATGAAGGATGAGGAGGATTTTTGGAAAAAAAAAAAAGAAAAAAAAGTTAAAAGTTTTATGCATATTGTTCAGACCAGATAGAGCCAAGTGGTTAAAATCAGCTTAGCGAATTCTTCATGGCAGCTCAGAGTGTTTTCTTGAGGCAAAGACACTTAATTTAAAATTCACATGCTCCTTTATATTCATTTCTTCCAGGTCTACTTGTTTCTTTAAATAAAAGTTTATATTATAGAAGTCTCTTTGTTAATGCTAAGATTAAGTAATTTATGTAAAGTGGGAAGAAGGAACCAAACAAAATATTTTATCATAGTTTAAGGTAAATATTCACAAATAAAAGCTTTAAATCCCTGAAGCTGCATACATTTCATTTCCCACTGAAACTCAACTACAGTGAAAGATTTTCTTCTGTGAAATCCATAATCCAACAGAGCATTGACTTACCTGATTTGAAGTTATTTTTATTACACCAAGAGAAAGGGGTAAAGGTAGTGTTTCTAAGTAAAAAATGGTTACTATCTCAGGAGCTTTCTTGGATTCCTCTTTTGTCATAATAATTTAAAGCAATGAAAACAAAAAATCAAACATTGGAATTATGGAAAATTCTTTTATATAATGTTTATATATACTTGAAAGTTTTGAAATATGAATAACATTTTATATCCCAAACAATTATTTTATATTTAGAATGATGTTTTTGAATATTTAACAAAGAGGTTTGCATAAAATGTTAATCATTGTTTACAGTAATGGAGTATTTTTTCTCTTCCTATGCATTTAGATATCAAATTTTATTAACATTAATGTAAAATATAATTTTAACTGCTCTTTTCAAGATTGCATTAGCTCAAATTAACTTTTTCTTAGTCATTTGGTACTTCAAGTGTATTACCTTGGTGCAAAATATTTATGTCTTAGGGTTTTTTGTTTTCTTCTTTGACTATAATACATTTCATATTGGAAAATAATATCTATTTAGTGTTGTTCAAACAACTATGATGCATCACTGACATATAATATAGAATGTTCCATTTTGGTACAGTTTATTATTATAAATACTACATTATAAATTGTAGATTAAGAAAGAAATTTCAAAACAAAAGTAGACACAATGGCAGTTTCTCTTGCACTAAAGTGCAATACTGAAATGGAAAAAGTAATAAGGAAAAAAAAAAACCTACAATCAAATGAGATTTAAGTATGCAATTGGTCCTGTTGGTTTGAAGGGGCAAGTATGCATTGTGCTGGGGCCACTGGGAGGGAGAGTTCCAGTTGGGACAACACTAACAGGACCACTCTGGAATTGAAAGTATCTGTATGTTCCTGGTAAGGATAGCTCACCCCTTCCCAGCCAAACCTGGAAAGCTTGGCACAACAGAGGATTCAGCTATACTTAAGAATTAAGGAAACATTGTAAATGTCTTCCCACTCGCCCAAAGAATCTATCTATATCAGTCCCATCATTGGTCACTCCCTTACTTACATTACACCGTCTCCATAGTTGAAGCTGCTCCAATTATTTACCATCACCATGATTCATAATGTATCACTCAGTGATCTCCAAATCTCTTCTGAATAAACTAATTCCAAATATGTCCTCTGAAAAATTGTTTTCACATCAGACAAACTCTTTGCCTATGGTCTTTCATTCAAACATTTCCTTTAGTTCTCTGCTTTTACTCAATGTTGATTGACATTTGAAGTCTTTAATTTTGTATTCCTCACAGGAAAGATGCTGTTACTCCATAGACTATGTACCACAGAACCTAAATTTGGGATAGATGATTTTCTTTCTCATCATTGCTAAGACATTCTTTCACTCCTTTCTCTATGCCCCCTATGGGTTTTATCATGTCTAACTCTCCTTGTTGGAAAAATTGAAAAAAAATTGAAGTACTTGGGTTAATTTCATTTTCCTTTCTTGTGTTATTATTCTTAATATTACATTTTTATTATTTAGATGTTTGGTATGATTTTTGGTTTTGAATCACCATTTTGTCATTCTTAGTAAATTCAGCAATTACTTAGATGATCCATTAGAAACTGAGTCTTTCTTTTCTTTATTTTCTCATTTCTAATGATCATTTCTTCCTCTCCACTTCAGCTGGAATCCATGGTGGACCCCATTAAGAGAAAAAACCTACTTTTTCCCTTCTGAATATCACCTCTTTACCACCCTATGCCTAGGGTGAGCACACAATGAGTTGATTAATTGAACTAAACTAGATCAGCATGCAGGACTACTAGATTTTGATTTTATATTTATGTTGATAAATTAGTCTCCAGAGAACATCTTATTGAAGAATTTGTCCTTTACCAGGTGACCTTATCTCGACCAGAAAGTTCAAAGTTTCTGGTGTCTACACCAGAAATATAACTATAATAACTGGGACTAAGTTCTGGGAATTATCTGAGGCATACAGCTCAAACACTCATCTATGTGAGGTGAAAAAAACTTAGGCATTTATCTCAATTTTCTAAAGTTGTCATAACAAATATCCATAGATTGATTGGCTTATAAAACAGCAGAGCTTTTTTTTTTTTTTTTTTCCTAACAATTCTGGAAGTTGGAAACCCAACATTAAGTTGCTGGTAGATTTGGTGTCTGGAGAGATCTTACTTTCTGTGTTTTATTTCCTCAAATGATGGAAAGTGTCAAAGATCTCTCTAGGTTCTCTTTTATAAGGGTATGAATCCCATTCATAAGGGTTTTACTTTGATGACTAATTCTCTTCCCAAAGACCTTATCTCTCAAAAGGCTCACCATGGACCTTGGGATGTCAACATAACAATTATGAGGAAAAACAAGCTTTCGAGCTACAGTGAGAATATATATTTTTCCCCATAGGATTTTTTTTTTCCCTTGATATCCTTGCCTTAAACATATACATTGTTTATTCCTAACTTGTGACTTAATACCTAGACTTGTAATTATCAAAAATAGTATGACCTCCAAAATAACTTTTTTCAAAAAAGCTATAATGACTCCTACTTTCAAGTCACTTTCTCTTGTGACTTGATGTTAGCAATTTAATTTGGAATCTTTCTTTTACTGTAGCTTGGCAGTTGAGAGAACCAAGAGTAGAAAACAATTTTTTCAAAGACTTTATCTATCTATTTATCTATTCATTCATTTATTTATTTATTTTAAACTGGGGTGTAGACAGATGTGTGGGGGGTAAAAGGATTCATCAGAAACAGAGTGGGGAGCAGGGAACAGAACAGGCAGGTTGACTGAAATACACTGCTGAAGGGAGCAGTGGGCAAGACTGGAGAGGTCTGCTGTGCCATGTGGGGGTTAGTTCCATGACTGGGGAATGGAACTCATGTGACAGTAGCTGAGGATAACTTTAGAGCACTATGATTTTAACCCCTGCATCACCAGGGAGGTCTGAATTTTTTTTTTTTTTTTTTTTATGTTGAACAACTGTCTTAAGCAGCCTCCTTCACTTACCTATCAGCAACAAAGTGGACCAAAACTCAAGCCCTGATGGCTTGATCCCTAGAGAATTTCCTTCAAGATTTTTTTTTTTTTAAGATTTATTTACTTATGTATACAAGAGCTGGGGTACAGGCCAGAGTCACAGGAGGTGAGAGGATTCACCAGACAGAGTGGGGAGCAGAACAGGGAGACTGACCTAAACACACTGCTGCGGTCAAGTGGGCAAGGCAGGAGAGGTCTGCTGTGTCATGTGGGTCCCCTCCCGGGCCAGAAGCAGGGATCAACTCCTGCTGCAGTGGCTACGTTTTGCCTCATAGTGCATTGCTTAACCCACTGAGCCACGAGGGAAGCCCTTCCTTCAATTTTTGATCAGTATATAATTATATCTAAATTGTTTACCTTGTTAAGGAAATTTTTCAAGCTATGATATAGAATATAGGAACACACATGTACCCAGATTTAGAATAAATTCTCATTAGTAATGAGCATAGAAAAACATACCAATTTGTAAGTTAATTTATAAGTCTTAAATATATATTGAAGGTTTTTTTTTCTCCTATGAATATTTACAAATTATTGTTCAGATTTTGTTTGTATGTATTTTGAAAAGAATTTCTTTTCACAAAATTCCACAAACACCTGTATTAAAGAAAGCTATATTTTAAAAATCCCTGCCATTGGACTCGTTTTCGTATTTTTTAGAGTATAGAAAAGCACAACGTAATTAGTCAGGAAGTGGTATATCATGTGTTTAATATGTTTCAAACAAAATGAAAATTTAATAATAACACTTCATCATTTTTTTTCTTTTTTAATTAAAATAGTGTTGTTATGTTTGTATATAAACAGTGTATGCTTATCCTAAAAGTCAAACAAAATGAAACCACTTAATAACAGAAATAAAATTTGTTTTACTATATTTATCATGCAAATTACATCATTTATTTAAATAAGTGGGATTATATTATGTGTATTAGTTTTATCATGAGAACTTAAAGCATTTTGTTTTAACATTGCTTTCCTCTCTGACTTTTCCAACATTCCTGTTTCACTCTTATCTTCTTACCTCTCCTTCAAAATACTGATATTAACAGCTTCTTGTATAATTTTTATGTTGTATAAAATCATATGAGAAAATCTAACTAGTTAGCTATCATCTAATTATCTATGTCTCAGTACCCATCTTTGTAGCTGTGTATCTATAACTCAGTGCAAATTATATCATTCTGTATATTATCTGTCTAGATGTTTTTATTTTCCCTTAGCGTCTTAAGAAAAATAAAAATAAATAGTTTATTTCTTATTTTGCTAGCTCCTCTGCATCTTGTTTCTTTACTTAAAACTATATTATATTTATCTAAGTCATTTGATCAACATGTTTCAAAGACTTAAATATCATATTTCTATTAATACTCATGCACTTTTTAAGTTTGTTTCTGATTTTTCAACTGAAGATGCTGGATTTAGATTTAGGATTTATTTTTCTTGGTAAAACACTTTGTTTATCTACTATCATTTCCTTACACGCTTTCCCTTGGAATGTGTTTTATTTGGTTATCAGAAAGGCGTGAAATTACATATCTGTGCTCAATTCTCAGATATGTGCAGTTCTATGTTTAGGTTTTAGTTCATTAATAAATAGCAGAACAAAAAAATGGCATTTGCTCTAACATATTCAAAAAGAAAAATATAGATGGAAAGAATTCAATATTAAAAAACTTGGTGTTAGTATAAATTCTAAAAGTATGGACCCTTATATCAAAGAGGTCTACAATAAATAATATCTAAAATTTCAAAAGAGGAGCCTGCCCATGCAAATTTCAGATATTGTAGAATATTAAAAGAAGAAAAGTGTGTTTTGTAATAATAAGTAAGATATTTCTTATTGCTATGTTTGTATCATGTTTTGATTTAATTAGTTGGACTTTGTAATAGATAATTCATAAGGATTCTTTCATCCATTTCTTTAATATAATTGTGTTGTAAAGCTTTCAACTAATCATGTTCATTTCTTTCCTAAATCTTTTTTCAGATTTTTAAAATTTTAAAACATCACTTAAATTTTTATCATCTTTGTAAACTTTTACATTGTGGTTTACAAAGCATAATAATTATCTATATATCAATATATGTTGATATAAATCTCATTTCGTAATATATATATCAACAAATTGCATTGCAATTGTAAATTGTGCAAATTGTACAAAATGCAATGTATTCCAAAAAAGGCACCAGAAGATATAGAAGATATATAGTTAAGATACTATAGAGTTATTGATGGTTTACGGATGGTTTGGGATGGTTTACGGTAATCCCAAAATATGGATTCTTCATAAGCAAACAGTTCTAGGATTCTTGAATCCATGCCGTTTTCATTAACCAAAACTATGTAATTCTCCATCTGGATGAAATTTTGGAAAATTAGTATTACTTTAAAGTGTACAGATGTCATATTTACATAATAAGAAATAAAAGTTAATTCTTTGTTATAATCCACATTTATAGACTAGTCATCAAAGTAGATAAATTTCAGTGTAATCTTAAAATAACTACATATATAATATTTTAGAAAATATAAGCTACTGATGATTGCTTAAAATAGAACACATATCCTCAAGGAGAAATAGGGCATTATAAGAAGTAAATGGTAGATACAGAAATTTTTAGAACTAGAAGTCACATAAAATTTGATATAACTTACATAGACTACAAGTTACTACTAAAATATATAAAACTCTCAACTGTATAAACAAATGTCTCACAAAATCTTTATAAGCCCTGTACACATAATTTTAATCAAAATTTTCTCTAAAAGTTAAGTGTGTCGATGATTTATATATATAAATATAACATAATTACTATGTTTGAATAGTAATTTATAACATCTAAATGAAATTACACTCTTATTAATCACTCATTTAAAAGTAGAAAGGCATTTGTGACAATACATTTAATTATGAACTGTACAGTGAGACAAATTTAGGCAAAATTATATATCTCCTATTGTTTTAAATGAAAGCAGAAAAAGACTACTTACTGATATTACCTTGACAATAGAATTAAGTTTTCTTTTTCAAACAGGTTTTATCAATCACACAGTAAGTCAACATTGTTTCTGATTTCAGTACCCCAAGATTTTCTTTTTTCATTATATAATACTGACTAAACCATACAAACAGTAAGCATTTTATAAATGATTATCTAAACTCAATCTCCAAACACATTGACTGCACTACTGTTAAATTGATTTTTCAAGTAATTGACACAGTTATGAATTTCTTTAAAAGAAGTCTCATCTCTTTCTTCTTATTAATTTTTCAATACATGACCTTTATTATATTGGTTAGACTACTTCTATTAGTTTTTGTTATAAATAGGAGCTAAATGTTATCAAATGCTTCCTCAGTATCTGTTAATATTGTAAGATATTATCATATTTTTAATTGAGCCAATACACTCCTTAGTTGTTAATTGACCCTGTTGGTTCTTGCTATTATGTCCACCAGCTAATACTTTGCTAATCTGCCTTTCCATTCTTATTATTGAACCCACTAGCTAACTGCTTAATATGTCAATTTATTATATGAAATTTATATTTAATTTTGTTGCTATAATGTATTACATTGATTGATTTATATATATTAGGACATCCTTGTATCCATGGGATAAGTCCCACTTGGTCATGATATATAATCATTGTGAATTCGATTTGTTGATATTTTGTTGACTATTTTTGCATTAATGTTCATTAGGGATATTATCTTTTCTTGTGCTGTCCTTACCTAGTTTTGGTATTGGGGTCATATTGGTATCATGAATGCTATTAGGGAATATTCACTTTTCTGTATTTTTAAAAATAATTTGAGCAAGATAGGATTTAGTTATTGTTGAAAATTTCAAAAAATATCTGTTTGTAAAACCATTTGTCCTTGGTTTTTGTTTTGGGGAAGCTTTTTTTTTTTTTTTTGTACTATTTCAACTCCTTTGTGATTGGTTTTTTCAACACATTGTTTCTTCCTGCCTTATTCTAGGTTTACTATATTGATTAAATTTTTTTCCATTTCTACAAGGTTATCAGATTCATTGGCATTTTGTTGTTCATCTCTTATGATCCTTTATATTTCTGTACCATCAATGGTAGTTTCTCCTCTTTCAATTGTGATTTTGTTTATTAATGTTTTCTCTCTTCTTTGTTAACCATCCTAACCAAACTTTATCTTCTCAAACAAACTCTTTATTTCATTGATTTTTTTTGTATAGTCTACTTAATCAATTCCTTTTCTTATTTTTACTATTTCCTTTCTTCTAATTTGGTTACTTTTATTATTTGTTCCTGTTTTTCAAGTTAAATAGTGTGTAGTATTTAATTGTTTATTTAGGCTTTTTCTTGCTTCTTAATGTGGATATATATTGCAATTGTCTTCCTTCCTATGGCCACTTTTGCTGCATCCCTCAATTCTGGTAGCTTGTATCATTTTCATTTATTTTAAGGTACTTTTTGATTTGTTTTAATTTCCTATTTTATCCAGAAGTTGTAAAATATCACATTTTTCAGTCTCAAAATATACATATTTTCTGTTTTATTAATTTTCTTACATAGTTTGTTCATATTTGTAGAATATTTGATTTCTCCCTTCATGTGTAGTCCCCATAGTCCTCCCACCATCATAGCAACCATGAATCTTAATCATAGTCCCTTGTGTTCTTCCTTACCAAGTTGTGAACTTACTCCACCCCTCCCATGATGTCTGCCTCAGATCTATAGTCAGCATGAAAGTTTTGTCTTTTTCCTGGGTCAAGACATTTAGTGGGAAGTATCATCAATCTCTCTATTAATTGATAAAAGTGAATAATATATTCTATGAGACCAATAAAATGGCTAAAAAACAATGCTCAATGAACTTTCAGAGCTTTGAACATGCTAAATGTTAAAAGTGTTCATAATTGTATATTGAAGTGGGAAATGAAAACACATTTGTATCCCTTAACCAAATTCTATATTTAAATGAAAGCTCCTAATACCTTCATTAAATGAGGATGTTGTGGTAGCATACATCTGAAGGATGTGAACATATACCTATATATACAGTATTGTAAACCACTGTTACCTCAGCTAAAAAAAAAAAAAAGAAATTATAAAATGAAATAGATGTGAATATTTTATTTACTAACCTATTTGCTCATTGTTTTAAGTATAATTATGGTACTGATGCCGACTATCAGCTTCTCATCTTGGTTGTGGAAATTATCAGTTTGCTAGCTTTGTTTGTCATCTTTTATTTTCTTTGGTGCTTTTCAGAACTCTCACACCTGCTCTCTTTTCCCTTGTCATCCCTTCTATTTGTTCCTATATATGTATTGTGTAATGTTTTTATGCTTTTATTACTTGTATCAATTTATGATAGTTTGATATGTCTGTATCATATTTCAATTTCATTGAATGTACAAAGGAAAGGTCAATATTCTCCACTGAGATAATCTCTGCAGTCACATATATTTACAAAGTGTATGCATAGTTTAAATTCAGTTAGAAATATAAAATCTGGTTTGATATATTAAAGAATATGCATATGTATAATGTTAATTTATGCTGCCAGATATTTTCTAAAAAGTTTGTAGAAATTACTTTTCCAGCAGGCATGGTTGATTTGATGTCTAACATTATTTCTAGTATTAGAAATTAGTTTGTGTTTATATGTGTGTGTGTGTGTGTGTATGAAAAACTTATGAGCAATTCCACTTTCTTACTGAAAGTTGGATGCAAACTCCATGTATGTAATTATTAGTAAGTTTAAATCAATAATGTTAGAAGATTGAACTTTAAAAGTTGAGATAGAACACTTACTTGCCACATCTTGAATATTCTAGGATGCAGTTACTAAAATTTAAGGACTTCTTTTATTATCTGTATCTAATAAGAAGGAATATGCATGATTAAACCTTATTTACCCATCCAATGTTAACAGAAAAAGGTAAATCCAATATATTTTTTTTAAAATAACGTTATATTTACTTACTTATCTCCTTGGTACCACTTGTGATTAGTAAATGAATGTTCCTATAATATGTGTTATCAAGATATTTAGCCAAGTTAAAATTATATATATTAAAAATGTTTGTATACAATTCTGAGATTTTTCCTTTATATATATGTATATATATATATTTGGAAATGCTTAATTTTTTATCAAAACATATTTAACAGAATTACCATTTTTAATTTATGAAAAGTCACATGTCACAGAGACTCTCTAATAATGGCAAAGTTCTCTCAATAATAATTGATTCTATTATAAGTGGCCTGGGTTGGTTTTCATCATAACAACACCAACACATGTTTCTATGGTTTCCACTGTACTGAACAAAGACAAGAACTATATTTCTAAAATATCTCATTCATTTTTATTTATTTATATATATTTGACATCAGTTGTGGTCCCCATTCCCACCACCAGTGCACCATCACCTCAGTCCCTTGTGCTCTTTCTGCCCTCATACCCATTCTTATATGACTTTAAGTTATAGTTTACCATGAGAAACATATGATTTAAAAAGCAGAAAATTAAGAGAACAATAACTTTGCAGTCATTTGCATTGCCACTAGTACACAAATATCAAAATCCTAGTGACTTAGACTAGAAATCTTGAAACTGAGTGTCCTCTACCATAGAACTTTGGTGGTGTGTGTGGTGGAAGAACATACATTTGATGAGTCTAATCCTGTATGTCTATTATGAGATTACAAACAAGATATATCTATATATATAATTTCTTAATTCAAACATCTCCAGTGCCTTAAATTATTTATTTGCTTGGTTGTATGAAAGCTGAAATCAACCATGCCCAATAAATTGAGGTATTAGAATATATAAAAGTTTAAGAAGCTAGATCTTTTAGAATGTGTTTATTATGAGTTACATGATTATTCACTCCTAAGTATGCTTTTAGAAGTATCCATGAAGTACAACATTGAAAAAATCACATATATATGTTTCAAAGACCCTTTTACAGCTATCCTCAGTGGATTAGACTAAACAATGGAAGTTGTCAAGTGAACTCCTGAACATTGCAGTGAACTAAATGGTATTGATAGATCCTGAAGTTGCAGAGACAAGTATAGTATTTAATTGCAAGGTGTAAGGAAAACTTTCTTACTGTAATGGGCAGCAGAGTTGGAGCTACAATCAAAGTAATTTGGTTTTAGCATTGATTAATTTATTCTGCTGTCTCTAAGAAAAGATAGTTCCTTAATTCGATTTTCTAGAAATAGGTTGTTAGACAATAACTTGAGTATAAGTAGGTTATTTTAAAGTTTGTCTCAGGTAGATAGAGCAAGACATGATACAAAACAGAACAAAGGCTATGAAAGTGTGGTTAATTGTCAAGATCCCACTGAATATGCAGTGTAATTGCACCAGGAAAATCTGGAGTCATAATATAACATGGATTTAGAAATTATATTGCTAAAAGGATAAATGAAATGGTTATGCATTTTTCTATCTTTCTTTTTCCTGTCTTTGTTTGAGTTTCTGCTCTTGGGGAATAGTTGTCAATCCCCCAGCATTTTCAGTATGCTGAAATTATAGCAAAATGTTATTAAAGAAAACATGCAGGCTAGCAGAAAGTTGGATAGGTCTGCAATGATGTAGTCATGTTAAGTAGACCTGATAACTGGTAATTTGTAAAATCTTATACTCATTATTTAGAAGTGTGAAAAAATGAGAACTACTAGCTACAGAATCAGAAGCTTACTAGCTCAGTATTGTTAATATGCTTCCAGTGACCAGGGTCTGTTGAAATATCCCCTGCTTTGTTAAAGACATGGTGAAATTGACATTTCACACCATCAAGAAAAACTTTTTATGCTTAGGTGGTTCTTTGCATTTGGATTTATATATTTTAGTGGCCAGTTATTGAACTATATCAATCAAAGATTTTACAACTCTGCTGACTTTAGTGGGGCCCAGAAAAGAAGGTTATGTGATGACTACGGTCTCACAAAAGCAGGTGGAGTTGTGGACATTTCTTAGTTTCAATCTGTTAGTAACAGAGAATGAAGCTGAGCCTCCAAATTCCAATATTCTCTGGAGGCACCACCCAGTTGCATGGGTGGCATGTTGACTATATTTGACTCTGTCATCAGAGAGAGGTCATTGATTTGTCCTCATTAGAATGGATATATTTTCTGCACATGTATTGGCCTTTTTGACTCACAATACTTCTGTGAACACCAATACAACAATATCAATTTTGACCAAAGGTCACATCTTAAAGCAAATAAAGTGAGACAGTGCAGTTAAACTCAGAAAATTTATAAGTATTCTATGTAACTCTTCCCCAAAGCAGCTTATAGATTGGCCTTTTGTTAACTCTGTTATAGAAGCAACTGGGTAGCAATAACTCAGCATTGAAGGATTGTCCCATGATATGACACTTGCTTTTTTCTAACAACTAATGGAATGGCATCCATCCCACCCCACCCACACACCTAAAATAACAGAATATATTCTGAATGTAGATGTGGAGATAGCAGTGACTACTTTCTTTATTTCTTCCAATTATTAGCTATTAAAAAAAAAAGTTGCTTCCCCTACCTATACCCGGGGATCTACTGGATTTGAGAAATACAGAAAGGTTTCCATCAACCTGGAAGCTGGATCATCACCTAACCATTTTTAACTATTCTGGCCCTTGCAATTCCAAAGAAGAGAGCTACTAAACTGACTGGGCTGATCATGATTGTAAGGGAAATATTGAACATAAATGAATATACAGTGGAAACAAGAAGGGGTAGGTCTAACCTGTACAGTCTTTGGGATTTCTCTTTTTATTCCATGCCCATAGATAAAAATAATGAAAATATAATCACCTAAAGCAGGCAGATTTGAAGTAATATATTTCCTTCAGTACAAGTGTTTAGCTATATGTCCAGATAAGAAATCAACGCAATTTGAATAGCCAATCAATTATAAAGGAAACAGGCAATGCACAACGGTATAAAGAAATTGTAATTGCAGATTCTGGCTATAGGTTTGTTGCAAAAATGAGTAGGTTTCAGTTAAAAATACTTGTTTTTACTTTTGTTATTCATACTTTAGTTCCTTTACATTATTACCTTTTATTAATAAAAATGCTTATTTTTCATCATATAAGTCAATATTTATGCTATACATAATCTAGGGAATTATGTCACAGTCATAAGACTTGACATAACTGAGCTGTGAAATAAATGTATGATCACTACTCAGAGATGGATAAAATTAAACATAGATATTCTCTTCATTTTAAGTATCAGTACAAGTATATTTTTGGTGACATGAGGAATAGTTATACCAACTTTGGAAAATTAATATTTTTTTTTATTCTGAAAGGAAGTACAGTTAAAAAGATGCTTGTGGATGCAAAGTTGGTTAATGGTTGCCTTATATCTGTTTTCAGTTTGGCACCATTAGGACCTCCTTCAATGCATTTTGATCCCTGCAACTCATAATTGATGCCAGAAACATCTTCACACTCATCTTCCCTGTGTGACTCCAAATTAGAGTTTGATAATGAAAGTATTCACTTGAGATTTGAAAGCAGAAGTGAAGAAAAAGGCATTATTTTTTAGAAAGATTTACATTTAGAGATAAGAACAGACAAAATTCAAATTTTTAAGTGAATTCTTGAGAAACATACACTTCAGAGGTTCACATAAAATCCTTTATGATGACTTCCTTGTTCTACAATATTTTTATCAACTTTCAACTTTGATGATCAAATTTCTGGCCTCTAACTCAGCATTTCCATGAGTGCTAAAAGCTCTCATATTTTTATTATATATGTCATAATTGGGATATATTTAGCATCTTTTTTCCTTTTCCAGATGTTGACTTTTATAAAAGGACTTTAGAACCTGCTATTATATCTATCATTGTACTTTGTTCATTTTCTGAGACATTATTTAAAATTCACCTCAAGTTCCATTTCTTCTTTTTTTTTTTAAAGATTTATTTATTTATGCATACAAGCACTGGGGTACAGGCCAGAGATGTGGGTGGGGGGGTGAGAGGATTCACCACAGAGAGCGGGGAGCAGAACAGGCAGATCAACAGAAGTACACTGCTGAGGGGAGCAGCGGGCAAGGCAGGAGAGGTCGCCACGCCATGTGGGTCCCCTCCCTGGCCGGCAGCAGGGATCGAACTCGTGCTGCAGTGGCTGCGGTTTGCTTCATGGTGTGTTGCTTAACCCACTGCGCCACCAGGGAGACCCCCATTTCTTATTTTTTTAATTTTTTAAAAGATTTATTTATTTATGCATACAAGAACTGGGGTACAGGTCAGAGGTGTGGGAGGTGAGAGGAGTCACCACAGAGAGCAGGGAGCAGAACAGACAGATCAACAGAAGTACACTGCTGAGGGGAGCAGCGGGCATAGCAGGAGAGGTCTGCTGTGCCATGTGGGTCCCCTCCCTGGCCGGCAGCAGGGATCAAACTCATGCTGCAGTGGCTGAGGTTTGCTTTATAGTGCATTGCTTAACCCACTGCTCCACCATGGAGGTCCCACAAGTTCCATTTCTTAATCTGTGTCTTTATAATAATTTATAAAATCTTTGATAGCTATTCTTTGACCTCACTGTCAACTGTTATATTTATCATTGCCTAATTAAGTTTATCACAGTGTGTCAAGAGTCAGTCAATATATTTGTGTTTCAGACACTGTACCCACTTACCTTTGTGAATCTAATTTTCAATATTAAATGATGACTCCTATTTATTTTTTAAGTAATATGCATCACTAGCCAAACAAACACACTCAGTGATATTTACTAAACTTTTCCATTCTATTAAATTAGCATTTGTTTTAAAAATAATTAAATGAGGGCTCCTTGGTGGCACAAAGGGTTAAGTCAGCACTATGAAGCTATTGGCAGTCACTGGAGTTCAATCCCTAGCCAGGGAGCTAACCCACATGATGCATCAGACCTCTCCTGTCTTACTACTCTCTTCAGCAGTATATTTCAATCAACCCGCCTGTTCTACTTCCCACTCTGTCTTTGGTGAGTCCTCTCAACCCCTGCACCACTGACCTATACCCCAGTTCTTGGGTGCATAAATAAAATTTAAAAACCAATTATTTTTACTTTTATTAAATGAATTTTAAAAAATAAATGAATATATGTGACAAATTTACCAGCAAAAGACTCTAAATCTTGTCTCCTAATCTGGTACTATTTCTGAAGGAAACTAATTTGGTCAGTGATTGCAAATCAGTTACATTGAGTTCCTTCCACCCTGAGTGGACTAGGCATTTCATTATGCAAAGAATAGATACTGATTCTAGATCTGGATTTGCCTTTTCTGCTTTCAGAGCCTCAGTTAATACCACTATCCAGGGGCTTGCAGAATGTGTGGTTCACACAAGAAAGCATAAATGATCCAACATGGAGCTGTTTTAGGTACACTATATTGGTCCCTAGAATAATTATTTTGTTATAGCATGTTGAGACACATGCTCAAAAAGCATCTTTAAGACCTCCCCTCTCCTGCTTTATAAGGTCCCTTGCCCTCTTCTTTGGGACGATGATGCCTTCGTAAAGTGCCTCAACAATATCATCCTATGAGGGACTTTTCCTCTCATGCAACCCTGGCTAAACACTGCCCTCTGTCTTTTGTCATGTGTAGTCGTGTGTAGTGTTCAAGTCTCTGAATTTCTTGAGCTCCCCAACCTCTCCTGCCTGGGTACTTCAAGCCCCTGTGTCAAAGGATCCATTAATGACAAAAAAAGTCACTTATTGTGGCAGGGATAATTGACCCATATTAGCAGGACATATAGAGATACTGATTTACACTAAGAAGAAGTAGAAAATGTGCAGGATTTGAAGAATCAACTTTCTTGATACTTGTTTATCAAATTTTGATTATGAATGGAAATGAACAACCCTAGCCAGAGAAAATAATGGTTACTACAAACTCAGACTCCTCAGGCATGAGAGTTTAGGACTTATCATCAGAAAAAAAAAAAAAAAGAAAAACAAAATCAATTTTTGCCAAGGTGATAGCTGAAAATAATGTGAAGTAAGAAGGGATAGTGGAGGAGGAAGATGATTACTAATTGTGCCCACAAAGACCAACTACAGAATAAGACCTGGAGTTTTTCCACTGATCTCCTTTTTTCTAAGTTTTTACTTAGGAAGGGAGACCAAGGAAACGTTAGAGAGGCTGTACCCCAAACTTCATGTACAATGGAATTGGCATAAAAAGGGGTGAGTCTAGTAGCGTAAAGGGATACACCTCTAATCTCCCATTAGAAAGAATTTGTAGTGATGAAGCCACAATCTGCCATCCTACAAGTATCTTCAGAATCCACTGTAGTCTAACAGTTCAATTTTGCCCCAGATAATTCCCAGATTTTGGTGGGAGTACCGGTTTATAACAATTTCTGCTCACACAGTACTCTCTAATGGGTCATCTTTGCCCTTCAGTTCCCTATTTGACTCACTCAGAATTTCTCATAGTTTTACGGCACTGGAAGTCCTTTCTACCCATTCAACATTTCCAACAACATATGTCTAAGCTGCAACACAACTTGTAGGGTTTTGTGTCCTATTCTTACTCTCTCTTTATCTTTAATAGGTTTTATTTCTAAAAAAAATACACACACACACACACACATATATATATATATATTGCATTCCCCAGAGGACCTGAAACATAGTCACATGCGACAGACCAGCACAGCCAGAACACTGAGACCACCGGGACAGGGACCCAGGGAAGGTGGACAAGGATTCGGCGAAATGACAGACAAACACAATCTCAAGGGATTAGCATCTGAATGTATTTTGCAGCAGTGATCATCATGCATTTATACAGAATATATTGGCATTAGTACAATTGTTTTTTTCATCTTGTAGTTACATTGTTTTTTGCTGAGTATCAGATTTCTTAGAACAGACAGATTAGATCATATCTTGATTATATGGTGTAAGACTGTGGTTTCCTTAGTAACCTTTTGAGGTTACTTATTAAACTCTGATACTTTCAGGCTCTGCCGCTGTGGCCACTACCTAGCATTAACACTGCCTTTAGGCATACATTGCTCTCATCCATCCTCTTCTCTGCCAGATTTGTTCCTCTGTATCTTCCAATGATATCCTTACTGCCCAGACTCTCTTAATCCATTCTGGAGGCCACTCACCTCTGGGGAACCATTTTTTGCAATATTTAAAGGAGTTTTCTAGCTGTTTACTTAGCAACTTTTTCTACTCTTTACTGAGGAAACACCAACGTGGCCTTGACATAGATAATTTATCCATAAAACCTAGAGAATACCATGATACTCTTCCCATCTATGTTCACGACTCTGTCTTCCCCAACATACACTTTTGTATATGATGATGTGGGTGTGTTTGTTGGCTCTGGGAATTTTCTCATGTAACCTCCCATAGGTGGTCTCCACAGCCTGCCTCCTATTACATATGCTGGATCAAACTCTGTCACAATCATGGGGGGCAATTGCTTTTTACTATCTGTTTTTCCTGAGCCTTTTTCTATAATCCTATCTACTTTTGGTAATTCTGTTTTACTTTCTAGCTAACTAAGTAATTCTTCTTGTTGCAAGTTATTAACAAAATCCCCAGGATTATGTGCATTTTGTCTGGCTGCCTTAACTATAAACTTGAGCAGCAAAGGAAAACCTTTGGGCAAAGTGACTTCTGGACCAGGTGTTTTGGTAAGTGACTGACTCTGTGTTCAGTGGTCATGGGTGCTGTTGTTGAAGCACCTGGTGTTCTAAAGGATACAATACGTTAATGCCAAATACAAATTACCAAGAGAATCAAACAAATAAGCAGAAGAGAAAAACAGCCAAGAATTCAAGGGGCTGACAGTGCACGATCTCCTCCCGTGTGAACACTTCCTTGAAGTATTTGCCAAGTCTTGTGTGTTTGCTCATGCAGACTCTGCAGGAGGTGGCATGACAGTCACATGCATACAACCATAAAGCAGAGAGTGATAAAATAATATTTTAATTGTTATAGTAGTGTAGTCCAGGTAAGAGGCTATTGGTGTCATTTATCAGAATAAAATCCAAAAATTTAAGTAAATGACTTTAAGAGCCAATTTCTTCCAATGCAATAGTCAAATTTCAATAGTTTCAGTGCTTCTGATTATAAAACAGAGTAGAAAGATCTTCTGGTCTGTCATGATATAAAAAATGTATAAATGACAATTAATGAGCAATATAGGGTGAAGATTTTTAAGAACATGCTCAAAATCCTAAAATTCATGAAAATTATTACTTAATGGATAAAATGGTATTTATTAAGTCAAAGAAAATCACAGTGAATTCAAACTGGCCACGTATAACAAAAACAAAAACAAATAGGCCTTTCATTCTTCAGTAATTAAGATTACTAAAGTTTAATAGCAACACTATTTGATAGTGTTACTCAATTGGAATATGAAATACCTCATTCTGCTTTCCTCTACTCTCTCAATTGTATACTTTATCTCTCTCATGGATATTCTTCCTTCTTTTTGTCCCAATATATGTTTCTTTTTCTCTTCTAGGCTCTTCTAGCCTCATCAGCAGTGCAATTTTAAGCAAGCTGGGAAAATATTCCAAGCTTTAGTTCCAATAAATTATAGTTAATATTGACATTTGTGATACTTTCAGAATCAAGATATTTTCACTGAATGCCTCCTTTCTGTAGAGTTGGAGTCTAGACTCATAAAAATCGTTTCAATAAAAGTTTGAATTGTGACACATCTATAATTATTGTTTATATTTTTCCTAAAATGCGTATCCTTTTATTTGATTAATTAGCAGACATAAATGCCAAGAAGGGAATAGTATGATGTCAATTTTTAAAACATGCATTTGCAACATGTGGACATGTCCCACAAATTACTCAAAAGAGAAGAAACTAGGACTCTTTACAAGGTCAAGGCCAGAGAGTTGGATTAGAGTGATTACTATGTTAGTCTTAAGAAAGTTTTGTATAGTGGGGAAATTTTTGTAAAATGTAAGGAAATTATAGTTTAATAGAATATATTAAAACTTATTTTTTTAATGCTTTAACATTCTGGTCCTTTGTCCATTAGCAATATAAGGTATAAACATAATCTTCATTTATCATAGCTTGCCATATCCTACCATGGAAATAAATTCAGAAAGTATAATGACTGCTGTTAGACATGACTAATTAGCTCACTGCACTTGAGTAATACACTAATAGTAGCGGGTCCCTGTTGACATTAATGAAATCCACTAAAATATATTTGTATGGTATTCAATATTTATTTTTTTAAAACATGTATTTATTTATGCATACAAGAGCTGGGGTACAAGCCAGAGGTGTGTGGGGTGAGAGAATTCACCAGCAACAGAGTGGGGAGCAGACAGATGGAAATACACTGCTGAGGAGAGCAGTGGATGAGGCAGGAGAGCTCTGCTGTGCCATGTGGGCCCCCTCCCTGTTGGGGTTTTGAACTCACACTGCACTGGCTGTGGAAGCCCCACATTGTAGCCCTCAATCCCTGTGTCACCAGGGAGGCCCCATATTCAAAACTTATTGCTAAGAATTTTGCTTCAGAATTTTAACCATCAATTAGCTGTATTTATTTGTCATAGTCAAAATGACATCATTTTATAGTCTACAAAGAAGATATTTATATTACTTATCAAATAAATTGTATAACTCCATCAAGTTCCAAAATTATGCACTAGTTTAAGCACTTCAGATTTTATGGTATAAATGAAATTTGGTATTCTCAGAATAATTTCTGGTATCTAACTGAAAGCTGAAAATTTGAAATTAATTATGCTAAAAGGGTAACCCTGACATATTTTCCTTATAAATTGACTTATATATACATATTAAAAATACAATTCTATTCTCTGTATATAACTTTTCCTGAGCAAATGGAAACACCCTTCTAGATCACTTCCTATTTCTGATTATCTATACTAGTAGGCTACTTGAATCCCATGAGAACAAAATTCTTATTTCAAATTTGTGATCTGAAAGTACTAAAGAACATTTTTTCCCATGTGATTTGTTAATGGGATGTTAACAGTGAATAATAACAAAGGTTTGCATATTCTGATTAGAGTAAGGAATATTAGCAAGCTAGAATGAAATATGAATATTAATATTACAATTGACTACTAAAATAGGCAGTAATTTACAGAAATAAATGAGCTCCCAAATAACTTTGTGAAGAAAGTTTGAAATGCTAAATTAAATAAGAAATAAACTGAAGTTTTAGAAGAATACTCATAAAATATAATTTACTAGAAAATGTTAGCATGCTATCGTGCTGTGTTTCAGTAAGAATATTTACTTCAGAGTCATAATAATATTTTATACACAATATGAGTTTTAGCTACATATATTTTTTCAAATAAATACTTACATAGAGTCATCAGTAATAACATAGAAATTCTGGTTTCCTAATAGGAGTACTACCTATTTTTTTTCCTTTTATGTTATAGAAATTCTTTACCAAATTGAGCAAACTATATCAGTTGATGTGGATGATTATATACATTATTCATACATCAATATGCAATAATACTCTTTTCACTGAGAGGTATACATTAATGATTAGCTTCTCCTGACCAAAATGTTTTAATGGTGTTTAAGCTTTGCTGAAGGTAGTATATAAACTATTAAATTATGAGTACAATATAATTTCTATGAACTAAAGTATTTATAGATGTTACCACTGAAAAATATTGTATCTCTTTCCTATGCACTAATTAGATCCATGCCAAGAATTGTTTGCAGTTTTTTTGTTTGTTTTTTAAGGAACCAGATATTTGTCTTTCCATAGTTGTCTGTGCTGACAGGGAAGTAATATTCTAAAACAGGGAGTCAGCCTTATTTTTTGACAAGTAGATCAGCATCAGTTTTAGACCCAACATCAGTTTCTTGCAAATCAAGTTTTAATATATTTTAACACAACCATTGTAATTCACTTGAATTTTTTCTGTTCATTTTTAAGTAGCTGGGCTGAATAGTCGACAGATGCTATATAGTTTGCAAGCCTATAATATACACTTCTGACTCTAATGAAAAAAAAATTGACAATACTAGCTGTAAAATATCAAATATAATTGTAAAGCGTTTTTCCCTACATGTTATAAAAAAAAAAACTTTTGCACAGTATTTGAAGAACAAAATCAGAGATCTGATATTATCCAACTTTAAGATAATATAAAGCTACAGTAATGAAGACAATTTGATACTGGCAAGAGAGTAGACAAATAGATCAATGGAACAAAATAGAGAGCCCAGAAATAGACTCACACAAACATAATCAACTGATCTTTGACAAAGGACAAAAGGCAATACCATGAAAATATAGTCTTTTCAACAAAAAGAGTTAGAACAGCTGGACGTCCACATGTACAAAAATGAATCTAGACACAAAACTTATTCCGTCACAAAAAAAGTAATCCAAAATGGATCATAGACATAAATGTAAAATGAAAAACTAAAATTGCTAAAAAATAACATGGGAGCAAATCTAGGTAACCATGAGAATGATGATGATTTTTTTAGCTACAGCACCAAGGACATAAGCCTTGAAAGAAACAGTTGATAAGCTGACTTCATTAAAATTAAAACCTATTCCTGTGAGTAAAATATTGTCAGGGGAATAAGGCAATCCACAGAGTAGTAGTTTGTTGTTGTTTTTTTTTTTTTTTTTGCAAAAAACATCTTTTACAATGTATATTTTGCAAAATATACAAGTGTCATTAAAAATTCACCAATAAGGAAACAAATAACTATTCCAATGGACAAAATACTCTGATACTTCAGCACAGAGATATACAGATGACAAATAAACACATGAAAAGATTTAACATCCCACATCACTGGGAAATTGCATATTAAAACAATGAGACACTAAAGCACACATTCTAGGGTGGGGAAAAAAACATCCAAAGCTCTTATTATATCTGGTGTTGACAAAGAATGTGAAACAACAGAAACTGATACATTGTGGTGGGATGCAATATAGTAGGGTGCTTTGGAAGACAGTTGGCTGTTTCTTACAAAACTAAATCTGCTCTTACCGTATGATCTAACAATTAATTGTATTTCTTGTATTTGTCTACAGGAGTTAAAAGTTTATGTGCACACAAAAAGCCCATATATGAATGTTGATAGTAACTTTATTCATATTGTTAAAACTTAGACACAACCAAGACGTCCTTCAGTATGTGAATGGACAAAAAAAAAAACTAGTACATTTACATAGTCCAATATTATTTAACCTTAAAAATAACTGCTAGACAAGAAAATGAAAGTTAACCCTGGTGTAAATTATAGACTTTAAATAATAATTATTTTCTATTGGAGAAAGTGAAACTTATGAGAAACTCAAATGATGCACACTGAATTATCAATAAGAAGAAATTTTTATGAACTGTCTAATTTATTATAAGGAACCAATACACTTGTAAAAAAAATAACTATGTATTCACTCAAAAAATTATAGCTATTGCTGGAAGCATGAGCCACCTATCACAAAGTACATCAGGATAGCAGGAAAACCCCAGTGTGGTCCCAACCATAAACAAAACAAAATGCAAAACATAAACAAAAACAGGATATCAAAGAACACATTTTCAATAGAAACTATTAACATGTTGGTCCCCATTATTTATATTATTTTCTTTTTCTATGTATCTTTTTGTTGAGCTGATATTCACTGGATTTATAGTAATTCTCACTTATTTGACAGTTTATACTAGGTTCTATTTTGATTTTCCCAAGTCTGTTATCTTACTAGTTACAAAATATTTAGTGTGATCCTGTTTCATGGTGACTTAGTAATTAGTCAATTATCATAGAAAAAATTATCATAACTCAACATTGGTGAAAATAAAATACATTTATGGTAAATATTTGTGATTATGAAATAATGTTTTCTTTGGATAGTCAATTATAGTCATAATAAATCAAAATAAATATTTCATATGATCCTAATAATAATTTCAGAAAAATAATTATGGCATAATTATTTTAATTTAATGACCATCAAATAAAGCAGAAAGGCTGAATTATTTGGAAACTCTGCTAGTAGAATACAGTAGAATAATAAAGATAGTAGTGCAAGGCCGTGTAGCTGAAAAAATCTGTCCTTAATTACTCTATTCATATTGTTCTGGAAATTAGTTTAACTATCCAGTTTTTGGTCTTCTTTTTTTCCTGCTCCAAGATTTTTTTGTCACCTATATAACACATTCCAAGAATATGATTATCTTTTCCTCATTTGATTACTGCCTAAATATTACTAGAGCTATTCATCTCAAGTAGTTGTGTAGTTTTTAAATTGATACAGTGATACTCATTTTAAGATAAAAAACTATTGCTTAATTTATAAAACTAACAATTTCTGTTATACATAAACATGGAGTAATACAAAAGCAAGTACTATTAGAATACTGAGGTAAGTAGAAACACAATTTAGTGACAAATTTCATTTTTTAAAAAAATTATTTTATGCATACAAGATCTGGTTTGCAGGCCAGAGGTGCAAGGGGTAGTGAGTGGTGAGATGATTCACCAGAGAAAAATGGGGAATAGAACAGGAAGACTGACTTAAATACACTGCTGAGGGGAGCAGCCAGAGAGACGGGAGACGTCTGTTGCACGATGTGGGTTGACTCATTGACGGGGATTCAACATGTGCGCTGAGACTGTGGATAGCTTCATGGTGCATGGTGCTGAGACTTAACCCCGTGTGCTATCAGAGAGGTCCATAGTCATAGATTTCATTAAATGAGTTTAATAGTATACCTTTAGTGCTTACTATATATCAAGTAGTGTTTGTAAAGAAGTACTGTTACAAACATATCAGACTCTCACATCAACAATAGATATGAACTATTGTCATCTCCCATTTTCTAGCTGAGAAATTACTTCATACAGGCTAATGTCTCATCCAAGATGATATAATTTATGAGAGTAAAACACGGAATTGAACCCATACAGTCTAGTTCTGCAAGTCTATCTTACCATGATATTTTTCTTTATGGCAAAAACATAGGAAGTAGTGTGTGCTACTTTTCCCCAACTAAATGCTTAATGTATACATCTCAAGCCAACAGGACAAAAAATAATATTTTATATTTCATTTATCAAACATTTATTGAGTACTTGTTGTATGTATGAATTGTATTAAGTGCCAAGGACATAGTAGTGAATGATGTTTTTTGTCTTACGAATTCTAGGATTTAAGATAAAGTCTATAATTTTATATTTATCCAAAGCACTGTTCTGAATGATTCCAATTCTAATTTTACCTGCCATCATTACGGCAATATAGAAATGTCTAATACAATAACACTAAAAAAATCTACAGAAACAGGGTCACAGTTTAGACAAAATTAATAAAGTTATCACTAGGGATAACCTGAATATAAAAAAAAGCATCAATTCAAAGTTACACATAAACTCAAATATTGTTTGATATTCTTGTATAAAAGGAAATCACTTCTCATTTTGTTCAGTTATATTATATACTATCAAATACTTTACTGAAGGGAAAAAAAATTGAGTAAGAACTAAATATCAGGAATAATATAACTCTGCTTTAACTAGAGTTTTTTCCACCTCACTTCTTTGGAAGTTTGAAAAAAAAAAAACTAGAACTGCTTCTTCCTTAATAAATACAAGCAATGCTATGGGTACATTAGCTATATACATATATATATATTTTAAAGAAGCTTAGAATAAACATGTATGTAATAAAACTAGGTGATTGAAATATCCTTTATCAAAACAAGTCAGTTTTAATTATGATTGCCCAGAAACGATAACCCTCACTCATATTATTTCTTAATATGCCAGTCAGTGAAATTTTTACAGGTCTGCATTTTAAATGTTTATTTTTTCTGTTTATTTAACTTTCAAATGTTAAGTTTTAAGCAGTTATTTCTGTTTTGTGCTTTCTGTTCACAGTTAGAAAATGCCAGGTGCACAACAGCAGTGCTAAGGTCACATTTCTCTTCTCCTGTACCCTTCAATGAAGCCTTGTAACTAAATCTGGTAAGTAGAATGTGGCTAAGTGTGTACCGTTGCCACTCACACTAGGCATAAACAAAGCATAATCACATCAAATTAGAGATCTTTTAAAATAGAACATGCTAAATTTACATATACCGTGTGCAACATGATTCTTGTCAATAGGCACGTCTTGAACATAAGTAAACTTGATCATGATATGCAAATAGTGTGATATTGAAAGATAAGCACCAAGTGCAATATAAGAATATTATGATTGTTCAATATTTTCTGATTTTGTTACAATAACCTTGCATGCAATTTCATAAGAGGAAGTATAAACAGATTAGATAAAGGAAAGAATAAAAAGATACAAATTTTTGTCTTACAATTTGTTTGATGGGATTTTTAACTTAAGGTTTTTGTCAAGGTTTCCATGATTGCTTGAATTTTGCAAAACAGTGAAAAAAGTACACCATCATAGGTATCCATTTTGTATAGCCTTTGCTTTCAGTAGATATATTTTTGTAAATCAACTTTATTTCATTAACAGTGTTTTTGTTGAAGGAAGTATAATTGTTTTTAATTATAAGGTGTTATGAGTAGATTTTAAAACAGAATTACCCAGGTAAAAACAAAGTAGGTACAAGTTTTAAAATTTTTAAAAATTGGCATATCGAGAGAGTGAAAAGGGCAATTTTTGAAGAATATATATATAATATATATACATGTTATATATATATATGTCATATCATAACATAATCTATGAGTAATAAACAGAAAATTGAACTATTTGAAAAAAATTACATAGGAATGGATCAAAACTGATTTTTAAAATTATATATATTACATTATTTTTCATTTTTTACAGCATTTATTTCTTGTCCTCATAAAATTCCCATCACCAATCCACCCATGCACCATCACCAATCCCTTGTGCTCTTTCCACCCATTTTGTTCCTTCTTCTCCTTCCTCTTCCCCTAGGGAATGTCTCAGATTAATAGGTATCTGTTGATTTTGATTTTTAATTTATTATAAATATTTTTCCTTAGTTCCTTATTTGTTTCCTCTACATTCCTCCTATAAGTGAAACCATCCAATATTTTTCCTTTTATTTCTGGATTATTTCATTGAGCATAATCCCTTCTAGCTCCATCCATGTTGCTGCAAATTGCATGAGTTTATCTTTTTTGATTGCTGCATAATATTCCATTGTGTGTATATACCACATTTTCTTGATTGAGTCATTTATTTTTGGGCATTTGAGTTGTTTCCATAGCTTGCCTATTGTGAAAGGTGCTGCAGTAAACAGAGGGGAGCAGATGTCTTTATGGATTAGGGTTTTTGTGTCCTTTGGGTAAATTCTTAGGAAGGGACTGCTGGATCATATGGGAGCTTCATTTATAGTAGTTAAAAAAGAAATGGGCAGACGAGATAAAAAGAAATTTCTACAAAGAGGAAATGCAAATGACCAAACGACATATAAAAAAATGTTCAACATTTATTGTAATCAGAAAAATTCAAATCAAAACAACTATGAGATGCCACCTCACATCAATGAGAATGGCACATATCAAAAAAACTAGCAATAAGAAATGTTGGCAAGGATGTGGAGAAAAAGGAACTCTACCATACTGCTGGTGGGAATGCAAAGTGACCCAACCAAAATCTGATATTTTTTTTTAAAGTAAAAATTCATATAGCTTTAAGCTTTCTTAAGAAAGCAGAAGAGAAAAAAGAAGGGAAGATGATCATACATGACAATAGCTAAATTTCTCTATGATCTTCCCACCAAGTGGTGCCCCATATAATTAGCTAATTCTTCTCTTAGCCCCCTAAACTCCTCACAGCCATTCATTCAGTGTTTCTCTTTCTTTGCTCTATTTCCTGATTGTCATCTCTTCCCTAATCTTCTTTCCAAACACTATCAATACAAAATTCTACTATTTATTTCTAAATTTCTTCAATTCTTCAACTCCCTATCCAGTACAATAGGTGAATGAAATCTGAAGCAATATGAAAAAAAGAGAAGAAAGGTTTTGATCATATTTATACAATTATGCATGTAATATTTGTGATGTAATCCCAGATAAAAACCCCCTAACCTTAGAGCTATTCTGTATTGGCCAATCAAAAGTACAACAGCTGTTTTAAAACTTATTTTGTTCCAGTTTTTTTAGCTACATCAATAGTATAAAAAGTTTCACCTACACAATACATGGAAATTCTTGAGCCTCCAGTAATTAAAAAAAAAATAGACAAAATTAACAATTTAACCAAATGCCAAAGAATTCTTAGCTTTCCTTTTTTAGGAACTGATTTATAAATATGTAACTTAGGAAATCTAAAGAATGAAAGTGGGATATTTACCTGAATAAATCCAATTTTCCACTGCCTATGAAAACTATTTATGTAAAGTTTTTTTCCTATTCTAGAATATCATGCTGATGAAATCAGACAATATTCCAATTTTTGCCTCTTGTTTACTTTTCACAGTGTAATTTTTTTGTGTAAATCAAAATTTTGTTCTCTTTTATTGCTTTAGAGTACCCATAGTATAAATAAACCTATATTTGTTTATTCATTCACTTCTTATCAAGAATTTATATTGCGTTTTTTTAGACTGCTATGAATAAAGCTACTGTGAACATTTGTTTACAACTACTTAGTAGTCGTGGGTTATTTCTCTAGAGTAAAAACCTAGAGGCGGAATTGCTACAGCATAGGGTACATTTTATGTGCAACTTTATAAGAAATGTGTAAATTATGTTTTAAAGTTGTATCATTTTATCTTCCCAAGAACAATGTATGCTCTACAAATGTACCAATCAATTGTTGTCAGTCTATGTGATTTTAGCTTTTCTAGTATATGTAAAATAGAAATATGTAAGGTTTTAATTTGCATATTCTGAAGACTTACAATGTAGAACTGACCTTTCGTATATCTCCCTGATGAAGTAGTTTTTAAAGATTTACCAAATTATTATTTTTTTATTATTTATTATTATTATTATTAAGTTGTAAAAAATACTCTGGACAGAAATCCTTCAAATAATAGACTTATGAAACTTAAGACTAATATATTATGTTTTACTTCTGTCCTTTTGAAGAACTCTGCTTATTCCAGGATGTGAAAAATTTAAACAACTCTAGATTGTGAAAGTGTTATAGTTTCTGTGGTTATATTAGACCATAGTCATAGTTTATTTGGGTGCAAATTTTGTAAATGGTTTAACATATGAGTAAAATGTTTTGCTTTTATCTTATTACTATACAGATATTCAGCATCCTTTTTTTATAAATAATCTCTC
The DNA here is from genome assembly GCA_019455555.1 of Galemys pyrenaicus. NCBI lineage: Eukaryota > Metazoa > Chordata > Mammalia > Eulipotyphla > Talpidae > Galemys > Galemys pyrenaicus. The sequence continues at coordinate 8,746,999 of JAGFMF010011791.1, forward strand.
TCTAATTGAATTATGTTGGTACCTTTACAGGGTAACATATGATTATTCATTTAAATATTTTTGTAGGCCCTCTATTCATTTGACTTCTTTGTCTATCTTTAGATTGTTTACATGTTCGCTTGATTACTGTTACTTGAAATACTCCTCACAAAAAAAAGAAAAAGAAAAAAATCCAGTTTTTTAAATTTAGCTCTGAGTATTGTTGTATTGTCTTTTGTTTATGGATTTTCTTTTCCTGTAATTATGCTAATTTGTTTATTTCTAATAGATTATTTTAGACTTCTTGGAATATTTTACATATACAGCTATGTTAAATATTATTCAAAACAGTTTTACTCTTTAAAATTCTTACATATTTTTTTCTTTTATAAGATTTACTTTATTTATTTATGCATATGAGAATTGGAGTATAGGCCAGAGGTGCAGGGAATGAGAGGGTTCACCAGAGAGAGAGTGGGAAGCAGAGCAGGCAGTTTTACTCAAATACATTGCTAAAGGGTGCAGCTAGCGATGCAGGAGATGTCTACTCTGCCATTTGTGGGTTAGCTACATGGCAGGGGATTGAACTCATGCTTCAGTAACTGGTGACACTTGATAGCTCTGAGATTTGAACCCTGTGCCACCAATTAGGTCCTTTTTTTTTTTCTTTTTCTTGCCTTTTTACATGGATAGGGACTCCAATTAAAACTCAGTTAAGAGTATGAATAGAAATCATTGCCTGATTTTAATCATTTGAAAGCAACATTAAATATTTCACTTAATTATCACTGTTAATACATCACTAGTCTTTCTTCATATTGTTATTTATCATGTAGAAATGCTATTGGTGACTGGAAGTATCTATTTTTAATCAAATATATTTTTTGACATTTCTAATAACCATTTTTAATTTCATTGATTTTTCAATATTGCTTGTCTATTGTATATTTCACTGATTTTGGTTCTTTTACTAAAGTTTTAGGTTTTTCAAAAATTTTTTTTTGAGTCATCCACGGTAATGAAACATACATTTTTATCTGTGGAGAGATTCCTTTTTTTGTTTCTTCTATTACTATCATTAAAGCTAATTTGGCTTTCTTATATTTAGTGTTTATATGGTATATCTTTATTTTCCCATTGTTATATGTGTTGACTTTTTTACGTCCATCTTTATTTATAGTCAGTAAATCATTTGGCATAGATAGATAATGGTTAGAAAATAGATCTTAATGTAAAAAGTTTTCTGTTAAACATACACAATAATTCCCTGTCTTTTACACGATTACATGTTCAAGATGATCTATATAATGTGTTAATCTCAAAAGCATTATATTTAATATTTAAAGTGAAAATATCCATGTAATGTACCCATTTCATTATTCATAAAATAAATAACATCAACAAAGAATTTTTCTAGTCTAGAATTATGTTTCTCATTTACAAGGAAGTAAGATATAAAATGTGACTAAAATGCCTTCCTAAATCATAAATACATTTTTAACTTTATTTAGCATAATATAAGATAATGTTATATAATTGATATAAATAATAAACGAAACTCCAATTCATCATCCTGGTATGAGTTCCTCTGAGTAACCTCTTGTGAATGCATAAAAGACTTCTATTAATACTTGCCAGTGGTTTTAACTTTAGTTTGTGCCTGTAAAGCTTAATCACACAGTGATGTGTTTATGTGAGGCATATTAATGAGAATACTTTAAACAACCTAAAAATATTTATGGAATTTATGGAATAGTGAATAACTTTCTCACTAAAAGCTTGCAAAAAGTTGCCTCCAAACCAGTTAACCATAAAGTATACATGTAGAGTTGAAGTTGAGTGTGAAAAGTGTAAACTTTCAATGCTCAAGACATGAGGGACAGATATACCTGTGTATCATATGGATTCTCTTACTATTCATGGATCTTAATCAAATTACGTAATCCCTCCAGATTCAACTTGTTTCTTCTATGTTGTTACTATAATTTTTCAAGAGGAGTAAATTAAGCTATATTCATATACTTCTTAGTCCAATGTCTTGAACATAATGATTATTTAATAATTGTAATTTATTTTTATCATTTGTAATTCTTATCATCATTGCAGTCATTTTAAAAAACGATTTTGCTTTAAAAACCAATATCTATCTATCTATCTATCTACCTATCTATCTATATCAAATGGTAGGGAAATAGATCTGAAGAATATATTAAGTTTGTGTGATAGCATCAAAGCAGAGTCCTAATTAGCCCAAGAGTTCACTATTTAGACCCTGGCCTGATCCCAGTTCTTTCTTTTCTTTTTCTTTCTGAACTGGCTTAGTTTCCTTAACAGCTTGTTCCCTCTCTATGAATGACTCTGAAAATATCCTGCTAGAAATAAACAGACAACAAAAAATCCATCTCTGCAACCATTATCCATTGCATTTCATTTTAAGGGATCACTCCAAGTTCGGCTGTCTGCTTTCTGAGTTATCTTGCTATGAATTGACAATGATATGTCTGGATTTGTATCTGACATGGTCCCTTCAATTTGATATCACTGTCTCTTGTATCAATCTCAGTTCAAATATCTATAATTCAAAAACCCATTCTCTTCATCATTTGGGTCGCTTCCAAATAGATACAGAAATAGCATATGTCCAGTTTTCAGTGAAGAGTGTTCAGACACTTCCCATATGCTTCATAATAAAATCTCTTTCCTTTTAGCCTTATTGTTGGCTGTTAATTCTATTCCATGTTTTCCAACCTCATATCTAGAAACACAGAATAAAAATCATAATGACATTTAAAGCAGAGGAGTTTGCTTTAGTTCCTAAAGTTAAGAATTATTCAGTGTAGTTGTTATAAGATTGCATTCTCATTTGTAAAAAGATAGCCTGTTGACAAAAGTGCTAGGGAGTCCAAGAATAAAAACATACAACTGTAAAAAAAAAAAAAAAGGAATGGACATATTATATAGTAAAGATTATTTACACAAATTATAAATTAAATAAGTTTGCTTATCATACAGTTGAGGAAATAGGCAATAAACAATGGAAAAATAAAGAACTAAAAACTAGGTCAGGTCTAGGACATAGAGGATATTTCACACTAATCAGAATGACTCTCATTTATCTTCTTGTCTAGGATACCAAGCGTGGAGCATGTTATTAAATCTATTCTTTAAAAAGAAAATTTGTTTTGAATACAGCACTTTACAATAATCATTCAATCAGACTTCCTTTTTCAATCCTTGACAAAACCTTATCATTCTCCCACCCCTTCTATTACCTCTACCATCACACTTTTATTCCAGGTTGAACAATTTCATTTAGATGTGGAGAAAATGATCTGATTTGAGATGTTAATTGTAGCAGCAGTGTTTTATTGTCAACAGCAATCATCAATTATATTCAAATCATAATCGTTAGTAATATTCATAATCGTTATTAATTTTCAAATCATTTTTTGGGGTTGGGTAAGGAAACTATTATTATTCACACGTATAGATTATAAAAAGAGATTGAGAAAGGAGAAATTTATTGGTGCAAGTCAGATTGTTAAGGCAGAGCTGGACAATCCCATAAACATAACTTAAAATGACAAAACAAGAATTCCTGTTTGCAATTGATGAGCAGTTTATTCAATCATGAGCAAAATGCAAAAGAAGAGATTAAATTTAGCTAATATAAATGTTCCCCAATAGGAGGTGGTATAGATATTTTTAATAGCTTCTCCTCCCCTTTAGGAAATGAGGAAATTAGGTCAAGTGTCAAGAAGTTTAATTACTGCAAGTACATTTTCAGAAGTAAAAAGAACCTTGAATTTTGGGGCCTCCTTGCTGGCGCAGCGGATTGAATGCTGCTCAGTGAAGCATACACAGCACAGTAGTGCAAGTTCGTTCCAGCCAGGGAGGGGACCCACATGGCACAGCAGACTTCTGTCTCGCCTGCTGCTCCCCTCAACAGTATTTCAGTTGATCTGCCTGTTCTGATCCCCACTCTGGCTCTGGTGAGTCCTCTCATCTCCCATGATTCTGGCCTGTACCCCAGCTCTTGTATGCATAAATAAATAAATCTTTTTAAAAAAGTAAAAAGAACCTTGAATTTAATAGTACTTGATAACTAGAAAGATGTGTTTACTTGAATATTGTATTTTGCTATATTAACAAAGTTGATCCAGTGCAAATTAAGCTCCCAATTTGAAGCAGTAATCTTGAAGGAATTGAAATAGTGAATGCAGGTTTGACTTTAAGAGTACAAGGGGATTAAACAAAACATGGTCACCATCAAAAGCTATGATAGAATATTTAAATTTCTTTCTTACAATTCTTTAAAAAACAATTTGGTTCTACTACATTTTCTCGATTTAACCAGTTTTTCTTTAGAATGTAGCAATTATACTGAACACAAGCAATGACAAGCAACTAATCTATTTTCCACAATATCTATGTGGTGAGAGAGTATACTGTTAAGAGTTTAGTACTGGTGAGTGGTTATTCTCTCACAATATTTCCTTCTTGGTTTACAAAGACCCTAACTAGTTGTACACTGCCTAATTACCCGTCTACTGATAACAGCATTTGTTACATGAGGTCCTGTAGGTAGTCTGAGATTAGTACCAAATTTGAGAGGTGCAAACCAATTTCAGCAGATGACACAGACACTAGGTCTTCCCAATATTTTTTAGGAGAAGAGAACCTTTGTCATAGGTGATGCAATCTCACTATCCTGCGAGAGATCAGAAGTTAATAAAGTAGTTAAAGAAGCATATTAAGAATGTCAAATAGGTCCAGGAGAACACATTCCAAATGCAAAGTTTATTCTTAGATGCCCCCAACAATCTTTTTGAATATAAGGCAGACATTCTGAGTTCTCTATGGATTCTTCCAAATTTTAATTATTAATATCTTTTTAAACATTGAACAGGTCATGCATATCACTTTGTTAAAAGTGCAGAACTTCTATTTCTCCCATTTTCACCTGAATTATTTCTTAGGTACTCCAAGCCAGCTAACTGAACCATTTAGAACAATGAGTCAAGTTGACTCAATTAAGAAGAAAATAAAAATACATTTCCATGGAAATAGAGAGCTGTATTCATACAAATGCCAAAATAATGCCTTATGAATAACATTATTGCAGTGAATACAAATGAAATCATGATTTGCCATTTACTTAATCTGTGCTGTTAAATGCTTGATAATAATGTCAGAAGTGTTTCTTAAAATGCTTATTAAAATTATTTATTATAATTAAAGGATTAATATGAAGCAGACATGTAATGAAGAAAGATTACAAAGAAAATAATTAGAAAAAAAAGAGAAAATGTGACCTCAAATATATATCATAAATACAGGTTTTCTGAAAATGTCACAGGGAAATTATATAGATTTAAGAGCATGAAATTGTTAATAAAAATGGAGCATGTACTATATTCATTTCTTATAAATATGTATCTAAATGTAAGAAATAAATACCAATATACTTTTATATTTCAAGATTTAAAATTTACATTACAGTTGTATAAATATAGAAAATGAACTTTGATGTTCGTTTCAATATTAGTACTATATACGTAATAAATAATATGTATTTTTGAAACTATTATTGACTGATGTGAATTAATTATGTTTTAACAATTTGGATTGCATACATCTGAAGAGGTATGATCTTAAACCTATGAATTGCATACAGTACTATAAATATTAGTTCAATAATAATAAAACCATTTATTTTTGTAATATTTTAGCATACTTTATGTTGAAGTGATAGTAAACCCTATATCAATATTTTTCATTTGTGATCTCTAATTTAATCTGCACTTTATTAGGAAAGTTTTGAGTGTAAAATTTATTCTCTAGAATGGAACTTTACCAGCAAAATCAAAGGGAGAAATGAAAAATTATCTGGTGAATTTGGTTCTATTTTGAAATTCAGCTTGTGTAAGCCAACCCTAAATTCTTCTGTCATCTGCTGGAGTAACAGGCATGTTTTTGCACATTGAATGTTTTAATCCTATTTGTCAGGTTGTTAGCTTGTGTTTCCAAATCTCTGATTTAAGCTGGTCCACAGACTCTCTTGTTAACTAAAGTCTAGCAAAAGGAAATGAGTCTCTGTCATAAGACTTAAAAGGTCAACAACAGTGACAGCCTCACCATCTCAATTGCAGATTTTCAGCTAAAATCCAGTGAATGTCAACATTAAGTCAAAGCTGAGACCTCATCATAATAAACAGGTTGTCAAAACAGCAAAGTATTGTGCAGCTTAGAACAGGAAGCATAGAAGACTGGCAATGTGTCAATGTGAAGACATGAGAGCTGACTGACTGCTTTGTCATTCTAACATTACTCTTTAAATATTGAAAGTTTTGATCTTCCATAAATAGTTCCAAAGAATCAGAGAGGAGAAATTATGTATTTATGTCCATGATTTCCAATTATCTTAATCATTTTATCTGTCTATATATAAGGGTAGTAGAAGCAACCACAAGTATTATAAGCCAGTAATAGCAACCTGACAAGAGAAAAATAGCAGAATCAACAAATAGAAAAATAGCAACAAAGGTGGGATGCAAACTAAGGGTGAATGTAGCTTATTTGCAAATATTTAATTACAGCTATACCTTGCTAATTATATTTCCAGGAATAAAATGTAATTTTGCAAAGTGTTCTTAAATTGATGGAGGACATTATTAGGCATGGACTTTAATCAATTTTCCAAGTTATATAGATTATAATAATACAGTTGCATATGAAAACTTGAATTTATATCCTAGAAACTTGAGAATACTCTGTGAACAGATATCTAGTCTCATCACATACATACAATATACATATATTACATATGTACATACATATATACACATTACATATGTGTGTGAGTGTATGAAGAGAAGATACACTAGTTTCTCTTCTGGTTTTTGAAATACACTAGAGAATATAAGTCAGAAATTCCTTTATGGTGTTTATATTCTCCTGGTAAGGTGGTAAAATATAAATGGGGTAATGGGAGTTAGGATGTCTGTTTATGTGTGTGGGAGGGTTGAATTTTAAATAGAACAGAGTATTCCAGTTAGGATTGACAAAATATTTTTGTGAAGCTCTACAAGAAACTATGATGAGAATCTTGACTAATAATTTAAAAATTATAGCATTTTTATTTTAAAATGTATAAAAATGAAACATTAAAGAAAATACCTGGACAAATGGACAGATATATGCAGAATCAAATATGTAAAAATGTCAGTGTAAAGTATTATAATAAAATATTAATTGTAGGTGGTGTATTTTCACTGTAATCTTCAAACTTTGAAGAATATCTGAACATTTTAAAGAAAAATTTGAAAATAATACAGAAGCATTTTTTTCTTTGTACATATATATTCTGACACATTTCTTCCTTTTCTTCATTTTATTTTTTTGTTCTCAGCCTTTAGGCCTATACCATTAAAAATTACATATAAAAATTTATTTTAAATTTATTCTGTGTTCTACTATTTTGACTATTCAGAACTTCACATCTAAACCTTAATATTTTATTTAACCTTTCTTGCAAAATTTCAGAACATGAGGACGCCAGAGGGAAAACCTCAGATAAAATCACTAGAAGTTTCATTAAAATTAAATGTGTATATCAAAAAGACAAGAACTTCATTCTAAACACACACCAGTGTCTTTGAGAAAAATGTATGTAATATTTGCCTAACGACTACTAAATTATTATCCGTTTCTAAGAAATAGAATGATTCAGTAAGGCAGAGACAAAACATCACTATATCTCTCATCGCAATTTTTTTCTGTATTCTAAAATTATAATTACTTTTTACAACCTATTTTTTTATTTTATTTTTTTTTCTTTTTTTTTATTAAAATATTTTAAAATTTACATATACTTGCCATTAATTGTAATCCCCATGTATTCCCCATCACCATCTCACCA
>JAGFMF010011791.1:8755418-8776330 GCA_019455555.1 Galemys pyrenaicus
GCATTTCTCTGATGACAAGAGAAGTTGAGCATTTTTTCATATGCCTGTTGGCCATTTGCATGTCCTCTTTGGAGAATTGCCTTTTTAGCTCTTTTTTTTACAACCTATTGAATGATATCCCTAAAGTTATAGTGTATGTGTAAATCATGAATGACTGTATAAGTTTTTGAAAAGAAAACAACAAAATCAAACTTACTCTAAAAATATTTTTTTCTTAGATGAATGCATTCTTTAAAGATAAAGAGATTTTAAACCTCACAGGTGGCCTATGGGTTAAATCTCAATACTATTGCTCCTATGGTTTGAGTTCCATCCTTGGCCAGGGAGCTGACCCACATATAGCAGAACAGACTTCTCCTGTCATGTCCACTGCTCCCATCAGCAGTGTATTTCAGTTGGTTTGCCCGTTTTGCTCCCCACTCTGTCTTTGGTGAAGCATCTCAACACCTTACACTCCACCCCATTGCACCTATGACTGTACACCCACATCCGTTCTATGCAAACAAACAAACAAAAAATAAGATAAAGAGAGGAATCTATATTTCCAAATGTTGGCTTAGGTATGGGGAAGATACTTTATGTTGTTGCTGAGCACATAAGTGCTCACTTAACTTGATTACAATTCAAGATATGGGATATATAGCTTCATGAAATAGATGCATATTAAAGTGTTTATCTTTAATTTATATATAGTTACATTACTAGAGCAGGTAAAGACAATGTCTTTAACCCTCCCCCCCCCTTTTTTTGTCTTTTTGTGATTTTTGTTCCCTGTGTACTCTTCCTTCCTATCAGCACAATGTATTACACTGATTTTAAATGGAAAATTTCAAGACAACATGGGGGCATGAAAACATCTTTCATTTCTTAGCTAAATGGTCAATTCCTTTATACTCAACAATTGCTAGTTCACTTATCTATATAAAGTGGATTATTAAACTGACCCCAGGGGAGATGAGTAGTAAGGATAGAGGGATACATTTCAGAGATTAACAATGGTGGGTGGTTTTACTGAACTTTATCGCCTAGGTAAGCACCAATTGTTTTTTTTTTTTTTTTTATTTACCTAGCACATTTTTTCACAATGAATTATATTCAAGAAAATTCAAATGCTTTATTCCTCTGAGATGTTCTTCATCTTTTCCCCAATTTTTTAGGATTTTACATAGTTCAAACACATGTTCAAACTCCAACAAAATTTTTAGGTGTTATCTAACTAAAAACTGACTTTATTCTCTAATAAATATTAGTATTCCCAAGTTTAATAGCATGCTGATTTTTAAACCATCAACATCCTCAGCAGTCTAGAAAAATTAAATGGTATATTCAGTATCTAAAATAGATGCAATTTTATTGATTTCTTCCAGTATTCAAGGTAATATTAGACATTGTTAATTATGAAAAACTGCTTGACATTAAGTAAATTGAAGTTTTGAACAAGTTGAAATTCACAAGCAGTATTTGTGGATACAACTTGGTGGTATAGTGTAAACTGAGACCTCACTGGGAAATGCTTTTAGTCAGAGTCCCAGGCAATGACTTGTCTCAGCAACTCATTTTCAGGAACTCTTTCAGCCTTGGTTTAGGAATAAGAACAATAATAACAATAAAGACACAAAACCAAAAATGAAAAGACAAGGACATATTAGGGACACTTGGTGGGGAGGGAAGAAAGGGAGGGTTGAGGGCAGACGGGAGCATGGGGGATGAGGTGATGGTGCACTGGTGATATGGTGATGGGCAATACATGGGGATTACAATTGATGTCATATATATATAAATTAAAAAAAGTTAATGAAAAAAAAATAAAGTCTTGCTTGTTGCCTCAGGTTCATGTTAGCTAGCTTCCAAGCTGATCTATGGACTGGCTGAGTCCTTTGTTGTTCTAGTATATTAATCCCTCTGCCCACCCTATCCAAAACCACTTCCCTGCCTTTAACAGGAGTGTTCTCTGGTTTTGTGGTCATAACAGATTGTTGCCCATTGATCTTGGGTTATCAGAATCCCTTTTGTGGGAAACCCAAGATGAGGGGTTCTGAGGGTAAACTAAATTATTTCTAAGGATTTTAAAATCATTATGCTTTGTATAATAATTCTAATTGCTGTGAATTTCCATTTTATCCACAATATTCAGGAAAGTGTTCTGATTATCATTTTAACTCAGTGCTGGGAGTATGGTCTTCTGTGTTACTATAATTTCTCTAATTCTTTAATATGCATAATGTATTATTCATAGAACAAATGCATCATATAATGAACTAAATAATGTAAGAAAGCACATTAATGGTTCTTCTAACTCAAACATTCTAAGTTAGGGTATACTATATAGTAGATAAACATAGGATACATATTCAAATTTTAATGACAGATAGTTTTGACTGAAGGAAGTCTACAAATTATTGCATTTGAAATCAATCTTAAATTCCAAACCAAAATAAGATGCACAATAAAAGACAGAACTCCATATTTAGACTTTTCAAATCAACTGAGTAATCTCTCTAACCACAGTAGGTAACTGTAGAAAAACAATGCTGTTTTGCTTTTGACATGCCAGAACTTATAGCACACTTATGACTTTTATTTTTAATACTTGCATGTATAACTTACTAAGAAAATCTCATTGTTATGCTGTCACCATTCAATAGGAAGCATTCAAAGACCACATAGTTTTTTACAGTGCTAAGAAATTCAATCCAGACTAATAAGTGAATGGGAGCATCAAAAACATGTAATAAATACTACAATCTGATTGTTTTCAAAACCCATTTTTTCTCAGAAGAAACAAAAATTGTAGGTGAGCTATTATAGTATTAACTCCTTAACAAAAAGCTTACTAAATAATAGCTTCTGGAAAACTTTTGATTTTACATTTTCCTTTCACACTGTGTGATTCTGTAGTCTATTTCACAGAACAATGCTCTGCTGAAAGCTGCCACTCTCACAAATGGTATGGTAGCTGTCAGTGATTTTCAAAGAAAGCTGAATAATATGTACATATCTTATTTTAATGTGTTCAAAACACATGGACCTTTTTAGTGTTAGAAGCGGGTAAAGAATGTGACCATAAGGTGAAGCATGGCTCACGCTGTGGGGCCAAACAGCATGAAACCGCATGCTTCATTAGTGATTCTTCTCATAGCAGCTGGCCAATGGATCATGAAAATGAATCAGAAATATTAGGACTTTTTTTTTTATTATTTTTCTCACTTTGTGCATTCGCAAGCAATTATGAACAGTTGGATTCCACCTTTCGGTGGATAGTATTTCAATTCTCTGCTTTTAACTTTATAGGTTTCTATTCTAAAATCATATGCCCTAACATATGCATTTGTTACAGATAACAAACCCATTTGAGGTCCTTAAGTTGAGTATCTTCCAGAAAAAATGAATGTTAGAAAATATGCTTTGCTTTTAAACGGATGAAGTCTCTGAATTGTTTAGAAATCACACCATTCTTTCTTTCTTTTTTTTTTTTTTTTGCATGGACTAATTTTCCTCTAAATTATTTAAGAATAACTTTGACATATCTGAGCTAACTCCATTTTCTGGCTCTCTTTCACTTTGATTGAAGTATTGTTCATATATCACACTTTGTATGACTCAGAAGTATGGGATCAGGTCTCTTCAGATATGTGTTACCACACTATACCCACCACAAATGCACCCATTTTCTCCACTACAGTCCACTTGGTCCCCTTTATACTCTGTTGTCCACCCTAACTCTTCTTGCTAAAGGCACAATGAGTACAGGACTTTTTTTTGTCCTTCTCAAGACAATAAGCAAGACTATAAATCAGAGTAGTATTAGTCCTCATTTTTAAGAACTATATTGCAGTTCCCTTCCTAAACTGCAGAGGAACAAAAGGAACAGATATTCAAATGAATTCATTTGGTGTACCTAAGCATATTTTTCACTACCTTATGCAGTGGCCCTGATGCCAGGGTCAAATATATGTTGTTTCTATCAGTCATTAAAATCTTATTCTCCTAACTGAAACAAATAGTGCCTAGCAAAGAGGAAAATAAGAACACCTGATTGCATCAAGATATTAATTATACAATTAGCTCTAGTTATAATTTAAAATAAACTTAAGGCATTACCATTAATAAACTGCTAACACAGTTAACTAAAATGAATCAGTTAACAGTGTGATTAACTACAGAATAAATTTGTCTTATTCTTTGAGGGTCACTTTTAGACATAATATAATGGAAGCATTTTGTATCTTCAAATCACTATGGTGGTTTTCATAAATTAAATAAGGCTATCTTTAAAACAAAACAAAAGAAATTGCCAGTTTACTATATCTGACTTATGGAACTTCTACTGTATGGAAAAATAACTTATTTAAATGTATCTGGAGTTGTTAAAAATGGATAATTATCCATTTTTTTTTCTAGAATGACTTAGGTCTTAGAAATGTCTATCTAAATATCTTGGAAAGTATACTTCAAAAGGAAAAATAAATTGAAAGACAATATTAAAAATAGATTTAAAAATAAAGTAGAAATGAAGCAGGTTTTTAAAATATTTATTTATTTATGCATATAAGAACTGGGGTACAGGCCAGAGGTGCAGGGAGTGAGAGAATCCACCAGAGACAGAGTGGAGAGCAGAACAGGGAGATAGATTGAAACACACTGCTGAGGGGAGCAGTGGGCGAGGCAGGAGAGTTTTGCTGTACCATGTGGGTCCCCTCCCTGGCCGGCAGCAGGGATAGAACTGGTGCTGCAGTGGCCATGGTTTGCTTCACAGTGTATTGTTTAACCCATTGTGCCACCAGGGAGGCCCCTGAAGCACCTCTTCAAAGTACTGGGAAATTTTGGGAAATTTTACATATCATGTAATCAACCATGTGATGTTCTCTCTAACCAGCAGACTCACTTCATGCATCATTTTATGAGATAATCATTTCAAACAGTGAAGCAAGACTATTTATTTCACTTGAATAGTTATGATTTAACTTTCATTTGTGTCAGTGTTAACCTTTTTGCCTAGATGAATTTCTCAGATTAATTATATAGGGCCAGATTTTCCTCTTTGAAAATGCCATTAAAATTTTTCAAATCATGAAACTTAGTACAACTCAGATAAAATCTATGAACAATTCTTCTAAAACTTTTTTTTCTTCAGATTCACTTATTTCCTATTCTATACTAGTATGTAAAACTTCATATAATATTTCCAGTTTTTACTATGAAAGTTATTCACAAGGTCAGTGGTGACTTACAATATCCCAAATCCAAAGGACATAATCCTTTCCATTTTATGTGCTCATCAATATTCATTGGCATCGACTAGGCTTTCCTTCTTGAAACATATCATCTTTCTGTTTTCTGTAACATCATTTTAATTATTTTGTTAGTTAATCCAAAGAACATTTTTTTTCAGCTGAGGTAATGTTGGTTATACTGCTGTTTATATTTTGGGAATATAGTATCTACCATCACCAAGTGTGATTATCATAATGGCCATCTTTTCACCCACACCAAAACACCCAGATCTACCACCTTAGTCTATTGTGCTCCCTTTCTACTTTGTTCTTACCCCTCTGGATTCCTAAGCCCTAAAACCAATTTTTAAGTTTGGATTCATCTGTCCCTTTGTTTATTTTCTCTATATTCCAAATATAAGTGGCGCAATTTGGTATTGTCTTTCTCTTTCAAATGTATTTCATATATCATAACCCCATCCAACTCTATCCATGTTGTCACAATTACCATGAGTTTGTCTTTTTTGATAATTGAGTAGTATTCCATTGTGTATAAATACCAAATCTTATTGATCCACTCATGCATTTTGATGTGTGGATTTAGGTTGTTTCCATATTTTATTTATCATAAATTTTGCTGGTATGAACACAGTAGTGCAAGGGGTGTATATACAACAACCTACCTTACATCTCTATGTTGAAGTCTGATGCATTTCTTAAATACATGTCCAAATTTGAATTCCCAAACTTCCTGCACAATAGCCCTGTTTTTTTCTCACCTGGATGCTACAATATCCCCTGTTACTTAAGGCTCAACATATAAAGAGCTATCCATTAACCATTTTTTAACTGCTAATAGTTTATTCAAAGTATTGTTTAATGTTGTCTCAACCAAAGCAATAGCTTTCTAACTGAATCCTCTGATTCCATTATTTTCCCTCTATAAATCATTTTATCCATAGCAGACAAATCTCATAGCTGCCTTGCTTAACATATTCCAATGGCTTTTTATATCATCAGAATAAAATCCAGGCTTAGTTATATGCTTTCAAAGTATTACAGCATCTTTACTCCTAGATAATTCTCCACCATTTTGATTAATACCCTCCTGCATGGCTATTAATCTTCAAATATAACAGCTTCCTCTCTAATGCTTGGATTTCCTCCAACTCATTCTGGCTTTCAAATTTGGGAATCTCAAGCCTCTCTGCCTATAAAGCTCTTTAACACATCGCTTCATAGAATACACCCCTTTGTCATTCTAGCTCAAATATCAATTTTTCAGTTTACAGGACATTCACTCATTGTATTCTGTTTATTAAGCTACAGTCATTTGGAATTATAATTTGGCATCCCCTTTTCCCCACTTTTTAATTTCCTGTTTCCCTTATTAGAATCTAAGTTATATCTCAACAAGACAAGTCATGTTATCTACTTTCTCCTCAGTCCTAGGAAAATACTTTTGTAAGTTTTATTCAATAAATATTTACTTGAAATTGGATGAATAATTGCTATATTGTTTCTTTCTTAAACAAACAACAAATAACAGTGCACAAAGGTTAACTGTCTTACATATTAATCCCTTCTCTAATAATGACTAGCTTTTCTCTCATAAATGTGTGTAAATCTCTTCACCTCTCTATGCCCCAAATTTCCTGAGGAATTTGCCTAAATCATATCAAATCTCCTTTCACTGATTCCACCTCAGTGATTAAATAGGTCTATAAACTATATTTATTTTATATTTTATTCAATTTATCTCCCTTATATTTGAAATACAATGAGGAATTTTACCACCTAGGAAATTTTGAAGAATGTATACAAATGAGATACAAATGTAGTATTTGTGACTTCATTATCTGCATATCCATTTTGATCAACTCCTTGTTTCTGCAGTTTTCTAGTCATATGGATGCTAAAATCATCCCTATTAATATAATTGTGAAGTGTCTTTCATTTCCTATTCTACAAATCTTTCTTAATAATTGCATAGACTCCTCTATAACTCTTTACTCAGCATTTTGATTTAATTTCTCAAGAATTTTGCTTCAAAATGTTAATGAAGGGCTTCCCTGGTGGTGCAAGGGGTTGAGCGCCCCACAGTGGGGTTTCTGCAACCAATAAAAAGTGAGTTGCATCCCAACCAAGGAGGATACCCCCATGTTGCAGTAGACTTTTCCTGCCTTGCCCACTGCTCCCTTCAGCAGTGTTTTTCAGTTGATCTACCACTCTTTTCTGGTGAATTCTGTCACCCCCACACCTCTGGACTGTATCCCAGCTCTTGTATTCATAAATAAAATCTTTAAAAAAATGTAAGTGAAGGTGCACCTTCACTATAACAAAGAAGAATATGGTGTGATTAGGTCATCAAAATGTCTAGTTGTAGAGGTCCTTTCTAGTTACGGCCAAATATGTCATTGAAGAATGAACCCACTCCTTTTTTTCTAAAGATTTTATTTATTTATGCACACAAGAGCTAGGGTACAGGCCAGAGGTACAGAGGTTGAGAGGATTTGCTAGAGACAGAGTGAGGAACAAAACAGGCAGATCACTGGAGTACTGCTGAGGGGAGCAGTAGGCCAGACTGGAGAGGTCTGCTGTGTCACGTGGGCCCCCCTCCCTGGCCAGGGTTTGAACTTGTGCTGCAGCAGCTGCTGAAGCACCACAGTGTGGCGCTCAACCCCTTGCATCATAAGAGAGGTCCTGAAACCACTCCTCTGTAAAGTTGGATGATTCCCTAACCTCTACCATAATATTTCTCACCACACCTTTGTTAAAAAAACTTACAAAAAAAGGTCTCTTTTTTATTCCAACCTGTGTACTTTTTGCATAAATTGATTTCATTGGCTCTATTTCTAAGTAAGTTCATCCTGAGGAGAGACAAACAAGAATGTTACTGTATTGCTCTTGTACAAAGTTCTGATTTGCCAGTGCTCTCTAATTCATTATTGAAAGCTAGAAAACCCAGAAGTTTTTTTGTATAGCAAAATATTCTTCAGGCCAACTATGATTCACGAGCAATAAACACTTCACATCATGTCTGTAATCATCAAAAGACTTAATTTGGATACATGAATGGAGACTTCTTTTGGTTTTCCAGTTGCCAATTCAGTCATCTCCACTCCCAGATGTTAATCACCATCGCATAGCGTCAGATTAAGAAATGGAAGAAAAAAAACCTCATTTACTGTTTTAGGAGGAATATATGCATATCCAACAGAGATAAAAATTGCATACTAATATAGTAGTAAGCAAGTTTTACTTTCTATCTATATCTTTCTCATTCTAAAGCACGTGAATTTCCTTTAATATACTTGACTTATGTTCTCTTAAAAGGTGTATCAAAATGAGTTCATTTCCTTTATATTTTTTGTTTGACTTTTACAATAGTATCAAATATTAGATGCCAGTGGTAAAAGGTAAATGATAATATATGGAAACATATACTAATTCCTGCTCACAAAGCAAATTCTTTAAGTTTCTACTAAAGATAGATTAATGTGCAGCCTTGACAATTTTCTGCATAAAGATACATGCAGATATATGATCATATCCTTCCCTACAATTAACAATTTAAATATTCCACGTGTATATAGTTTAGTCTCTATTATAATATAGTCTCTGTTATTCTCTTGTTTAAAAGCATTCAAGTGACACATATTTTACAAATACAAATTTCTTTCTTATAAAACAATTTATTTCCATTTTTTCACTTAAAACTTTTTGAAAAACTGATTTCTATATTGGTTGAATCCAAAATGTTGAACATATTTTTAGAAAAAAACAATATGCATGTTTTACATATGAAAAGATTCGCCAACATTTTTTTTTTCCAAATGAGGTTTTACAGTGCTTGCTAACGGTAGAACGTATGAAGATACATGCTATCTACAAAATAGTCATTCTTGATGTTTTAATTTTTATTCAATTGATTTTTAGGGCATGGGAACTTTTCAATATATCTGAATTTAGTATAAATATTAATACAACTATTATGTCATTTGTGTTTGTTAACTTCAAATTTACTTGGATCTTTTATTCTTATTTAGTTATATACAAACTAATTTTCTTTTGACTTGTGGACCTTCATAAAAGATTTATCATCTAGTAGAAAATGTCCCTCCATATTCCACTCTTCTTTTGTGCTTGTTATTTAATGAGTTAATAAAATTAAGTTTTATAATACTGCTAGAACATGTCTGTATAATATAATAATTTTACTTCAAGAAGCACATATTTATATCTAATAATCATTAGTAGAAAGTGATCTTACCATCACATACCATGTATTTACATGATGGAATCTGAAGCAGGTGAATGTAAAAAAAAAAACTAATGATACACATGGCTTATCAATAATGAATGAAGAATGATTCATTTCCAATAGTTTGTTTTTAGAAAATAATGTATATACATGTATATGAAATAAAATTTAAGGTTTACTAATTCCTTAAAATTTAAATCTTAGATGTACAAGTCCATAATATATAACAAAAGACCCACTCTAAAAATGATGTGCTATCCAATATTTAAGACTGCCCACATTTTGTGAAACTATATTCATGAACAGTTGTGCACCTAGGATCCAGTGTAAAAAAAGAATAAAATAAGTTTGTGAAGTTATACTTTGAATGGGATTTTTAAACTAATTCCATTTTTTAGGTAGTTATATTCAGACAAAATTTTACATTTTTTTTATTAAGTTTATTAGAGTTTCTAACTTTGATAGTTTTTGGGGAATCATCTTTGTTTTCATGATTTTTTTTCATTTTCAATGATGCTAGTCTTAATTACTTCTAAATTAATTAATCTAACAATGCAGAGTATAACTTAAATATATCAGCACAACATAATATAAATAAAATCTCTAACAAACATTTAGTCAATGCACTTATTGCCCATTAATAATTACTTTGTAAACATAATTTTTATTCAATTACAGCAATGCATTGCCATAGTTAATTTTAGAATATATTTATACATTTATATTATATTTATTTTTAAAATAATATGTGTTCTAAATGAAAATATGGCAGATATATATAAAATTCAAATATTGCAATTCAATAAGGTTATTCTAGGTTGTTATCTCAGAATACCCTTAGAGAACAATAAAAGTCTTTTCCATGTGAAATATAAGCGATAAAAGAAATTCTCTCCCATTCCAGGAAATTCCAGCTTTCACATAACTACATAATTATGAACAAAATATTATTGAAATATTCTAGTTGATATTCTAAATTTCAAATAGTGTAAATAACTCAGAAAAGAAAAGAATTCAACTTTTTACTGAAGATTTCATAAATATTATTCTGGGCAATGTCCTTTCAATGTTGCTAATAAATTTGTACTCATATCTTAAAGCATGTTAGTTTTTAAAAAAATATTCTAAAACAATTTAATGAAATAGCAACTCTGTGTCATGTGAAGTCTCTAAGTTGTAGCTCAGTGTGTAAAACAATTTTTTCTGTCGGAAGGTTTTTAGCAAACTTTTGCAGTTAGCATCTTTTTTACTATATTTGATGTTTTTCACATGAACTCAGTTTTAGCTCGTGTCAATATGACAAGTTTTGCTTATTTGTTTTATGCTGTGCTGGGTATGTTCCTATTTTCCTAGAGAGCGACTCACCGGACTTTCCTTATTTGGCTCCTCCTGTTTCACAGCGAGACTTAACCCTGAAACCTTGTTTTCTAGTCTCTTTTTGGACCTCTTTTGTTAAGAAACAGAGATAGGGCCAGCTTCATGGTGGACCTGTGAACTATGCAGTCACCGGGTGCTATGTCTTAAAGGGATCATATACTTTGTTAGTCCTGCTGTTGCAGTCTTGAAATTCTTAATAAGAGCTATTGTTTGCTAGAAAATGTTGAGATGTTTTCTGTATGTTTAGTGATCTCGCATTTTAGCTTGGTTATGAATTGTACCAACAACCTCGCTACCATTTCATCCCATTTTGTCATGTTTTAGGTTCTATTCTGACCTGAAATGATCTTGTGCAAGGATATTTTTATTCTTCTATTGTCTGCCTCCCTGACTTTACTAAACTCTGTGAAAGAAGTCTCACTTCTCTTGTCTACTGCTGAATCCCCAGTGCTTGGGTTTCTGCTTGACTAATTGAAGATGTGCAATAAGATTCTGTTCGATTAAAAAATTATATATTTCTAGTGTTCATTATACACTTTCTGTCTATAGGGACAAGTTTTGTTCCAAGTTAACAAGCTTTTTTAAATTTAAATGTGGTTTTCTTTTGCTTCTATTCTTCATCTGACATTTCATAGCTTGTCATTTACATATTGGTTATCTTGAATATATACCCTATATGTCTTCTTTGCTTTTTACCTTTAGATGCATCATTTTTTTTTTTTTTTTTTGGTGTGAGGTGTGTGTGTGTGTGTGTGTGTATTAGTTGTATCCCAAAGTGTCAATTCACTCTATATTAGTGATAGTTCTCTTCAATCTTTCTGTTAAAAATGTTAAACTCCAAATGCATAGCTTTGGTCAGACTTGAAGCTTTTACAACTTAGGGTATCTTCTTTAAGAAAAACAACACTAAATAAAAAATAAAGTTGCTGAGATCCTGCAGCAATTATCTTTGTCTCAGAAATAATTTTGTTCCTTGCTTATATATATAGAGTTCTTCATCTGGTTCTGTAATTATTTCCTTCTTTTTCTCATTATATGTTCCTCCTTTCTGCTTTTTCAGTCTGATTTTTTTCCCCTGAATCTTTTCTAAGGATAGTAAGACTAAAAATACCCTCAACATATTTTCTTCTTTCTCAGGCAGAGACCTGTTGTAAAAGAGTAACAAGTATGTTCTTACAGATGTTTTCCTGATAGAGATTCCTGCATTTAATCAAAGTGTTAAGTTGTGTGAAACAGAGAGCCATCAATGTCACATGCAGGAACAACCAGTTTTCTCAGGTGATGTGAGCTGAAATGAAGTGCTCTTTTTGACTAGACTCTATATCTGGATCAACATTGCTCAATACTCTTTCACACACTGTCACTAATTTTTTTTTAAATACATTATTTAAACACTATAACTGGAATATAGTGTTAGTCAAAGATTTCTTATTCCATTTCTGTCTATGGAAACCATCAGTGATTGTTATACTATAATGGATTAAGAAAAATATTGCATATCCACATATGATAACAAGAACCAATTTTATTTTATTATTTTTATAAATTTATTTTTTTCTTACAATCTTTGTTTTCTTTTCTAGTTGTAGTCCCCATAGAATTTCCACCGCCAATTAACCCATTCATCATTTTGTTTTCTTCCCGACCCTGCCTTGATCCCAATCCTTCCCTCTTCCCTGCAGAATGTCTCTGATTTGTAGTTGTTTGTTTTTGTTTTGTTGTGATATTTTTTTGTTCTTTGATATTATTATTATTCTTTTTCCATCATCTCCTATACTCCTTCTATAAGTGAGACCATCTGGTATTTTTCTTTTTCTTTCTAACTTATTTCAAGAGCATAATCCCTTCAAACTACATCCATGTTTCTGAATATGGCAGTTTATTTATTTATTTTTTGATTGCTGAATAGTATTTCATTTTGTATTCCCAGTGTTCTACTGGATCTTCTTGATCCAGTTATCTATTTGTGGGCATTTGTGTTGATTCCAAGTCTTACCTATTATAAATAATGCTGCAATAAATATAGGGGTGCATGTATTCTTTTGAATTAATGTTTTTGTGTCCTTTGGATAAATCCCTTAGAGTGGGATATCTGGGTCATATGGTAGCTCCATTTTCAGTAAACTGAGGAATCTCCATGCAGCTTTCCATAGAAGTTGGACCAGTTTGCATTCTCACCAGCAGTGTAGGAGGAAGAACCAATTTTAGAGTAGAAAGCATCTTAACTAGGGACATTTCCTATTGCAACTTGACATTCAAATATATATATATAATAAGCTTCCTAGTACATTTTATAATTAAGCATTCATAAATATTGTCTAGTTACCAGTTAATTTTAGAAACTATTGCTAACATAACTTTGATTTTTATAGAAATTTCAAATAATAATGTACGTGGAGTGAAGTAACCCTTTTTAATATTTAAATGTATTTGGAAAAAAGGCAATTACAGCAACAGTAATAAAAAAAAAAAAAACAAGTGCAATTGTTCTTTGAGGATGGCAATTAAAAGAATAACGGCCTTTGACTTGACAGCAGAGCTCAGACAATTGTAGGCTTCTCTTCCCCCACTTCTCTGGGAATGTCTTTGCCAGGAAGTAGTTCCAAGGTGTTATGTCTGATGTGTTGTTGAGTCAATCAGGTGACATTTACTGGAGTGGCCTCTCTCTTTCTCTGTTTTCTACCTCTGGGGGGGCCAGTACAGGTAACACGTAGGAAGCATCTGTGTTGTGACCCCAACAGAAGTTAAACTATCACAGCCACTTTTTAGTGTGTTGTGATAAGCTATATAAGATGCCTAGAATTATGTCTATCATATAAGGGAGTTACAATAAAATTCAGGCATCTAGGAATTATTTTATTATAATATTAAAAATCTTATAACCAATCTATTGTTAAAAGTCTTTAGATATGATGATGGTGGTTAGATATGTATAGGAATGTTTTGATTTCAAGATATATATGTTGAAATTATTAGGGGTACAATTTCACACCATACTGTGTGCAACTCATATTCAGATGATTCAGAAGTGAAAAATAAATAAGAGAAAGAAGAAGCTAGAGAAAGAAAATATGACAAAATGCTGAAATAATATGGATTTTGTTAAAGTCTATACTGCTATTCATTTTATTCTTTCTTAATTTCTTCTAGGCAAATTCTTTCTTTGCTGGAATATAGATGATAGTTGTTTCTTGATTGTGACACATTGTAACTAACTTTGTAGTATAATATGAAAGCACTAAGTATAATACAAAATGTGAGTTTAGGCCTTCAAGATATATTTGGTTATTACTAGTAGTCCTGAGCATTGTATTAAACTCTAAAAAAATCAGACATTCATTTCTCTCATAATATCTGTTAGTACACAATGTAGAGAAGCTATTAGATAATGATACAAGTAAGTAGTGAATTATAAATGAAAAGTGAAAATGTTATAAAATAGGAAGTTGTAGTTGTGCGACAATGTTGAATGGAACTTGGATTGACATACAATTTACTAAATGCTATTTTCTGAAAATAGCATTTTTAAAAATTGTGTCACTTATTATTGAGTTAACATTGGTTTATAATAGTATATATTGGCATTATGGGGTACTGTTTCATAACTCTTTGAATGTATATTGCCATACTAAGCCTACCACCAAAGCATGAATAATCCTCTAACCTAGTCAAATGGGAAGGACATGGGGAGCAAAGGAAGGAAGAAAAGGTATTTGAACATATGTAAGAAGGGTGAATAAATGTAGTTGAGCACTGAGTAAGTTTCTGGTGGAGAAATGTCTTATATGCACTAACATAGTTAATGTGGTTCGTCTGAGAAGCTAAAAGAAATATAAAGTTATTGATCCACCAAAAGTAAAGAGAAAGTATTATGGAATGAAAGTAAAATTATATGCCAGATTTTAAATAATTTTGCCCAATCTATGAAGAAATAATTGAAGGGAGACTTTAGTGATATTCACAGAAAATAAGTAAAAATTTAAGAATTTGGGAGAAAATTATGGTTGTACCATAGAAACAAATAGATATGATAAGAAGCCATGTCTGAGTAACTGGACACATTCCTCAAGACACAGATTTGGGCTCGAGCTAATATTTGTCACATATGAGCATTAAATGTTAGATGTAAAATGTGCTGAATTTCAACTTGAATTTTGATTTTGAGATTTGGTGTCTTGCATGAAATTGGAAGAATAAATTATCCCCTCTGGTCCAAAGATTATTCATCTCTAAAATGTAGACTTGCAATTATATATGAGCAAAACTCGCCCAGTTATTAGTACTGTTGAATATATTTAGACAAGACATCAAATAGAAACAGAATGACACTTTAGGTGGTTTTTTTTGGTTTGGTTTTTTTTTTTTTTGTTTGTTTGTTTTCCTTTCTTCCCTTACTGGATGTAGTGACATTTTATGACTGGAGATGAGTGGATGATGTTGAGTTGATCTCTTGGAGAAATTATTAGAAACCAGTCTCTTTGTGACTGACTATCCAGAGGAGAAGTGGTAATCTATCTCTCTAACGCATACTAGTGGAAACAATGAGACAACATGCACTTCAGCAGCACATTCCTTTATCTTTCTATATCAAACAGAGGAAAAATGAAACAGAATATTTCTAAGCATTTTTTAAAATCATTGTACATAGTTGATGAAGTTTACTTATCAGCTGGCCTTTAAAATATTAATTGCTGGTCTATTTGTGCTTGGTTAAATAAAAATCCTAACACACTTTATTTTCTTGTCCTTTTGCATATATATATATATTAAAAAAAGTGGTATATAGTAAAGAAATTTACAGAAGAAAATATATGAAGTGCTGATAAAGTATGTACTATATTTGACTCTGAAGAAAAACATATATTCTATTATGACATAGACTACACGATATACACACACAAACATATATACACACATCATATCTATTTAGGACAAGCTGCTGAAAGTACAATCCCATATGTGGATATTTGAACTCTACAGCAATGCTCTAGAACAATCTAACACATGGTCCAACATGTAATGCATCCTACTCTTCTATATTGAACATCAAAAAGACAATAATTCCTAAGGGAAAAAAAAAAGTATGTTTTATTTTCCTCTTTTCATTCTTATCAAGCACTACATTTACTTTCACATTTTACACATAGGCAAACCAGAATAATTAACATCACATATTTAGTGACATTTAAACCTCTAGTATTAAAAAATGTGTTAATGTATTATTTATGATTTTTTATGGCCTTACTTATTTCCATTCCCCTCATTCACTTTTAACAAAGACAGAAGCTCATAAAAACCAGGTATTAGGTATTATTTATCCTTGTCCCTGGCATGATAACAGCTTTAATGAAAAAAGGAATAAAAACTTAGACAGTAGTAATTACTCCAATCACATTTACCTCACAATGCAGATGGAGTATAATGCAGTGAGTTTTTATGCTGTGTCCTTCATGTATTCACATCACAGTGAAAAATACACAGAGCTGTCAGTAAGCATAAGTCAAGCTGAACAAATGGGTTTTTAATTTGCACTCGAAAATACAGTCAACCCTCATCTTACAAAGACATAAAAGAGGTTAAAGTGTTTAAAATAGTGGACTCAAGGAGTTTTGGTGGGGTAAACGGTATTTAAGGTGAAGCAATATAACAGCATACCAGCACATCAATCAACAAGAATATTTCTATGAAAATCCATGCTAAGAAAAGGACTGTAACAAAAGAAGCACAAACAATGCAGATCAATATGCTTAAAAGAAATATAATGGGTCTTAAAGAGAGTAATGCTTTAGATTAAGGGACAAAACTAAAATAGAATAGTTAAAACCATGTAGTAAAAAAAACAGGATGGTTGATTATTACAGTCTTTATTAAATCTGATTGAGGGCATTCACAAACAATATATTGGCAGATTTTTTGAACACATAGACCTATCCCATTTGTGATGACTATTTATAATCAGAGATGCATGAAAATAAGCTTTATGGAAAACAATATAGAACTAAAATGCTTAAACAGAAGCTGTTTTAAAATGTTATCATAATTTTAGGACTCATTTAATATTTTATGCTCAAATATGTTGTTCCTAAAAAATGGGTTTCTTGCCAAGGCAAAGTGAAGATATATTAATTAAATTTCAGCAATTTCTATCATTGTATTTCCTTAATCTCAGAATTTGCAGAACAATGCATGTTGACATTGATATAATACACAAATCTCCTATATGTGTTATAGTAGAGGAAAGGCAATATAGCAGGTATTCCTTATTTACAAACTAACTTGAGATGGCTGTTATTATTTTCATATGCAGATGGGAAACTGAGGTTCAGGTATTTTGAGTTGCTTATTAAATGTCATCAAACTATTTAATCCAGACTTTCTGACTTCAGGTTCAATGCTCTTTGAACCCACAATTACCTTCTGTTATGGATGAACTTTTTAACCCCTCAGATCCCAATTCATATGTTGAAGTCATATGAACTAGTCTTAGGTCTTCCATCAGTTGAATAGGTGACAAGGGTATGTTATTTATAAACAGCCACAGTCTGTCATGAAGAACAGCAGCAGATAGTAAAGATTGATTTCAGTCCATTCTTCTATAGCCTATTCCCACTACAATGGAACGTCTAATTGTAAAACTGTCTTCACTTTTAATACAAAAAGAGCTTCTTCTATGTTGATGCATTAATTCACTTAATATTCAAAGTTCTTGTATGGGTATGATGAAGCAAAATATACTTTTTATTATATATTTTTTTCTGTTGAACTGAAAATAAGCCTTTGCAATAAGACTATATTGATGAAAAGGAATATATCTTTAAAAAGAATAACTAGATCTTATATGTGTCAATATTATTTACTCTCAAAGAGTATTGAAATATCCAATATATCTCAGGGTTTTGTTTTATATACATTGGAAATAAAATGTTTATATTGTTAATGAATATAGCTTTTAAGTGGAACTATTTGGCTTATGAATTTTTTGATTTTGAATAATAAAGGAAACCTCTCATTTTATATATGATGCTTATATATAGAATTTGTTTTTTATCCAGTATCTGAAAAAGTATGAGTTATTATAAATTTTATCTTTACCTAAGCAATTATTGCAGTGCTTGATTTTGGATTGTTTGATTAGATTTTACTTATTAGAATCCTGTTTATTTCCCCTGCACATCCTTACTTTGTGTTTGGTGGAAGGTAGAATTTCTGGGCACTTTTACAAAATGAATTATTGCAGGAATCTTTTCAGTGGTCTCTCTTTTCTCAACCTCTCACTTCTGAACTCTTACATTTTACTGACAGAGCTATTTATAAACCATGTCATTTGTTCTGCTCATGAATCTCTGTGATTCCTTGATAACTACATCAGACTCCAAACTTCATTCTACATCTATGTCTGGGTCCTAGAGCATACTCTTAGTCTCTTGTGTTACACATTCTTTATTACTATGGCTGACTCTCACATGCAAAGTAACTTTAAAAAGTGATAGGATATTTAAAGCCCTGCTCATCAAGCACACAATATACATTCACAAATAGATACATAAGCACATGTGTACACACAAGTGACATGGTATTAATCACTCAAGATTCATCAGTACTCAGGGTACGCTTCCTTTGTACATTACTCAGAATACAGTCAACTTCCTGCCATTTTCCAAATGAAGTATGCACACTTTCCTCTCTCTCTCTGACATTGTTACCCTTGTTCCTTTACTCTTTATATCCCTGAAGTTCAAACCTCCCAACTTCAAAGTGGGTTCTATGCACAACCCATTCAGTGACATTTGTTCTAACTATTTTTGCCAGAATTGTGTTCCCATGAGACATTTTGGTACTTTAAAAAGTCTTACAGGCCTCCTTGGTGGCTCAAGGAGTTGAGTCACATCCCTATGAAGCTATCTGCAGCCACTGTAGCATGAGTTTGACCCCCGGCCATGGAGGTGACCCACATGGCACAGCAGACCTCTCCTGTCATGTCCAGTGCTCCCCTCAGCAGTGTATTTCAGTAGATCTGCCTGCTCTGCTCCCCACTCTGTCTCTGGTGATTCCTCTCAGTCCCTGCATCTCTAGGCTGTGCCCCACTTCTTATATGTATAGATAAATAAA
This sequence comes from Galemys pyrenaicus, assembly GCA_019455555.1. NCBI lineage: Eukaryota > Metazoa > Chordata > Mammalia > Eulipotyphla > Talpidae > Galemys > Galemys pyrenaicus. Next base: position 8,774,382 of record JAGFMF010011791.1, read on the forward strand.
TATTTTTTTAAAATCACAATTGACTTTTAATTTTCCAGTTCTAGAAACACCCTGAAGGTAAATGGTCAAGTACCTCACAGTCAGTCCTAATCCAAAAATAACGCTTTGTGTCTTGATTTTCTGAATCAACTGCCATGATTCTCTACTACTTCAATCGCTCAAACTCTTACATGCAAATCTCTCATAAGTCCATCTGTTTGTCTCCGAATTTATCACTCATTACTTACCTAAGTGAATTTTTTACTTTAGATAATTGATCTAATATTTTCCCCATAAAATACACCACAAATCCCTGGCTGTGTTCCATGGCTTACTTCATTCTTACCACATGGAATATCTTTGCCTTTTCTCTCTTCTCATTAACATTGAACTCTCCATGGAAATTTCCCTTAACTAGAGTAATACACAGTGATGATTCTGTACCCTGAAATCTTATGGAATTTATTACCTGAGCTACTAATTAGATAATCTATAATCACTAGTCAGTGTTTTTTTTTGTTTGTTTGTTTTCATGGAAATTCCTTTTCTCAAATCAGTTCACTACAATGATTTTTGTACTTTTTCCTCTATCATTTTAACATAGTATTTAATGTACAGCATTATAAAATATACTTGGAAAAAATACTCATTTTAAAGTATGAGAATGGTATTTTCATAGGGAGCTAATTTTGATGGGTAGATATTGAAATGATAAGAAATGCGCTCTGTTTACCAAAGTTTATACTAATAGTAATAACAAATAAAATCAAGTTCATATTTCAAAATAGATGTGTTTACAAACTGTACTAAGGCTAATTTGAGTAAATGACACAGCTTGGGAGGGATGAAATCCATGCAAAAACTTCAGTTTGCAAACATATTTTATCATACAGATAAGATTAGAAGTAAACATTTAGATCAGAAGTTCCAGAAGGAAAAAAGGAAAAACAAGAATAATCAAAGGAAATATGGTTGTTTTTCATAGAAATACGCATACCTTCTATTTTTAGTGCATTTTCTAGACATAGTAGATAATCAGCATATTGATCATTGAGTGAATAAAAGGTCAGTGTAGGGCCTATGACAAGAGGTCTGGGTAGGTTGTGGATCAAAATAAACTGAAAATTATGCACCAAACTCCTGAATTATTTTAAATTATCATATATCTTTACTATGCATTACTCTCCATTTTCCATTTTAAAAGGAAAATGACATACATAGGAAGATTTAGTCGAGTCACTGCTTATTTTACAAACAAAACCCAAAGTTAACAATTAACCTATGGCAAACACTGATTATTTTTAATGTTTCTATAATTTTTTCAGAACATCATCTAGTTGGAATCACATAATATATATCATTTTTCTTATTGTATTATTTCACTAGGAAAATTAAGTTTAAGCTTTTTAAAAAATTTTTAAAGATTTATTTTATTTATGCATACAAGAGCTGGGATGTAGGCCAGAAGTGCAGAGTGTGAGAAGATTCACCAGGGACAGAACGGGGAGCAGAACGGGTAGATTTACTGAAATATACTGCAAAGAGGAGCAGTGGGAAAGACAGGAGAGTTCTGCTGTGCCATATGTGGATTAGCTCCCTGGCCATGATCAAAATCAGGCTGTAGTGGTGATAAAACTGAGAGTTAACCCTTAGGCCACCAAGGAGGATGATGTATCAGACAATGTCTGTAAATGTACCAATTTGCTTGTTCATTTCCCATTGATCAACCTCTATTTGCTTCCAAGGCCTTGGGAAGGAATTATCAGTGAAACTGCTAAAACTTTCACATGTAGGTTTTGGGGAATCCAAATTTTCAGTTTATTTAAGTTAAATCACGAAGTATAATTTTTTTTTTTTAATGTGCAATTTCAGTTTTCTTTTTTTTTTTTTTATTAGTTATATTTGACATCATTTGTAGTCCCCAGGGGGTACCCACCACCATTTCACCCGTGCACCATCACCTCAGTCCC
>JAGFMF010011791.1:8776424-8840579 GCA_019455555.1 Galemys pyrenaicus
TGACTTGTTTCACTGAGTATAATTCCTTCTAGTTCCATCCATGTTTCTATAAATGCCCCTAATTTCTCATTTCTGATTGCTGAATAATATTCCATCGAAATCACGAAGTATAATTGATAGAACTTACCCATTTTTATACTAGTTAATAAATTAATATTTTAATTTAATATTAATAATAAATTGTTGTATGAATGTAAAACATGTACAAGGTAGAAGAACACAGTCAATTCTCATTGTTCATGGCTATTATAAATTCTTGAAGATCACAAAATTATCAAAAACTCCACTGATACAAGGAGAAATATAGGGTTAGTTCCTTGGTCATAATTTGTCAGCCAATCAATATGTGTGCCTCTTTAAGCTTCTCATGAGTATATCTAATATTGAAATTATTGGTAAAATCAGACTGATGTAGGATAACTACAGGATTCATAAATGTTATTATAGATTACATAAAGGCATTTACATTTCTAAATTCAATTACATCATTGAATTCCCTTAACAATAGATGAGGAAATTACGATTAAAATATATTAATTAACTTGCTAAAAGTCACATGATTAAATAATTGAAAACCCAAGCTTTTGCTTTGTTCTGTTATTTCATATAAGCTGTATTTCTGTACCTATATCTGATCCATATATTTAGACACAGAACAAAGATTCTTAAAACCAGTGTCACTTAGAGTTCATGACTGTGAATTCCATCTGCTGGTAGTCTAGGTGGGTTCGGGAAAGCAGGCCTTCAGAAAATATTTGTTGTTGGTATAGTGTCTAAAGAGTGAATCTGAATTATGTACTCAGTGTAAACTATATCTTCTGAACTTTAATATCTCTCAGTATATGCAAAAGGTATTTAGTTGAGTGTGGATAATATTTTTTTTTTTGCATAGCAAACATTTCTATAACATTATATTGCACTTGGTAATATTTATTTGCAGTACTCAAATATGCAAAATTCATAAGTAAGATTTACTTTTTAAACATTATGATAATAAAGTATTTAATTAAAATATATAAGTGTGTTTTAGAAGAATTTGATAGGGTATTAAATGAAAACCCTAATGCTTTTGAGTACCTAATATTTAAAGTTGCTGTAGTTATCTATAAAATGACAATCTCTTCAGTCACATTAGCACTTAAAATGTGATTGCTTCTTTCATGATTTGCTTCAGATCTTGTGCTTCCAGAGAGATTAACCCTATAAAGTGTAGAGATATTCTAAACCTTTGACAGTTCAACTGAACTTGTTGTTTCTACCCCTAGAGTTTTATAATAATACACTCAATTAGCTTCTTTGTCCCAGAGTTCATGGAATAATCGCTAGAACTTTATTTTGTACTTGTATATCATAAGTGTTCATTCTCTTAGAGAGGATTTTCTGGGCATTCTAATATTTTCTATGTAAAGCAAAAATAAGTTTAAATTAGAGCACAGCTAATAGATCTAATTTTTAAATCATTGCTTTACATTTAAATTAAGCATACAAAATGCAGGTTTTAATAATAACGGCCCTATTCACACCCTGTCTGTACAGTATAAGGCCAATATTCTCTACTTCTATGGCCAACATACATTGCTAATATATTTTTGATTTTTAGTATGACTTTATTATCTTCAGAGACATACTTTTATTAACAAATATTATTCATTTTAACACCAGGTATTTAATGAACTCAATTGCAATGATAAAAGAAGTCTCAATGAAACACCTCACTGGATATATACATACATTAATATCAAAACTATTTGCATTTGTCATTCAAATGTTCAGTAGCCTTCTATAAATAAAGATTGTTTTTCAAAGCCTCAGTAAACACTACTCTTTTTGTAAGCAGGGTGCCAATTTTATAAGTCATAAAATTTAATAGAAGATTCACTTATTAATAAATGAAAAAGGTTTAGGGTACATAATATGCCTAAACAAGGATGAAAAATATGATCCTCCCTAAAGGAACATTTATCATTTACAAAAATACTCAAATAAAAACTTAAAGCTTTTATTTTTCATTTCAAAGACTTGCAAAAAAGAAATACAGGGATATAAAAACTTCATTGTCTTATTGGCAGAAAAAAATTACACTAACTTGTAAAGAAAAGATATTTTAAACTTTTATAATTAACATCCATTTTTAATTAGTATCACTGTTGCTGTTAAAAATAATGAAGACCTAGAGAGAGTTCAAAAAGAGATGAACTATCTCAGTGTAATTACCACAACTCCCAGCAGGGTCTTCTCTCATCTGATTAACACCACAGCAGGAGAGTCATTCCAGCACACAGCTAACTGCTATCATCACGGGAAAGAACAGGAGTGAGAAGACTCAAAAAGAATTTCCCTGACATTTAAAATTAAGAATCCACACTTCTTTAGGGTATTACAAGTCAATGCATACATCCAAACATTTATAGGAAATCCAAACCAAGAGTAACCTCAAACAATTTTTTTAAGCTTGAAAGCTTAAAGGTGACTGTTTCAAAAAAATAATGAAACAGTGCAAAACATTATTATCTTCTCATGTCAGGGAAGTATTTTAATATCAATTGACTATGAGGTTGAGGTTCATTTGCTTCTCTAATCAAGATATATTTTGCAATAATTTCTTCAATAGTTGACAGTCATGGATGTCAAAATGTTCACATTTTTCTTCTGATGCCCATGGACATTTAAAGGTGTATTAGTAAAACACTATGCTCAGTACTCATAGTTAATATTGTCAGTGTTCAAAATTATGAAGATAAAGCTATGTAATCAATTGCTAAGACATCTTTATGATATACCACAAGCAAAGCAGAAAACATAAATATTATGTTCCAGGTTAGTCTCATATTACATGGAACTCAATTCTAGAAAGTTGTTTTTCTTTTTTTTTAATTTTATCTCGTTTTTATTATGTTTTTTAAGTCCAACTTTTCTTAAATATGTTATGGTTATTAACTCTCCAGTGTTCTTTAATTTCAAAGGTAACAGTTTAATGATATGTTTCTGGGAGAGCTAGTCAAAATATTTAAAGTCAACTGTGAAATGAATATTGGACATTTAGAATAGATACTCAACAAAGCACATTAGATGTTGGATGTTGCTAGGTAAAATATATTGCCATACCGTGGCTAAATTTTCTAAACATTTTAATTTTTCAGAATTGATGTTTATGGCAATAAAGCTATGTATGTAATTGCTGAGCTATCTTGATGATATTCCCAAAACAAAAGCAGAAAACAAAATAGGGTAAACTACAATGTATATGAGTGCGTTCATGTCTTGAGGGTCTAGAGTCTCAGAAACTGAGCTAACTGTCACCCCAACAAAATGGAAAATTATGGTTACTGATATATGAGTTTCATAGAACTGCTATCACCATGTGCCACAGACTACATGGCTTAGGAAAATGGAACTTTATTTCACAGTTCTGGAGACTAGTATTCCAAAATGAAATGTTGACCAGGACATGCACTCTTTGAAGGCTTTAGGGGAGAGTTAGTTCTTTGATTTGCTCATAGTTTCTGGTGCAGGGAAATATTGGGTATTCTTTGTTTGTAACTGCCTAACTCCAGTTCCATTCTCTATCATCTCACAATGTGCTACCCATGTATCTCTCTATCTTTGTATTTTGTCTTACAAAGATACTGGTTCTAATTGGGTTAAGAGTCGACCCACCCATACTACTTAACTAATTACATCCATAACTACCCTAGTTCAAATAAGGTCACATTCTGAGGTAATTGAGGTCATTACTTCATCATTTGGGTGATACAATTAAAGTCATTCCATTCATTTAATAAAAAGAAAACATAGACACCTTTAGAAAATTAACAATTCAACAAATGAACTTTCTAATTTGATATATATTAACAATACAATATATATAGACTATTAGTAATTCTATGAAATCATGTGTTGGCTAGCATTAAACATGAAATACTTGGTGGAATACTTTCTTTGCTACACTCTGGTATACCCTTGTTTGGGTCCTCAACTTTTGCACACCCATCCAGACTTTTCCGAATATTCCACTTGAAAAGTACTATAGTTAACTTTTTAAATTATTTGTGAATGTACAAGGTGTATGGTGGGTTTTTGAATGTTTTGTGTTTGTAAATGAATTAAAGGTAAATAATTCTAAAAGGGAACAAACATATTTTTATGGCACAGAATAATAGATGAAAAAATATTACCTACAGTCTCTATAATGGAAGATAATATAAAAAGATAATATTAAAAATTAGTAGAATTTTCATAAGGGAGAAAATAAACAATAAAGACATTCTTAGATCATAAGTCATTGAAGATACTGTCACAGAGAAAAGTGATAAAACATAGTTTTAAAAAAAGATGCAGAAGTTACTGAGGACTGCTGAGTCAAAATGGATATAAATAGAAAAAAAAAACATGAGAAAACATAAAAAGAAGGACCATTAGGGAATGAAAAAAAGCTAAAATGCAAAATGAAACTAAAATTGAGGACAGGTGGAAAGGAACTTTTTTAAAAAGGAAGGCGATCTTAGTTTTAAAGAAGTTAGATTTTAACTAATTACTTTCTAAGAAAGACTAGATGTCATACTTGTTCCAAGTTATGTGACTAAGCTTTGTGATTACACACTGCACATCAACTGCAATCAGCTATGAAAACTTTAATGATAACTCTGGTTCTGAAACAAGTAGTTTTTCAAAGGATGATGCAAATTCAAATAGAAGAAATGCAAGCTACACAAAGCAATCATCATAGCAATGAAGAATTTTGCAAAACATCAACAGGTGCAAATAATGCATGATGATATGGAATTACATTGAAATAATAAATTATTTTCTGGAGAAAAAAATACAATTTTGTAATGATAAACTTTTCATATATTTTGTTTTGAAACAGATTTTCATTGAAATATTGTCATAAATATGTATAGATTTAATATCACATAGATCTTCAGTCATAGCTATGCACTACAAATGATGTCAAATACAATTAAATAAATCTAGTAAAAAATATATAAAATCTGTAAGAACTGAAAAAAAGAATTAAATTGGAAAAAAAAGAAAATGTTTTAAAATTTAATAATTCCTAAGCTTTTCCCAAATGTATTCTGATATAATAGTCCAGAGTTCATTTAATTTAATATTTTATTTATATTAATTTGATAATTTTATTTGCATTCATTATTTCACTGTCATATTTTCACTTATTTTTCAATGTGAATAATTGTATTGGATAAAAATAAGTTAAGTTATGCTGTTATCACAGAACCTTCAAAATGTTGATGGTATGATAAAGCAAAATTTGTTAGTTCTACAAAGTTCAAAGTGAGTACAAGCAAATCTCCAGTCAATTTTCTCCATATGATGACTTGATGTTCCTAGATGCTTTGATGTGATTGTACTTCTATCTTAGTATGTGGTTTTAGTACCATTGATTCAGGAGAAAAAGTCATGGAGAATCACAAATATATTAAGTGATTTTTCTCTGAAAATCTCCAAAAAGTTTTCCATGCACAAACCATTGGTAAGACGCAATAGCTTGACTATGCCCAAATATAACAAGACAGAATTCATATATGTCAAATATACATATATTTTTGGAATATTTCTGGATGATAGTTGAAATATTGTGTCTGGTTCACAATTTTTTGTTTCCAAGTGCAGAGAAGAAATAATACATTAGTTTCCCATCTTTTGCTAACTCCCATCTCAATCACTTGTGCTCTGTTCCTTTATAAATTTTATTAGGTTGCACATTTACTATCTTGATTATTTTCTTGCTTTAAATACTTTATTAACAGGTTATCAAATCTATTCCATTAGACACTTTGGAATTTTATCTTCATTTCTGATATGCATGTATCTTTTTTTATATTTCCTTCCTGATTTTGGTAGTTTAATTTCATTCTTTTATATATCTATTCTTAAGTTTTATATTTCTCATATCAAGCTGATATTTTTTTATAAACATATATTTTAAATATTTAGTTCACTTTGCAATGTGGTGTGTTTTTTCAGCTTCATGGTTCATTTATTGTTGAGACTTTACCAACAGTATATCTGTAGCTTGAACATCTTTCTTCAATAGTTTTATATTCATGTTTTTTTATTCTTTTATATTCTTTCTGGACTATAAGATCCCTAGTTTGTGAGTTTCCACTACTCAGTTCTGGAGACTTCTGTATATTATTAGATTTTATGATTGTGAATAACTATGAAAAAAAAATAAAAAGGTATTGTTTTTTTCTTTCCTTTCTGCATGGTGGTTAAATTCCCCTTCCATTTCCTTCAGTCTCATCATTGTATCATCTCCAAGTAAATCATCTCTTCTCTGGTTCATCTGCAAAAGCTTTGTGTCTGCAGATCTGCTCCTGTTTCTTTTTTTTTCCTCAAGCCTTTAATCCATAACTAGGTCTATAAACCAATGAATTGCCAATTCTCAACTGTGCACAGTATGTTTATATTTGTTATTTTACTTTTTCTTTTTGAGAATGACTTTGTGTTTAGCCTCTGAGTCCTCCACTCCTGTCAATATTTGTCTTGGGAGCTTTTTATTCTTCCCTTTCATGCTTTTTTGTTATTATTATTAATTATATTTGACATCATTTGTATTCCCCAGGGAGTACCCACCACCATTCCACCTCTGCACCATCATCTCAGTCCCTTTCATGCTTTCTATACCCATAGTTTCACAACAGATATAGTGGTTGATATTCAGTTGATTTTTCCCCATTTTTATCTATTTAAAGATTATCTAGGGTTGGTGTTCTCTGTCTCCCCAAAATGTTAAAGCTTTATCATTGTTAGCTTTATCATTGCTTTAGAAAGGGAAGAAAGGGATTTTGAATCAGCACTTGTCATTGTTCTCTCAGGAGTCCCATAACCATGGTGTATTATTTCAGTAGATGATTAAACTGGAGGGAAATTAGAATATTAACATATAAGCAAGTATGATACATTGTTTTAATGTATACCACCAAATCTGATCCTGAGCTGTTTGTAATATAGTCAGTTAAATTATTTTTATTGTTTATTGGGAAAAATGATACATTTTATATGGTAGGAAAAAAATGGGACTTTTCAAGCTCTAACTCAGAGAGATGTCTTACAGAACTCTTATGTGGGTTATAGTGAATAACCGGTGAATAACAAATTCTAGAACAACTTTTTTCATATTATCTCTGTCATGGGAATTACTCACAGTATTGAATTGAAGGAGTATTTTTCAAGTTTACAGCACAAATTTAATCATTGAACCAATTATAAAGGATTAGTGAAATCAGCTATTACTAACTCTCAGTAATGCAATGATATAATTTGCCTTGTCATCTCTCCTGACAACCTGCAAGATTGTAATGGATCATAACCAGACCTTCAGAGATGAATCTGCTAGATTAGTGTAACAATATAATCCAGGATTCCAAACTGAGTCAATAAACGAAGGAAAAAGTGATAATCTGTACTTTCTTCAGCTTTTAGATGGGAGATATTTTTTTTTCTCCTAGACTTGAATGATTTCTCTTGTAATCCTGAAGTTGAATATAATCAACTCATAAGCATAGAAAGTCAATCTTGGGCTAAAGACAAGGCAGAAAGGCAGCAAGTCTCTGATGTTAATGTCATCTCAAAACAACTGTGATTTGTTCCCTAAAATACTAACATGAGTCAATATATTTCTATAATTAATCAGTCACTTTGGGTTCAGTTTCATGTTTACTTACATGTGAAATAATCCTGAGTGAGACAATATGAATTGTATAACTCTATTATAAATATATTTATGGGCATGAAAACAAAGCTCATGTTAGACAATTATTTTAGGGGACATATTAATGCATTTCAGATGTATCTGATTTAGTATGACAATGAAAACTCAAAATTATTTCTCAACGAGTATTCCTGAGTATAGATCTTTCTATAATGTGACTAATTTTAAGTACATATACACATGTAAACAAATATACATGATCATTAAAATATACAAAAGAGAACAACAAATAAAGCAAACAATTACAAACTAAACAAAATCAGTATGTGGTATAGAAGCTTTAGAGACTTAGTCTCTCAAAGAAAAATATATACTAATGGAGATTTGGATATATATTCTAAATTTTACTTGTGTTATTATGCTATAAATGAGCTTCAAAACCAGCTATTTCCATTAAATGGATTCTTTATTAATCTGTAAATATACGTCCAACTGGGATGGGTTAAGGATCATTCATAAATAAAGAATTTGGGGATATAAGTCTTCTATAACGTGCATCGAATGGATCCAGTTCAGCCTGGAGTTGGCTGCTGCTGTTCAGTTGCTAAGAGAATAAGAGACATCAAGGAGAGAAATTACTGTGAGATATTAATAGTGACCAAACACTTAAATAACCTGATGTTAAGCAGACAGAAGAAAGAGAGTGAATGAAAGAACAGTACTCAGAAGTAGGAAAGGCAAAAATAAAATCAATTATTTTTCTCTTTTTTCATTTAGACTGTAATGTGGCATAGATTATATTTGAGTACTTATTAAACTTCTAAAAAATACTGATTTTATTTCTAATAGAATTTTTCATTCAAGATAAATTTCATAATATCTTTGGGAAATTTTCTATCATTAAGTCAGCAATTGCTAGGAAATTATAGTAGTTTTTATGGTAAACATAAACATAATAAATGATTGAAGATATACCTCTGCATATTTTTGCTACAGAGATTTTTATGCTATTTTTAGTTTAATTTAAAAATGATTTCAATAATGGTTTTAGTAGTTTGAATTTTGAAAGACTATTTTTTTTTTCTGATACTTGTTTTTTTTTTTTTTTTTAATTGACTGCTCTTAAGGGAAGAAATCTATATCGTAAAAAAAAAAATAAAACAAGTATATTAAAAATACATATAAACAAAAAGAAAATTATTTTCAAATAGGAATTTTTAAGCAGAAAATATAATTAGTGACTGTTAAAATTCAGTATACCATAAAGCATTTATAAAGGTATCAATATCTTTTTCCCATCTACATTTTTAAGTATTTATAGAAATATGAATTAAATGGGCCTTATTTATATAGCAAATTTTTTCATTTGAGTTTATATTTTCAATTATCAAAGAAAACTTTCAGAATAAAGTGCTTAATTTTTTCACTAATAATTATTCAAATCAACTAATTGAGACTGGTGTTTTAGAGCAGGGTTAATGGAATTATGTTAAAACAGTGGTGTGTTTGTTTATATATTTCTGTTGTGTCGTCTAATTGGTTCAGATTGAAGTGCTAAGAGCAATTAAAAAGAACTGCACTATTCCTCTTTACTGTCAACCCACACATTGACAAGCCTTTAAAATAAAGAATAAAACATCGAACACATAATTAACCAGTACAAACTCGTGAAAGAATTAAATAAATTGTGTTCTTAAAGGTATGATCATCAATCTGTAAATGACTTTATCACTAATGATTTTGTAAATGTAATTAATTAGACACATCATCCCATCCTCCCACATCATTCTTAATGGACAAAGATGATGGTCTTAAACTGATATGAGACATTTAAAATATGGTTACTTGTGCTTGATGAGTTCCATCATAAAAATAATTCAAAAAGAAAGGATTTTAGTCTTCAAAGGAATTATCTAAAAATGCTTGTTAAAAAAATGTAACCACGTTTCACACATAGTTACTTTCTAGAACAACAGGATATGGAACAAACAAAAGCAAATGACTTTTTATTTTTTTTCACAGAAGGACTGGAGTATAGGCCAGAAGTGGTCAGGGATGGGAGCATGAGAGGATTTACCAGAAAGGGGAGCAGAACAGTTGGATTTCCTGAAATACTCTGCTGAGGGGAACAGCAGTTGAGACAGGAGAGATCTATTGTACCTATGTGGTTTAGCTACCTGTTTGGGATTGAGAACTTAGGCCATAGTGGTGATAGCTTTGAGACTTAACCCCTAGGCCACCAGTGAGGACACATACTTCTTTTCTTTTCTTTTTTTTGAAAGTGTGGAAACTACAATGGGATTTTGCTAATTTTTCTCAAATTCTATAAAAGAGATATTACATATCAAACATATGCTTTGGTTGAGCATAGAAACCAGACTCTGAGGCAATAGTTAAATGTTTTATAATGCCATATGTATATCTAGAAGTAGGACTATAGTATACATTTAACCTTTGATATTTACTTAGTATCATTTATAGTTATATCTCTGTTGTTATACAGACATAAACCCATGAATGAACATCATATTGTAACACATACACACATAAATATAGCATTGCTTCATGACTAAATTTTTTTACAAATCACTGGACTTGCTTGTTTATCAACTACTTTTAGTTAAAATACACAAGGAAACAATAGACATTGACAACTTAATTCCCTGCCACCTCAAATACACATCATCTTATCTGGAAAATCTTTATAGAACAGTTTTTAGAGCTTGATTTTATTTCATAATTCTGAGGTTTAATTTTGAAACATTTTTAGATTTTTAGAAAATTGAGTACATAATAGTTTGTTTATCCCTTGCCACTACCGCAACACGTATCTGTTACTATTAATATTTTGTATTAATGTGATGCACTTGTTCCAGTTAGTACTGATCTATTATTACTAACAAAAGCCCATAGTTTATATCATGATTCTTTCTATATGTTATATATACATGGATTGTGACAAACACATAGAGCCATCTTCCTCCATTAGAAGGTCATTAGAGAACAGCTTTACTTTCCCAAATCCCCAGGGATCCCATTATTCTCTCCTTCTCTTCCCATTCCAGTCTCCCTTACAAGCATAGATCATTTTACACTTGCTACAGTTTTGTCTTCCCAGTATGTACATTCTTGGATTATATGCTATTATATGTATTTTTAGGCACTCAGTTTCTTTAATTGTTGTTTGATTATGTGTGATATACCAGTATAAGAAAATTTACATGGGTAATCTCATTTGTCACATTAATCATACCAAAAAAGTTCTATTAGATTTAAACACTAATAGACTAAAGACAGACTTGAAGCCATCAAGCAATATGACTGCATTTCATTCCTATTTCTTATTTTTGTTTTGGGACAGTCCTTTCAATAAACCATCTTTGATAAATTCTTTCTGGGTTGATCCTTTCAAATTGATAATTGGTGAAAGGTAACTGTTTATTATTATAAAATTTTGGATAAATCTAAAATATATCTTTCTTAATTTTCTTCAAGACAGTTCCAATCTGCAATATATATAAAACATTCTGTAGAATACAGATCTGGGGAACTGAAGCTACAGAACTTTACTTCCTACCATTCATCTTTGGGATGGACTTAAGATCATATAAAGTCATTCTGAGAATCAATTTGAAGCAATTCTAGAAATGTCACCAGAAACAGTACTTGTCTTTTTGTTTTAATCAAAAACTCAATCTTGGTGCAGGTAAAGTGACTATAATAGGATGGCATTTCCAGGAGTATCAATTTGACTCTCTATGAACTTCCCTATGCACAGAGAGGTAACACATTCAGATGAAATTCCTTAATCCCTTTTAGAATTGACAGCCACATCCTACTTACCCTGATCTAAGATACATTTAGTTTTTGCAGTCATAAAATAACTCATGGTGTATTAACTAACTGTTACTAAAAAATCATGTGTAATAGAAAGTAAACTAATGTGCAACTTGGCAAGTTTCCATATTTAAGTGGGAAATCACAAAGGGGAAAAATAACATCACTGTCAACTGAAACAAAACTGTTCAAGAAACGTATATTTGCAAACAGGACTGTGAAGAGTGGTGGTGTTACATGAGACCAAGAGACAGTAAACTCAGCCAGCATACACAGCCCTCCCAAGCCTTTATTTACTTCCCATTTATTGATAGGTTAATTAGAAATATTTTATTATGAGCATTTCTTTAAGTCTTTTCCTTTCCCTTATGTAGCCTTTCATTGATCCTAACTGAAAATAAAAAAACTTCACTTTAACATATTGTTTAGTCAGACCGAACTTTTCCCCAGCTAAGGTGAATCTGTGAAGTTCATTTTATGAACTGATATTCATTATATCTTCTTCTTAATGTATGCACACTTTTAAAAGGAAAAGTTTCTGTTCAGAGACTTACCTTAACTTTCTGGCAACCGAAAGGTGATTATTTCCAGTGGTCATTGCCATCTTATAAAAATAAATAATGCACATTATAGATAGAAGTTTGTATATGTTCTCCTGGTGATTTAGGAGAAGAAAAATCAACATCTAACAGGAAATAAAACCCCCAGAGTTTCTTGTTCATGTTTAATTTTTCTCAAGACTTCTAAGTATTAATGATTTGACTATCAAGCACAATACTTATGTTGGAGATTCAAAATGTAAAATACATATATTTCTAACATTAATACATCCTTTTAATTATAATATCAATGTAACAAATTACAAATGCAACACTAACTCTCTACACTGTTGCTTTGGAAGAAACCATATGAGGGTGTGGGATTTTATCATGAATAATGAGTTTCGAGAGAGATAACAGATGTGTTTCCTACTATAATTGAACGTCTGAATTCACTACAAAACGTGAGGGTGTGTTTCATCTGGATTATGTATCAGGTTATTTTTGGCAACTTCTTACACCACCGGGCAGTATGTTAGACCCTAAATAAAGACTTGGCTTCATAAAGGAAAGGAGTTGGACAAGGAAGATTTAATATAGGTAAAAGTAATACTATATAGTAGATTTAGTTTGTATAAATGTTTTCAAGAGGAACTATTGGAAGGAATATCTAGGTTTAGGTTTAAGTACATATGCTGTCATTTAGAAAACTTTCAAAATATAATTGCATTTCATTTTTAGGATACGATCCTACATTTCTCATGGCTATAAATATTATACATTTCTATACTAGCCATACTGGTGGTATGCATAGAAGGAGTAAAATACACATATAAACTAAGAGACATTTTTTTCCTTTAAGTAAGCCCTGGATAACTTTCCTGAGAGGGCTTTTTCTTTTTTAAAAAAATGATCATTTGACTAAATAATATCAAGAACTCTGGAATTTAAAGTCAATTTTTGGTCATATAATGACATATAAAAATGAATGAATTTTGAAGGCAGAAAACCCTCTTCTATGTGTCTGTTGGTACCTGCACATGCATCTAAGTACTTCAAACTTTCAAGTTTCACATTATCTGTGTCAGAATTATTAAAATTGTTTTGATTTACAATGGAGTGAAACATTAGAAATTAATTGAAAATTATTTATCATAACTAAAATATGGATGATTATCTTATATAGATATTCTGTTATTTTAGTTACTCTAACTTTCCCCACTGCCATCTCCCTTTCATTAAAAATGACCATGTATTGAATAAATCCAATTATTTTTCATATTAAGGTATGAATCATTAACAGGAACTATATTAGAACTACCACTAATCTTTTGATTTTTGAAAAATACCAAAACTTTAAATTAGGCATGAGTTTAAAGTTAAGAAAGATCAAAGCAAATAGAAGCAGATAATGAATGGTCATCATCTAAAACCTGAGACACTGTGTTGACCAAGAGTTAACTGCAGAATTTAAGTCAGTTTCTAGGACAAAGACTTGAACCTTCTTCCCTCCCTCCAACTGTTCCACCTCAACTTCCCCCTTTCATTCTTGTTTTCCTTCCTTTCCATTAGTCCTTCACTAACTATTAGTCTACATAGTAAGTGCAGAGCTCCTGCAGAGGGATATTTTTCAAGAGTAAAAAAATATATATATATAATAACAAAACAAAACAAAAAACCAGTTTAAGCTGAAATGAAAATTTCTTTAGGATAAGTACCATATCTCTTTATTTTCACTTATGCAGCATGTGGCCCAAATACACTACATGTTGCAAAATGACTTAAATTGATTTGCCTATTAGAACATGTAAGCTGCAAACAAAGGAAGTCTTAGATCCAAGTTCTTTTCAAAGGTGAAGGTGTTTATTTTAAATTGTAGGTAAGTGACAATCAAACAAATTTTCCTTTTGTTCTGAGAAGGACTCTTTCTCCTGTACACCACTCACCTTCATCATTGCATGATATAACTAGACAGGTATATACCTTTATATATAGGTATATATAGAGAGGTATTTATAAACCTTAAGTAGTAGAGGCTTTTCTTAAGTTGTAAATAGTGTACCTTGATTACTATTGGGTATTACTATTGGGTACTAAATCTGCTTTATATTGAAGCATGGGTGAAGCTGAATAATCTTTTTTTTAAGATGTATTTTTTAAAATTTATACATACAAGAATTGGGGTACAGGCCAGAGGTGCAGGGGATGAGAGGATTCACCAGAGACAGAGTGGGGAACAGAAAAGGCAGATCAAATGAAACATACTGCTGAGGGGAGCAGCAGGCAAGGAAAGAGAGGTCTGCTGTGCCATGTGGGTCATCCTCATAGTCGGCAGCATGGATCGAACTTGTGCTGCAGTGACTGTGGTTTGCTTCATAGTGCGTTGCTGAACCCACTGTGCCACCAGGGAGGTCCCAAAGCTGAATAATCTTAACCATAAATTGAATCCCACTAATTTTACTGATGACAAGATATCTATAGGATCAATTTAATTAATTAACAAATGCTTGTTTTTAGATTTTTTTGAGTAGAAGTTCAAGTATTAAGCAGTTATTTTCTAGAATTTTCAAACAATATAAGGGTATTTCAAATGCTAATTAGCTCAAAACAAGGTTTAGATAACAGGTAGCTGCCACAGTCATAGACATAGTAGCCTCCTTATAGCAATTTTAGTTTTATGAGAGTAAAGTACCGACCATTTGAATGTTAAAAACACCTATCACCTGTTCACTTCAACAGCTTTCTCTTTTCTTCTTCAATGAGTTGTGAAGTGGATACTTTCAAATCCTTTAGGAGACAAAAAAAGCCTTAATATTTTTAGTGTTTAACTCAACTACAGTCATAAAGGCAAAATAAATGAGTGTCAGAATTAAAATTGAATATCATAAAGCTGTAAATAGACTTAGAACATAGCAAGGGTCCCTTTCTGCTGTATATTGTATACTGTTTAGCTAAATCCTGAAATATTTGCTGGTAGTTATCCAAAATGTTGATATCTGAGCATAAGACTTACAAAACCTATACCCTCTGGAAATCATCTCTACTAAGGAAATCCTGTCTGTTTCCCCCCCATGCACTCCTCCCAATAGCATGAATATAGTGCCTCCTGAGAACTACTATAGGAATCTCTATTTCTAACCCAGTTGATATCAGTTTCAATGATCATCTACCTGGTTTAATAAGGAATGTCTTCAAAACATTTTAAATGCCAATCAATTAATCAATGAGTCAAGGTGACTAATATCAGATTTATACTTCATAATCCATGATTGCATAAGCCAACACATTATTATACTGATGACTATATAAAATTTTATCAATAGAACTTCATACAAACTTTTTAGTTGCTGAAATTTGAGTTTATTACCTTGAATAAAATAATCAATATTCAAATTTACATAAAAGCATAAGATAAATTTAATGCAAATCATAATGTATGTTTGGTCTAGATAAATGTATGAATTGCTTTAGTAAGGAATTTTTTTAATAAAAATTTGAAAATTTTTATAATTTCAAAATACTCTTTAGTACACTTCAATTATTTTCCCCAACTGTACTAAATCAGCTTCTGTGCAGTTTTGTAAACTGATATTTTGCAGTGACATCTTATACTATTTTTTTTCATACCTCCCTAAAAATATCTTCAATAGCTTAGTTACTTGGCACCAACATTGGGCTTTGTTCATATTTACCATCATTATTAAAAAATGGGCACCAAATTATCTTGAGTTGAATTCTTCAATACATGACTAGGAAAATGGTACTGTAATAACCCCATCAAAGCTATGTTCTGATGATAAATTTTGTAGTTTTCAGATTCTAAACCTCTTACCATTAATATTTTAGTAAACTGCTCCCAAGTAATTCACAAGTATAGAAAAAAAAATCTAAATAGTTTTTTTTTAAATTTTTGGAAAAGTTAAAAAACAAAAACAAAACTGTGTTACCAACACCAAGATAAACTAATTATTATGCTTTTTATGAAATTAATTTAACTTTAATTTAATTTAATTTGTTTGAGTTGGTTAACCAGAGGAGAACTAATACTTTATTTAACTTGTGAAAGCATAAAAAAAGCAAAACAAAAAAGAAACATTTTAATTATCAAGCCTTCAACTCTTGCCATCTGTTGCCTTAAAAATGTTCTAGCTAAGCACTTTGCAAATGATTTGGGGTGGAAAAAAAAGCATGGAGGAAAAAGAAATATTTACTTTTGAGGTAGGTGAACTTAACCAGCCAATTTGTATCAGTGAATTTTCCTTTTATATTGATGTTTAAATGAGACATTTCCTTTGCATATATTTTCTAAACTATTTAATGATATAAAATAGAAGCATTCAAGAGTATGTTAGGTGCTTTGTTGGTGGGCTTGGTGTGGGAACAAAAATCTGAAAAGGTGTGAGCCTCTCTACCTTTAAATCACATACAGTGTTATAAACCAATGTTACCTTAGTAAAACAAATACTAAAACAAAAACATAAAAAAATCAAACATTTTAAAGCAATTTCAAGTGAAGTAAATTTAAATAAATTTAAAAAATCTATGTTGAGTGTACATAAAATAAGATTTCTTGACTGCATATATAATTGAAAAATTTTAGCCCGTTTGTTTTCTGCTTTCTAGTGTGTACATAGTAAACAAAAGAAAAGTTTTGGATTTGTCATTGATAATGTCCAACTCTTGGAGGAGAACTGAAGTAGATTTCTTCTTAAAGACATAAGTTCTAATAAATCTTCAGGAGATTTGAAGATTTATGTACTGACTGGTTATATTTTCTGAAGTATAAGGTTTTGCATTATACTATAATAAATAGTGCAGCAATTGTAAAATAAGGGAAGATTATTTGTATAAGCTGTTTTAAAGAATTGTCTTCTCAGTCTACCAACCCCCCAAAGAGAAAATATGTAAAATGAACTATATTTCCTATTCCTGTATATGAATATGTTTATATTGTAGATTTGATAATTTGTCTGAAAAGTAGTTATGTTAGTTTAAATCATTCAACTGTTTGTTAATATAGCTATAGTGTCTAAGAAACATTATCTCTGAGGAAAAATTACAGTAAGTTGGATTTCTTTTCATTAGCAAATGATCAATGCCATTAGCAACTTCCTTGAACTAAAGAAAGGCACCTGTAAGCAGGATCCAAACATTTGATATACAATCCTTGAATAAGTATTTGATAACCACTAAAACTTCATTCATTGCTTAGAAATAATAATGCCATTGGTGGCTTACAAAAAGCAAATTGTCAAAACAGCTGTATGAAGAATTGTAACAGGCTATTTATTACACTACTTCTGGGTAAATAATTTTTGTATCAGTTTACTTCAAGGCTACTCATTTCTCTGTCCCTTTACTCACATATGTAGATACAAAGAAGCCATTCTTTTTACAAATGAATGTGAAATGAATATGTGGTAAAGGAAATGTCATCTTTGACTTTAAATATACACCACCTATTGAATGTAAGTGCATAGCATCCTTTCAAAGTAAATACACCAGACTTATTTTCAATTCATATCATTACATGAAATAACACTCATCTGTACTTTTTATTTACAGTTATCCATAGCAATTCATTCTAGAAATAGGGAGATGTTTGCTACTTATAATATTTAATATTGGTATTTTAATTCAGAGATATAGAACTATTTACCATCTTGGATAAGTATGCAATAATAGACTAGTGAAAAATCCCTATTATATTAAACAAAGGACTTATTTACAAAGGTATTTGAACATAATATTAGCTTCTATGTCAATCTATGAACAGAAAGACTACTGAGCAGATGCATATGTTTGTTTTTTTTAATGAACAGGTTGACTGATCACCTAATTTGGGAAAGGTTGACCTTTTCTAAATTGAATAACCTTAATAATAGTGATGATTTCCTCCCTGATAGTTGGAGAACTGTCTAAAAGTAATCAGTAAAATACAGGATTGAATACAAGTATCCTTGTATGGAGAAGTATGAGAAATTAAATTGTTGCTAGAATTATTGTGTTTTAGATTTTCCATAAGTAATTTCAAGGAAAAAGAAGAGTTTGTAAATTTGAAGGTTTTAAATAATACTCTTGTTTGAGAATAAATCAATACCAAGTCAGAGAAGTAAACTAAAGAAACAGATTAGGATTTGGGTTAACATTGAGAGATGTGGCATGTGAGCTTTAAATGTGACTCTAGAGTGTGCTTAATGTGGTCAATAACATTTGTATATCTATAGTGAGGTAAGTTTGTGAACAGTTAAGACAATTATGATATGTTAGTTGCATTGTTTCTATAACAAGTCTTAAAGTCAGAATATAGTATCAGTCAGCAGTCTGATTATAAAGAAACAAGGTAGTAGCAGGGCCACATCTCCTCTGGAGGCTTTAGGGGAGTCTAGTCTTTGCTTCTTCTAGATTTGATTAACTGCCAGTATATTTAGTTGGAAACTACAAAACTCCATTCTGCTTCCTAGATCACATTGCCTCCTCCTCGGATGTTGAAAGCACCTCTTCTCTCTTTCATAAAGCTATCGTTCATTCATTTTGGACTCCCCAAAAGGTCTAATACAATCGCTTCAATCAAGATCCTTGATGCAACATCTGTAAAGTTGTTGTCATAAAAGGTGACATTTGCAGGTCCTAGGGTTTAGGATCTGCACATATTTACAGAGCTGTTATAGCATAAGACAGCAAAAAAGAAAAGATCAAGAATTTATTGTTAAAGAAGAGTTAAAGAATAACAATATGTTTGCCATTTCTAAATTTTTTAAAAGATTAAACAATATGGTAGTACTTTTGTATTTATAGCACATTTTTGACTCAATAATAGTTATTTCTTAAATAAATTTTATAGTGAGATTTATTTAAAGAAATTATTGTTAAATTGGTCTTTACTTTGTTTATGTATGAACTCTATATTTTATTGTCATTTATATTATTAAATTGTAGCCTTTATTTGAAAGAATTTTGGATTATGTACTTAAACATGTTTCTTAATTATATATATTTGCATAATGAATTAAAATCACAATACTTTATAATGCTGCTTGAAATTTTGGGAAAATAGGCAGTTAAATAAGTAAATTATTTTAGTGACTTAAAAGTTGTCAACTTTTTAAATGTACATTAACCATTCTATTTTTTATCACAAATACTCTACTAGTTTACCATCTTCAAATATAGTTGTGTTACCTTAATATCACTACAGATTTTAATTAATTTTCAGTATGGAAAATACCTTTTTATTACACATATTTTGTTTTTCTTAAAATTTAAAAAAGTAAGGTAAAAACTACCATATGAAAAGTATGTAAGTATAGTGATACAAATACAAATTTACTTTTTGACAATTCAATTATATTTTCCTTTTAGAATTAATTTTTTAATTATTTAAATTAAGTTTATCCAGAATAAGATATTCTATCAAATTTTATTTTCTTTTACTAGTGAATCCCAGAGTTCTACATTCAACATAAAGATTGCTGAGCTGTGTATTATTTTTATTCTGTCTACAAATGATCCTTTATGTTAATTATTCTTTAGTCACTTTACAAAAATATTTATTTCCACAAAGGTATTTATTTATAATTTGTAGATTTTATGCTTTATAATTCTACCAGCTGCAATGATTATAAGTGGGCTTATTGTTTTTCAGTTCTTCCTTATATTTTCAAGAAGTTTAACATCACATCAGTTGATTTTCTATGTTTGATTCTGATTAGCTTGATCATTGCTGGGATTATGTGAACTACTAAATATTAATATAGCATAACAATATGTTGCTATGGAGAAATCAGTAATTCAACCAATTATTTTTAAAAACTATTAAGAGTGATGTATACTTTAGAAAAAGACACACTGATAATTACAGTTCAAACAGTTGAACAATTAATCCAAACAATTGAAAAATTAATACAGCCAATGTTCTACCTTATCTGACAACATTCCCCAACTTTGGAAATTAGTTTTGGCAACTCTATGCCACCAAAACTCAGTACTATGGTTGAATCATGCAAGTTCTCTTTTAAGTAATCCTAAATTGAAAAGTAATGATGACAATCTCTAGGTCCATTCAGGAGTGAGGTACTTGGAAATAGTGTCCTTCTACAGAATTTCAGGTGTGAAGAGAAGTTTTTTTGCTAAAATAAATAGTTGCAGGAGACACATAGCTCCAACTACAGGTGTAAGTGACTATATTTCAACCTTCCAGTTTCTCATTTCAGCCTACCATGAAGCATCCTGTACCTCCTTGAATGTGTGTTTGCAATATACTTTATCTTGCAACAAAAGGAATATTTACTTAAATGTCTCCCACATTTTAGGGATTTAATGAAAGAGAAATGTGTTCCCTATATAAAAAAAAAAAAAAGTTACATTTTATGATTTAGAGATTGATGTACCCAGGCCAGATTCTACGGAGCTAGTATGATTCTAAATCAAAGAAATAAAAAGAAGTTTAGTTTGAGACTCTAAATATATAATAGATTTATTTTGCTGTAGTTTTGCTTAGGTTCTGCCACTTAAAGTCCTATATTTTTTCATTCTTACTTTTTTTCAGAATGACTATTATACTCTAATATCTAATTTTTTCTGACCACCTCAAATATGCACTTATATATATATACTATATATATTATAATTTAATTCTCACAGTTTCCCTTCCAGAGATGTATCACACCTGCCAATACAATGGAGAGTCCACTTGAGATTGAAATATTTAAATATCATGCCATCATCATCCATCTACCATAACTCAGAGTTGAAAGTAATTCCAGATCTGGACTGTCACAGAACGCTATATTTCTAACTTTGCCATCACCTCATCAGAATTATTCACAGGTGATTTCACACTTATTCTTTTGCTCTATTATTTATTTTTCTGATGTGATTTATCCATTTATGAAACAGCTTCTGTTATTGCTAGGATTATTTTGCTTATAAATTATGTTAATTTTATATTGTTGACACAAATTAAAAATAGCACACATACAGTTTATGACCAAAAATTTACTATAAAAGAAACTCACAGAAAAACTATCTGTGTAGAGTTATATATAAACACTCCCCCACTTAAGGAAATACTACTATCTCATTTTAAGACAGCTTAGTGAAAATCATGTTTTAATTTTTTTGTATCATTTGGCTGTATTTTCTCCACTTCAAGAACGTTGATTAAAAGACCTCCCTGGTGGTAAGTTTCAGCACTATGAAGCTATCCATAACCACGGAGCTAACCCATGTGGCATAGCAGTCCTCTCCTGTCTAGACTGCTGCTCCCCTCAGCAGTCTATTTCACTTATTCCACCTATTCTGCTCCCCACTCCGTCTCTGGTGAATTCTCTCACCCCCATGCCTGCACCTCTGACCTACACCCCAACTCTTGAATGCATAAGTAAATAAAATAAATCTTAAAAATAAATAACAATTCACTAAAGAGAGAGGGAAAAACATCCTCTCTCTTTTGACATATAATCCTTTGACCTAATTTAGAATACTCAAAATATAAAGTATGATAAAAACATTTCTTAATTCTGGTTCTTGGTTATAACTCTTTTTTGATAAATTAAGAGAATAATTTCATTTGGACCATTATCTTTCATTAATAATCACAGAGGCAAACTTGGGATAAGACTAACAATTGAAACTGTGAAATAGATCTAAGCATAACAATGATTACCATTTTATGTTATATACTGCTACATTATATCTTTTTGTTTTAATATATCTTATTACCTTTGTGTAGTCTTATTAAATGTTGTCTGGAATCAGCTACTAAGACTGTTATTTCCATATGTAGAATGCATTTTTTATGATTTGTCCATTAAATTTCAAAACTAAATATGATAGTAGCTAGCAAAGATAGTTCACCAAATTTAAAGATTATGGATTATAAATATGCTTTCACTTTTTTTTAGTTCTTTCTAAATTTTTTTTCTTATTTATTTATATATTTGACATCAAGTGTAGTGCCCATGGAATTCCCACCACCATTTTACCAGTGCACCATCATCTGTCCTTTGTGCTCTTCCTTCCCTCATCCTAGACCTTTCCCTCATCCCCCAAATGTCTCTGATTTATTTTTGTCTGTTTTTGTTGTGATATGTTGAGTTTTTTAAATTGTTATTGTTCTTGCTTTCACTTTTAAACAGCAACCAAATGTAACAGTCTTTCTTAAAAATGAGTGTATAAAGTTTTCTAAATATTTCTCTTTGTATTTTTTTCTTAATATCATAAGATACAATAGATTACTGCTTTTCATATACATGTAACTATATAAAAAAAACAAGAAAATGAGGTTTGAAAAGTTTATTAAAGTTCAAAAAGGTAGAAATAAATGGACAAATATTTTAGCCAATTGTACAAGTTAGGGAATTTTTATTAGTAGGAAGAGAGTCACTGGTTCTAAGATGCTTAGCTAAACCACAATTTCTTCCAGTTTTAAGGGAAATATAAAAAAGTAATAGTACAATGATGCATGTTGCAATAACATGTATGTGAAGTGTAATGAAGGCAAAAATAAGTGGGGATGTTTTTTAATGCAATAGACATTTTTCAAGTGAAATAAACATATTAAAGGGGGTGGAGATTGTGGATATTAAAAGACATCTCATTTATTTCTCATCCAAATATATAGCCCTCTAATTTAGCCAACTATATTTTATTACATGCATTCTTTTATAAAGTTGATAAAATGTTTTCTTCTTCCAGAAACTCTATTTTCCAGGCAGACCTAAATTTGAGAGCTTTACCTGAAGATGTATTACTCATCTGTCATTAAAGCACCGTCACCGCAATGATGTATAGTTCCAATACATCATCAGATTGCCATCACCTCTGTAATGTATTACTTACACAGAAGTAGCTGTTGGGAACAGGTGGTGGGAACTCAGCAACTTTTAATATATTCTTTTGAAAAAGATTATAAACATTGCTTTCCAAGAAAAACTTCATGGTGAATGTCATTCTGATTCAAAATAAAAATTTACCTTTACATTCTATAGCATAATACATTTGTATTAATTTGGTTTGCCCATGATTAACAGCTGAAAATAAATAAGACCCAAAGTCTCTGCAAATGCATACAGAAAAGGATTATAAGATTAATTAGCCTTGCTTTGTTTAAAATATGTTTCAAAATATGAGAATGTGGTATTGTCACTTTGAAAGAAATCTACTTGTATTTTAACAATGAAGCCATTTTTCAAAGTAAGTACAGCTCTTCTTTCTGTATAGAAACTGAGGAAAAAATATTGAGACTTTATAATCTTTTTCCATTCATGTAATGCTAGCAATAGTCAAGATATTTAACTGAAGGAATAAAATAATCTACCAGGTTAATCATTACCTAATAGGGTAATATATCATCTGATAGATATTTGGACCATAAAGAACTTCATTATTAAATTTGTGTACAAAAGGCTTTGTCTTACCTTATTTTCAGCTGTTTTCAAGAAACAAACATTTTTGTTACAGATATGAAAATTTGAGTTTCGAAATAAACACAAACTGGAGTAGGTCAGAAGTGTGTCTGCAATTAGCATATCATCATCCTCAGAGTTCCTACCATTCCCCATGTATTGACATCCTTTATCAGCTGCATCTGTTCTAGTCCCATTCTCTTGGTAAAAAAAGCCCAGCTGTCTCCTATTACTTCACTGATAAATTTCACCAATGATTTTATATAATATTAATTTATAATTCTGATAATCATTATTACCTGTGTCTCAGCTTCCTGAACCCTAACTCCAAGGGAAAGAATTCTTTGATTTGCTTGGATGGAATGACCAATCTAATTAAATTAACTAAATAGGTTCATTCATTGCTAAACAGGTAGTGTGAATGAGCAGTAGGGGTGTCATCTATAAAGGGAATCTGCTATAAATCCCAAAACAGATTTTACTGTATTTTTAGAATATTTGGGAAACTGTTTCACTACTATGAATAAGTTTCCAGAAAAAAACTATCTAAAATTATTTTAAATAATACAGCTTTGTTCAGATGAACAAAAATGATTCCCTGAATCTAAGGACTCAATAATTTCTTGGGTACACATCACAAAATAAATACATAAAAATAATCACACAGAGGTATAGGGATTTACTCAAAAAAATGTTTGTATTCCCCTAATCCCCAATGCAGTGCTTTGCTGCAGAGTGAGCATTGAAGTCATATCCAAATAATGGAGGAGGTATGGTGGAATGATGTCTTTTTAAAATTGATATCCCTTTATGATAAAATTAGCACTGAGTTTTAAATGTGAGAACTGATATTGGCATAGCAACACCCTTTCTGAAAATTCACTCAACAGCTGCTTTATTTGAATAAAGAAATGAACATCTGAATTTACTTAATATTTACCATACAAAGTGCCAACACACACACACACACACACAACTTATGTTAAACAGTAGTACAATGGGACCTGACTCCTGGGCTAATAGAAATAATACTCAATCTCATCACTCAAAAAAATGTGAGCAACATTTCCTTCATTAGAAAGCCTTAATCTCTGAACTGATGTTCCATTGATTTATGACCGCCATTTCCACCTAACATAAACTTGTGATAGTTAAAGAAAAGTAAATTCTACCATGAGTAATGTAAATTTTAATCTCTACAGTGAAGTTAACTATGTCATATTTGGGAAAACTAAAGTCAATAGATTTATACTTGGGAGAACAGGAAAAATATTGGCAAGGCCTGAAGATTCTTTATATTGATTGTAGTTGACCACAAGAATACTAATTGGAGTCAACCACTAATTGGAGTCATGTGAAAGGATGCAGTTAGGGAATGGCTTGGGAAGCATATGTTGACATACTTAAATGGACACTAATTGTCAAAAGACTTTGAAGTGACTCTGGTTCTCTTTAGAGTTTGGAATCCATGGGTTTGGTAATTTAACAAAGACTTAGGCTTCTTGAATGACACACAAGAGAATAGATTCTGGTCTTTCACTTAGTGGTTATAATATCAGTAACAGCAGAAATGATAATATCAATATCCACATGCCCATGCCTATGAGCTACCATGCTACACACATCCATCTCTTATTCACAAAGCAAATTCCACTATCATGATCAAAAAGAAATGTGAATTTTAAATAAATACATCAGGGAAGTTGTTTTATAGACACCTGCAAACACATAAGCACACACAAACACAGCACTTGGGATCATGTTTTTAACTTGAGAGATATTTTAAGAATTCAATGAAGTGGCAATTATGTAAAGGATTGAACAAGATAGAGTCTAGCAATTTTTAATTTTCACCAGGCATGGTAGAATTAACAAAAAAAGTTTGGGCGGTATTTTTGAGATATTCTGGGTAACTTTAGGATTTTAATGAAGCACAATTCCCTGCTATTTCAACCTCTCCTGTTCCAAATCATGATTAGTGTGTGTCATGACATATTTATTTCTATGTCTGCCAAGATCATCTAACTGTGGAAACTGTCATGGAGTGAAAAGAGCATGTGTTTTGGATAAGAAATGCTCTGGATTTGAATTCTTGCACTCAGTCTCTTAAGTGAAACCTTTAGGTTGCTGGTTGCCTGATTTTATCAGAGATCATTCCTAGCTTACAATTCAGTGTCACTTAGAAAGAAAGGTTGAGATGCATGGGGATCACACCAAAGGGAAGAAATCAAATTTGCACAAATATGAAGAATGGAGTAAGAAAATTAAAAAAAAATAATAAAAAATCCAAAACCAAGTATGTTTTCAAAATTAAAAATAAGGTTTGAAAATGTGCTGGTAGCATTTCCTCTGCCTATTCTATGGGAACTTTCAATACTTCAACCTCTCCAGCAAGTCCTTCAGAACTCACTTGAAATGAATAATACCAACCTTTTCTACCTTAGAGGATTATTGAAAAATACAAATGAACCTCACTTGAGGACAGTAAGTACCTCCATGAGACATTTCAATTCAAATGCTGGGTAAAGGATCAGCAAAGCAGGAGTTGGAGACGCTGAAAATCAGGAAACAAAAGAAAAGGCAAAAAAAAATTGATGATTTTGAATATAATATGCCCTGAATATTATATATGTCTCCCTAACATTAATCGGAAATATAAAGAGTTCATTTCTTAGTTATAAAGGAAATCACTGAAGGACAAAAGTAGGAATGACTGGAAGAAATCATTCAAAGTAGACAGAGTCGAGAGCAGCTGCAAGGTAAAATTTTCTTCTTAGTTATTTGCAATGAACCTTTAAGAATACCTACAGTAATTTAAATTCCAGAAAGTAAAGGATATGCTGTGAAGCTCAGAAGCATAAAGAGAAAAGTGGCTGAAGGAATTATCAGAAAAGAAGGAACCTGAATCTCTGGAAAGTTTTCACTCACTATGTCAAAAATTGCAACTACAAAGATTAAAAAGGTAGCATCTAATCTAAAATATACATCATTATTATACATTTATAACTTTCATGAAAAATGTCTGTCAAATTTGGGATTTATATAGCAGGATAACTGACAAAAAGGTAGCAATTTAACAGCAAGTTTTTAAAAACACATAAAATTGAAGTTCAATTTAATCTTTATTAAGTATTGCAAGTAGATATAAATAAGATATAATTCCCATCATATCAGAAAAATAAATAAAATATAGTCACTTTTTCATATTCTACTTGAGTTAAAGTATATATAAAGTGATATGTTATGAAAGACAGAAATGATAGATGAGAAACATTTCTGAGTCTTAATGTAATCTTGTTTCAATACATCAGTCCACAGTGGAAAAGAAAAGTAGGGCATGGGTAATACTGGTGAGATTACAGATAGAATTCATTTAAAAATGGATGAATCAGGTAGTTAACTACAATGAACATCAAGTTAGAGTAGATACATTTTGGAATTTCTGCACAGTAATCCTTTTTCTTCTAACTTTTGGTTTATTTTGTGTGTGATCATTTGGTTCTTCCTGGAACTGTATTGCTTTACTGCCTTGAGTCTCTTGCCCATTCATGATTGAAACAGGAATTCTAGCAATCCTGAGAGGAATTTGTCTATGCTTGTCTTAGCTTTAGATATTGGGACTAAAGAAAGATTGAGTCAAGTTTAAAACAAAAGTTGAAAGATTTGAGTAGGTAAGTATTAAGCCATGTGGAAAATTCTGGTCATAAATGCAAGAACAGAAAGCATTCAGCAGACAGAGAAAAGATAAAAAGAAAGTCAGAGATTCTAGTTGGTAGTTGAATATCTCATTTCATCTGTATTCTAGGAATTCCTACATCTCTATCATTTCTATGGTTTACTTGATCTTTGAGATAATCTATAGCCCAAACATCTTTGTTTTTACTCTATTGTTTTGTTTTATCTTTTATGTCAATATAAAGTTATTCTTTGTTACAATATTTGTCTTTATTTCCAGCATCTGAGGATTTGTCCTGTATAAGGAGACTGGATTTTATCCAATGGACCTGGATAGAACCCATGGTAAGTTAAGCACTTCCCTTCATATCACTATTCCAACTGGAAATCTCAAGGAGGAGTAAGTGCAGGAGACAAATATAAAGTTTTACTTCAGATAATTAGGCTTGAACTGAGAATTGGAGCATGAATTAATTTCAATAGCTCAGGTTGGGCTGCTGATTCATAACAAAAACAAAACTTTACAAAAATCAGTGTAAATAAATATTTTAACTATTATGTATCAGATTTAGTATTATATATATCTATGAATGGAGGTAAGAGGTAACTTATTGTTTTCCCTTAATAGAACATAGGCTAAATCATTACCATTACACAGAAGAAAACTAGATATAAGGGAAGCTGAGTAACTTGTCAATCCAATAAAATGTGAAGTAAGCATTTAAAGTAAGTTTGTGCATCAGAATACTTCACTTTTTTTCATTAACTCTTCATCAAATGAAAGTGCACAAGAAGTAGTTTTTCCTCCTTTTACTTGTTGATGTTGGAAAAATGTGACGCTTACATAAGTAAACCCCTGTTTATTGCTCAGAAACAGAAGTAAAAAGATTAAAAACAAAAATGAAATTAAGATCTTAAAATATTGTTTCCTTTTTATAGTTCTCATGAGCAAAATGTGTTAAACATCATTTTAGAATTTTATAAAGCACAGAATATAACTAAAATAATTGTTAAAAAGCTACAGAATTATTAAATGATATGACGTCTCTGAATTTTGAAGGTTTTATTTTTTGAGTAATTATCAGAGACAAAAAACACTTGACATTTAAAATTTAGAAGCTAAGGGCTATACTTTAATGTAAGTTAATAATTGTGTTCTAAATGATGCTGGCATTAAATTTATTAAGAATTTAATCTCAAAATGGGAAGCAATTGGCAATTATCCTGAGAGACAATTTACTTAGGCTTTAATCAATTTGCTTGTTATCAGGTCATTTGCTGTAAACTTTTGGATAATGACAGGGTAAAAAAAAAAAAAAAACTTATACAAAGGTCAAAGACTAGTTGATATTAGTTTGTCTTTAACTCTGATTGGAAAGAATGTTCTTTCTACAAACATATGTTATAATGTGTTCAGTGTTATATGTATGTGCTGACAAAGAGTGTATGTTTTATGATGCCTTGATTAGGGCAGATGTTTTTTTTATTTTTTTTGTAGAACTTGAGAAGCTGATCCTAAAATTCATATGAAAATGCCAGATCCCAAATAGCCCAAGAACTAAGTTGGAGAATTTACTTGATCTAATATTTTCTTTTTACTTGTTTAGAAATTCCACATCATTTTTTGTGTTGCTCTAAAAATTAGGTCCTATCCAGTTATTTAATATCTATTGTAAAAGTATTTTATATTACATAAATATATCAAGATGTTTATATCTTCATTTTGGAAGACTAATGAAATGTAAGTCATCCAATTAACAAAAGACCTTCTCATCTTCTAATCTACCTTTATCTGCTTCATCCCATCTACTACCAGTTAAGCAGACAGTTTCCATGCAAATCAATCTTACCATGACCTCAACAAAATTCTTTATTCATAGGTTGAAACATGAAGTTCATCTGATCTTTTAAAAATACAAATCTTTTTAAAGGAAAGCTATTGTTTAAATGACTACAAAAAAATTTTCCTTATTAAACTGACAGAACTAGTTTAATATTCATTTGCCACATATAATAAATAAAAGCTACTTTTACTTGAACTAATCAATAACATGTGAACTTTTATATCACACATTGAATGCCTACTTAAAATGATGAAGTGATTGCCACTTAGAGAGCAGTTAAAAAAGAGGGCTAGAAGATGATATATTTCAACCACTAAAGTTTTATTTCTATATACCATAAATGCAAAATGACTTGCAAAGTGACCTCTTTGGTACTTCTTTAGAATTCAGTATTTTAAATTTATAGTAATTTAGAATGCATTGAGAAAATGAACTTATGTTAGCAAATGCACTTATTTTGTTTAGTGCTGCTTGCTGTTTTTCTCTGTTATTATGAATATGTTTTTATAATTTTTTCAGATTGACTTATGATTATAAGTCACTTTTATTGCCTTATATTAAAATCATTTAAAATTTCAGTATGTGTTTCTGTAACAAATGATAGTGTATAAAACAAATAGTTCTGAAGATGGATAAAATTCTAACTTTACTATGTTTTATTATCATACTATGGAGGAGTCTCTTGATCAAATCAGGACTTAAGAAAAACTAAGGAATGGGTAAATATATGTGTGTGTCTATACATATATAGACATTCCTTATTTACACATTCTATATATATATATAAATAGACACACACATACACATGTATAGATACACACATTTATATAGACACACACACATAGAGAGAGACACATAAAATAAGTGATTACATATCAATATAAATATATAACAATATAATATGTATAACATATCTATTAGATATATATTATATACCCTTTGTCAAATAAATGCCATGCAAACAGGAAAATATGCCTATTCCTTTTAATGATAGCTTCATTAACTGTCAGAAGCTTTTATTTTGATGCAGTCCCACATTTATTTTTTGGAAGGCATACTAAATTTTTATTTTTATTTTTATTGAGGTAATATTGGTTTATAATACTATGTATGTTCATAGGTTAATTTACATTTTAATGATAAATAGAAACATCTAAGAGTATAAGGCATTTATATCAGTAGGTTTAAATAGAGTTTGATGAAAAGAAAACAAAATATTCAATAAAAAATGGGCAGAAGAGATTAATAGACACTTCTCCAAAGAAAACATACAGATTTCCAACAGTTATATGAGAAAAAGACAGCACTTACCATTAGGGAATTGCAGATCAAAACAACAGTGCAATACAAGTTATACCTATGACAAAGACCCAGATTAAAAAAATCAGGAATGAATATTGGTGATGGCATCAAGGAGAAAACCCTCATACAATATTCTTGGAAATGTAGACAGGTCAGTCACCTATGGTTAAAAGTATGGAACTTTCTAAAAACAATTAAAATTGTCTTGCCATTTGACTCAGCAATTCCATTTCTTGTATCTACCAGTAAATAGAAATGCTATTGAAGGAATATATGCACTCCTGTGTTCATTACAGCATTATTAAAATAACAAAGTTATGAAAACAAACTAGTACCCAAGGATAGATGAGAACATCAAAAAGAGTGTTATATACATACTGTGGCGTACTACTTAGCTATAAAAATGATAAACTCTTTGTGACAGCATGGGTGGAACTGGGGGGTATTATGCTAATCTAAATAAGTCAAAAGGAGAAAAATATATACTGGGCAATTTCACTAACTTTTGAGTTTGTAAAACAATCACATTCCAATTGCATTTCATACTGCCTGGTTTTGCAGTATTGGCTTTTTGAATTTACATTACAATATTTGCCATGTAGTAGTTTATCATCAAAATGCATAGCATCCAATTATTTTGTTTAGCAAAACAGCCAATTTTATAACCACCCCCATGAATATTTTTTCAGTAAGCATATATCATGAAATCACAGAATTACAATTTAGCCAAGAGAAAAGGAGTCCAGCAGGGGCCAGCCTTTGGAGCATCCCGATCTTTCAGGAGTGTCCCTCATACACTGCATTTTGTCAGGTGGTACGAGCAGCTGGCTCACACTAGGTTTAGTGTGAAGATAATGAGCTGGCATATTTATATTAACTATGCCAATGACTTACACATTTCTAAGTTTTTGGTCCATTTTTCTCCTAATTTATTAACTAAAAAATTACTCTGATTTTCTTTTCCCAGTAACTCAACTAATAATTTACTACTTTGTAAATAAATTCAAATACCTCTACAATTGGTGCAATTGGTTACAAAATTATATCAGGAATTTATATGAAGTTGTAACTATGATGATAAAACATAATTATTTTGGGGGGGTAGATCGCATTGAAATGATAATGGAAGATGAAAATTTTCATACAACTCATAGATGATTTCATCTGAAGTTCTATACTCAGACAGCTGGTGATTGGTGATCTAAGAATGTGATACACTGACCGATCCCACGTATCTATGAAACCTCAGTGTAGATTTGATTTCTGCCATTTCTTAGTAATTGTATATAAGTTGCTTAACTTTTTTAATGTCTTTTTTTTTTTTTTTTTGTAGCAAACTGGGATGTAGGCCAGAAATTTGGTTGGGGGTGGTGAGAAGACTCACCAGAAACAGAGTTGGGAACAGAACAGGCAAATTCATTGAAATACATTGCTAAGGGGAGGAATAGGTGAAATAGGAGAGGTCTGCTGCACCATATTTGGGTCACCTCCCTGGCCAGGGATTGAACTCAGGCTGTAGAACACTGAGACTTAACCTATAGGTCACCAGTAAAGCGTACTTAACATAACTATGTGATAACTCTTGATCAGCCTTTACAAAATAAAGAAAATAATAACGATGTTTTAAGTTTACTGTGTGACTTAAAATATGTTTGTTTACTTCAGGATATCTATCTCTATTTCTACCTCTAGCTCATATCTATATGACTAAAAAAACAATGCAAATCTGAAAGATTATAATCCTATCTAAAATGAAACACGCACATACACAAACATGATTACATATATATATGGATTGTGCATATAAATGTGAGGCGCTATATATAGCTTGTATAAAGCAAGCATTTGACAAATTGTAGGCACTGTTATAACCACATAAAACATGAATAACTATGTTGTTGGTTAGATAAGTAATTCCCCCAACAATATTAACTTGCAAAAATTTTCCCTATCCAAGGAGCACAATAGATTTAAAATATGATAATTCTTTTTTTGTTGTTTTTTATTAGATTTATTTCATTGTATTTGACATCATTTGTAGTCCCCAGAATATGAGAATTCTTAAAAGAGGTAATTGTGACCTTCAAATGAGCCAGAGAGGAAGATATTTTATTTGGGGATATATTTAGTGCTATTTACATTATACAGGAACAATTGTGTGTCTTCCACATATAACTAGTTCAGTGACTATATTAAATATATGCATACGTATGGGAGTTTATTTTTTTTAATGTTTATACCAATGAATGTTCAATTTTCATGGTGGCAGTAAGCAGTCATACTGGAATGAAACTTCTTTCACTGTTCATGGTATTTAAACTGGTCACTAAGCTTTAACATTTCTCGTACATCAAAAATCATTATGACTTAATTTGAAGAGCTATTATCCTCACTTCAATTCTACATAATATCTTTCAGATGCATGTGGCATGTGGCTTACAGCACTATAAAATGACTATTTTTACAATACCATTCCCCATTTTTTCTGAGAATGATATTTAATTTCTATATCAAGGTAACTGACTTACTTTGAACTGCTATGAAATATGCTTCTAATTGTGTATTTCTTTAGAAGATTGATTTAGCTCAATTAATGAAATGTAAGCAAATAACTTTTTATGCCCAGAATTTATATATTTGAAACACTAAAAAAGTTTGGAGGTTAATCCTAAATCTCAAAATAATATGCATTCGCTGAAGCTATCAAACAATTAAAAATCCAAAGATTGGTTCTATATAATCATGTGCAATCTCATTCAGACCTATCTTTCTTAAAAAAAGAAAAAAAAAGGAAATGGTGGAAAAATACTTTTTTTTTAATTCTGCTTAAGTCATAGAAGATTTGCAAGGGAGTGAGGACGTCTAAGCTAGGATGCCAAAGAAAAAGAAAGGCTAGAATGAGAGTTCCACCATTGCCGTCTATTTTCTACTTGACAAAATTACCAAATTTAAAAGTGGAGGAAACTTGGGAAATTAATTTTCAGTGATCCAGAAGGACAAATATTGTAGCTCAGAGCCAGCAACAAGGAGAGGACCCTTATACTATCAGCAAGTCTTACATGTCTTTGAAAAACAATTTTGTAAATATACACAGACGCAGAAGTGATGAAATTGTCTAATTCTCTTCATATTACTGTGAACTGTGTCTAGTTACTGCAAGAGTGTACCATGTATCTCTATGAAGCAGATAGAAGTCAATTTTTTAAAATTTTAATTACCATTCTAATTGATCACATAAAATAATAAAAATCTAATAAGCAATGATTTGTTTTTTAAAGATCTCATCAAATACGTTGAGAAAAAACATAA
The DNA here is from genome assembly GCA_019455555.1 of Galemys pyrenaicus. NCBI lineage: Eukaryota > Metazoa > Chordata > Mammalia > Eulipotyphla > Talpidae > Galemys > Galemys pyrenaicus. The sequence continues at coordinate 8,810,017 of JAGFMF010011791.1, forward strand.
TGGGATGGGACTACAAATATGTAATTAATATAGCTAAGAAATGTTTTTAAAATGAGATCAGTTTAGTTGTCATAAATTTAAAGAAGTTATAATGTGAGCTCATTACTATAATCCCACATCTTACTATAAGAGTTTCTTAATTGAACTTATAAAAGTTGGAAACATAGGATACCTGCTGAGAACATTCACATTTGTTAAAATTATAAAATGTCTTAATACACGAAACTCCAGTAGTTATGGTGAAGAATTTCCCTTCTACAGGCCCATTATTTCTATGTTTGTCCATAGTTGTTTGAAATGAAAGTTGATTTAAAAATTTTGATAGGGCCTTCCTGGTTGCCAGCGGGTTGAGCACCGCACTGTGAAGCATCCACATGCACAGCAGCACAAGTTCCATCCCTGGCTACGGAGGGGACCAACATGGAGTAGCAGACCTCTCCTGTCTCACCCGCTACTCCCCTGGCAATGTATTTCAGTAGACCTGCCTGCTCTGCTCCGCACTCTGTCTCTGGTGAATCCTCTCACCACCTGTGCCTCTGGCCTGTACCCCAGTTCTTGTATGCATAAATAAATAAATATTTTAAAAAATAATGAAAATAAAAATTTTGATAGTATTTACTTAAGATCCTTTATTTAAAACATTTTTATGATCACTTCAGCTATATCAGTAGGTGTGTATTTGTAGGTGTGTAAATTATATTCGAAAAAAAATTAAATGGTGAATTTCTTTGCTGAAATTAGAATGTAGGCCCAAATTAATACTTAATCTTTATGAACAAGTCACTTAGTAAATCTGGGACTAAATTTCTTCAGTGATAACAGGATAGTTTTAAAATTTCATCACCATAAAGGAAAGTATAGATGGCTTTCTGTCTTTTCAGAAAGTTGCTGGCATCGTATTTTATAGTTGCCTGCAATTTAGATCTGTGCTATGCAAAAATTAAACATTTAATGCTTCAATTCAACTTTGCAAGATATAAATTATAAAAAGTAAGCCATTTAATATAAAAATTGAAAAGCAAAATAAACTGTCCTTTTAATGACATTCATTTGCACTGTGATTAGTTACATAAGTGATAGAATAATAAGCAATGTCTCTGGATAAACTAAGTTTACCAAAATGGGAGTTTTATTTTGTAATCTGACACATTCAACTATGCTGAACAGAGATGCTGCCTAGAGATGAATTATAGCATTTGAAGCTTGATTTTTGTCTATGAAATTGTCTAAAATGAAGGAGCATTATATACCAAGTTTATTATTGCTGTGATAGTTTCCTGCTTTCTGAATCAAATTAGGATTATATCTGCAACCAAAAAGTAATAAAAGAGAAACTTCTATGTTTCCATAAAATAACTACTAATGTATACCCAATAGTAATGAAAATGAAAGAAATGTCCTAGAAAAATTTGTAAAATATAAACTACCAATCAACAAAAATCCAATAATGCCTTAAAGTTCCTACCTCTGAAAATGCAAAGGAAAAGAAAAGCTAGAAATCACTCAGCTGTCAACTACTGTGACTTTGGAATGAAGTTTTTAGTCATATTGTTATTTTTAACCACTATGTCACACAAAATATTAGACTGGTTTTTAATTTGAGATCAATACTTATTTTAATCTTATATCTCAAGTTTAAGCATGTATTTCTAATTTAATAAACTAGAGAATATTTTAAAATAATGTCTATTACTTATTAAATATTTTGGTAACAGAGTTTTTGATAAAATTCAAGCCTTTGAGACAGGGGGAAAGTAAGCAAAAAACATTATAGTAATTCATGAGAACTATACATACATACATATATGTTTATTTGACTTTCCAATTAATTGACTTCTGCCCTTGTTTTAAATATTATTGAAGATGTATCTTCTTGGAAGTTTGTCATTATTTAATACATATCTTGAATAATTCCCAAATGTTTTATGACACAATGGTGATATAATAATATCCAAAAGTCAAATGAGAAAAGGTGAAGAATTCAAAATATAAAATTTTGCATAAAAGAAAACATCAGTTAAAAAAAAACACCCTTGATAAATTTGTGATTTACACAACCATCTGCACAAAATAATGCAACAATAATGTAGGGGTAGGATGGCAAGACTTAAAATGTACTTGAGAAAGATTCATATGTCTCTTATTATTCTGTGACAGTTATGTATTTATTATTTTGATATAATTGTGTTGCCACATATTATCAACATACACAAAACTTGTGAAACACTAAGAGCTTAAACCATCTAAAAGGGTTGGAAGTCAATTATTCCTCAGATACAGTGATTTAATAATGATTTCTAACAAGATGATATATTAAAGTTGAAATAGCTTAGTCAATTTAAGAATCTGAATGTCACATAATCATATCAATGAGAAAGAGTCAAGCATGGGTCTGTTTATCATTATGCCTAATAGAATAATAATCAGACATTACCCTTTAGAAGTAAATAATTGGTCTATTACACATGGGTTTGCTATGATTATAACTGATAATGCTGAGCAATGGTCTAGCGTTTCTTCTTTGCACTTTTCAGTTCCTCTAAGTTATGTCATATATATTCTGGAAGGCAGAAGCCAGAACAGCATTCATAATATTTTTTTGGTTTTCTCCCTGTGTATTTTCTCTGGAAATAGAGTAAGTGATGGGGAGCAAATGTAACTTGGGTGTTAGGGGGATAGTGTCCAGGGGTAATTCCTAAATCAATAGGAGACAAAAAACAGTGGATAAACCTCACACTCTCCTAATATTAAAATGCGAATGTTCTGAAGTGAGTCCATCACAGTTTCTCAGAATGTCCCTAAGGAGACTGTTCAAGTTACTTCCAAAAGTATTCCATTCCTGTAAGTTGTTTATTGGATTAACTCTCTTTCTTATATTCTCTTTTTCATTCTAAGATTACCTCTAGACAGATTATCTATACACAAATCTTTGTTTTATGATCTTCCTTAGGAGAAACTCAAAGTAAAAGAGTAAGTAAGAAACTCAAAGTAAAGTAAAAGAAACTCAAAGTAAAGAGAAGAAATTACTTTTTTTTTTTTTTTTGGTCAATGCAATTAAAAGAGGAAAAGGAAAAAAAATAAGTCATGTTATTATTGTTTAAATTAGCCCATAAAAGATCTGAAGTGAAGGTGGTAGGGACAAATGATATCCAAAATTACCTTCGGGGCCTCCCTCATGGCACAAGGGGTTAAGCACCGCACTGCAAAGCACCCACAGCCAATGCAGCATGATTTCGATCCCCTGCCAGGGAGGTGACTCACATGGCACAGCAGACTTCTCCTGCCCCACCTGCTGCTTCTTCCAGAAGTGTATCTCTGTCAGTCTGCCTGTTCTGCTCCCAGTCTGTCTCTGGTGACTCCTCTCAACCTCCCTTGCACCTCTGGCCTATACCTCAATTCTTGTATGCATAATAAATAAATCTTAAAAAAAAATACCTTCAATACGAGGAAATTTATATTTTATCTGATTTCATTACTGCATATAGTTGATAAGTTAAAAGAAAACTTACTAAAAATTATGACACAGAACTACAACATATATACTTATTTATAAATCTGATAAATATACAACAAATCAAAATCTTGTGTGTCACAAAGAAAATTTTAAATGTGTATTGGCTTACTTTGTTACTTTCGTAAACCATATCCACAGTGCAGTCTTTTAATATTAAAGTAGAAGACAATTAAATACACTGTTAAAGAAATTCACTGAATAATCCTTTCTGATTTTTCATTCCCTCTAATATTTATCATATGTCTGTCCAACAACTATTTGAAAAGAATATATTAGTTGCCATTTGTTTTTTGAATAATTAAAATGAAAGGGAACTAATTCATTTTAATATATATTCCATTACTTTGCATTCTCTGGTAAATAGGACAAATTAAATTCAATTAAATCACCACTAAAAGTAGAAAAATACATGCATACTCTCACTACTGTGTCATGGTAGATAACAAGTGTTGGGTGAATTTAAAAGTAACCATTTAGGAGCTTAATTTCAATAAATTATATTCTTTTTTGGTGAACAATTTAATCCATAAATCTTCCATATAAAGATTTATTAAGGGACTTTCTATTTTCTAAAACTTCCAAAACTTCTAGTTTTAAAACAGATTGTGAGGGCTAATATGACTGCAGCAACTCTGTAATCTAAAAGAGTACAAGAAAAACATTCACAAGCGAGGACCTCAGTTGTGTTTGCACTGATAACACCTCTAATATTCAGTCATAGTTTAAATTAAAATGGCATTACTAAGAATTATTTTGAAACCCAATAATTAATCACCCACTTTGAAAAGCATCTGGCCATCCAATCTTCTAGCATAACATCACAAGCACTAAAACTCCAGGATGAACTTCATCAGGAATCTGCTGAATGAATAGTGCCCTGTGACATTTATTATTTGCTCTGCCTAGTGAATCCAGAACAGTTGGAGGTTATAATTCTGCACTATGGCTCATAAGAATAAGAGCCTGTAAATCTTGGCATTAAATGTTATGTAATCACAAAGCATCATACACAAGTTACTGATACTGCCTGTCAAGAAATAATATGTGCTTCTGAAAGATTGTGCAGGGCAGTGAAAAATCAGACGTATAGGGAAGAAGAGATTATAGATCCAAAATTCTAATAGAAGCTCATAATAAACGTCATTGAAAAAATGACATTTAGCAAAGATGTGAAGTTGCTAAGGGAGTCTATTAATGAAAATAGGCTAGGCTATACTGCAGTAGCAATAAAGAGCCAAATCTCAGAGGTATAAAGCCAACAAGATTAAATTTTCATTTAACGTCCATTGCAGATTAACCTGTAGCTCTGCTCTGCCTCATCTTCTCCTGACATCAGCTCTATCACCTGAAAAGCAAAAGTAAGGGAACGTGGGAAATGACCCACTGACTTGTAAAGCTTCTAGCAAAAGATGACATGCTAATTCTGTTTATATTTTATTGGCTGAAGTAAGTCATATGGAAAAGCTAAATTTCAAGGAAGCAGGAAGTACAATCCATCCAATACTCTCAAGATGTAGAATCAAATGCATACTCTGATAACAACCACAGAGAATGAACAATTCAGTGTCTGAACCAGGGCCAGGTCTAAGGTGAGGAGAGAAGGCACTCACATCAAGTACAACACTTAGGAGGCACCAAAAACTTAGTGAGCAAAAAAAAGTAATATGTTGATTCAATATATTTTCAAAACGCAAATATCCGCAATACGGGCCTCCCTGGTGGTTTAACCTCCGTAGTAGGTTAAAGCAACGCACTATGAAGCAAATCGCAGCCACTGCAGCAGGAGCTCGATCCCTGCTGCAGACCAGGGAGGGGACCCTTATGGCGCAGCAGACCTCTCCTGCTGTGCCCGCTGCTCCCCTCAGCAGTGTATTCAGTCTGTCTGCCTGTTCTGTTCCCAGTTCTGTCTGCGGTGAATCCTCTCACCCCCGCATACCTCTGGCCTGTACCCCAGTGCTTGTATGCATAAATAAATAAATCTCAAAAAAAAATCCACAATGCACAACTGTGAATTTTAAATAAAGATGGGTGCAGCAAACAAAACAACTGGAGATGTGGCAAATAGAAAGATCAGCAATACTGACACCAATTTTATTTAACAATACTCATGTCTTGTTCATTATGAAAATGTTTTTACTGACACTGATTACTTAAATAATGAATTTTTAATCTTCATTGCTGGTTTTGTTGGTGGCAAGCTTTGGTCCTGAGTCAGGTATTTCACACACCTCAGACCTATCCCTATTCCACACTAGTATCACCAAGGAGTTAGTAGATAAGTGGTTTAGAATATTCACTTAAGACTTCTTATCTCCTGAACTTATATTTTTCTGGAACTTTAAAACAATATAAGCTTTGAAGGGGAAAACAATATACCACCTGAAAATATGCCTCTTTGCATGAGAATTATTGTGAGCTGGTTATTTTTACCAAAAAGCAGATTTTGGGAAAGATAGGAAAACTAAGTAGATGTTACCCTTATGTAAGAGATGTTTGCACTTACAAGGGAAAGTATTATTTGTAAGGGTGTCTCTCCTTTGTTGTACCAGGGAGTGAACAAATCTCTAGAAAGGCGACCAAACCTCTAGGAACTTTTGTCAATAGAGAGGAACTGGATTTAAATCTTCCTAACAACCATATCTTCATTTATATGCTTTATCTGAAAACTTCCCATTACTAGCCTCTCACACTTCAAAGTATTATTCTGTTTTCAGCTGAAGATGGTATTTAAGAAGATGGCTTGGGACATTTCCTTGGGACACAGTTTTTCTGTGTCTCTCCCACGTATATGAGAGGTATACATGTTATTAAACTTATATTTGTTTTTCTCCTGTTAATCAGCCTTTTATTACAGGGATTTACTCAAGTTAGAACCCAGACAGTAGATTCTTCTTCACGACTTCTTAAACTTCTCCACAACTTCCAAACCTATCTTAGCTTTAATTCATTTGTAAAAAAAAGTTTCATATATTCATATGATAATTATGAATATATTTAATGGAACACTTACAACAATTCTTGTAGGAGCTTACCTTATAAGTAATCAATTAATGCTCTATGTTGTTACTATTTTTTTTTTTTTAAGAAAAAGAGCATAATTTTCTACAGTATATCAAGAGAGAAACTTTGCAGGGGATAACACATGTAAAACAGATGCATTGGGGTCAGTTCCCTCAAAGAATCAGAATTTTCTCAGTAGAGCAGTAACAGTTCTCTTGTCACATGGATATAGAAACTACTGGTAAGTGAAGGCCTGTGAACTTCACAAAGTCTATTATCAGTACTTCAAAGATGCAGGTTGTTTGAGTTGAAACTAGTGAGCGCCCTGACAGCTAAATGTTAATGAGGTGCTTATCCTTCTCTGTGTTCTTGGTGTTCCCCAGTTGAAGAAGATATATATGTCGTAAACTTCTACCCTTTTCCTGCCTTTTCTGCCTATATTCCTATAGAAATATAATAATAGAGTCTAGATTCAAGGCTTTTTTAAAAGATTTATTTATTTATGCATACAAGAGCTGGGGTACAGGCCAGAGTCCTGGGAGGTGAGAGGATTTACTAGACAGAGTGGGGAACAGAACAGGCAGATCAACTGAAACACACTGCCGAGGGCAGCAGCAGGAGAGGCAGGAGAGGTCTGCCGCGCCATGTGGGTCCCCTCCTGGCCAGTGGCAGTGATTGAACTCATGCTACAGTGGCTACAGTTTGCTTTATAGTGTGTTGCTTAACCCACTGCTCACTAGGGAGGCCCTCAAGGCATTTATTAATGACTAAACTGAATTTCCTCTTTTTCCCCCAACCTCTCTTGTCTTAGCTAATCTATTCAAGATGATGTCTAAGGCCACGTGGGCCACTTACTCATTCAAACTGGGTTTCTCCATGCATAAAGGAAGATGTACATGTACCTATTAAAAACTTTTTTTTCACTTTTCCTCATATCAATTTGTTTTATCTTTGACTATTCTTTGTGTCCTGATGGTTTTAACCTCTGGCAAATGTAGATGTTTATCAGAGTTGTTGCCAAAACTATTGAATGGAAGAGGCATTTTTTTCTTCATTTTATGCTTAGTGTATGGAATCTATTCACACATATTTTTTCTAGCTTTTTGAATTTGACCACTTCCCTGTAAAATGATAATATTGAAAGATTATGAAAAATGAATATATTTGGCATAATAAGAGACAAAGTAAAATAAAAAATAATCTGAAATGAGCAAAGTTATGAAAAGTAGGTTCAATAGAAATTTTGGAAATAAAGTTATAAAACCCATAAAACTACAAACGAAAAATAGGAACAAAAATGAATAGAATAAAATTGCTTCCAGGAAGATGCCTTCCATAAGAATCAAAGATGAGTATTATATAAGATCTCTAGAGCAATACTCCAGAACAGGAGTTCTGGAATGAAAAAAAAAAAAAATAGAAAATTCTCTACTCAAAATTTTGAACTCTTCTTTCTCATAAAATTCAAAAACAACTTGATGATTCTGTTTCCATGAGTTTTTACTGATGAGTCTTTGGTAAACTGATGGTGGACTCCACAGTTTTGTACAAGTTGTCAGTTAAGGAAAATACTTGCATTTGCCTTACAAAATTTCTTAAATATTTGACTAGTAAAAAGACTGTAAAGAAAGAACTACTGAACATTAATTTCCTCATCCCTGCTCCTTTCCATTTCTAATTTGAAGACAGAATAGGGAAAACTAGTTTGTTGATATAAGAAAACACTATTTACGTGCTCATGATTTTGTCATAATAATTACTGTTGTTTTTAACTTGTCCTGACAAGGAGTTGAAACTATAAAGAGAGTGATAAATAATTTCCAATGAATCAAGAACATGGATGTTAAATATTTTGTGGACAATTTTTGGTGTAAAAAGCTAGCAGTTTGCCTTCTCATCAACAGTACTTATAATAGAGTACCCTAAGAAATAGTTACAACAATTATATCTAATTATTTTCTTTGAGCATAGCTGTCATTTCAACTCTAACATTTTGACTATTTTTGCCTTTTTTTTTTCAGTTTTTCTTTGTAGTCAACTGAGATTATGCCATGAGAAGCATACTATAACAGGAACTAATATCTCTGATTTTTGCACACAATAAATACTAATTAAATACTTTTTAATAAAATATTCTTGGTGATTGCTTGTCATCAATAATATATTGATCTAAAAATGAATTTGTCTAAGAATTCCCACATCTTATAAATATATTTCAAATGTTACAACATTTTATTATTTTATTTTTTTAAAGATTTATTTATTTATGCATACAAGCACTGGGGTACAGGCCAGAGGTGTGGGGGGGTGAGAAGATTCACCACAGAGAGCAGGGAGCAGAACAGGCAGATCAACAGAAGTTCACTGCTGAGGGAAGCAGCGGGTACAGCAGGAGAGGTCTGCTGCACCATGTGGGTTCCCTCCCCGGCCAGCAGCAGGGATTGAACTCGTGCTGCAGTGACTGCGGTTTTGCTTCGTAGTGTGTTGCTTAACCCACTGCGCCACCAGGGAGGCCCCATTACAACATTTTAAAAGTTTTAAATTTCATAGTTATCAGTACAGCAAAATAGGTTTTAGTGGTTACAAGCAGTCTTTCCTCTTGTTCAAAAATTAAAATTGAATTAAATCTCCTTGTATATTTAATTCAAAACAAATTTAATTTATTAAATTAATTTAATAAATGCATTTAATAATAAATAATAAATTCATTTACTTAATGATAATAAATTGACTTATTAAAATAATTAATTAAATATAATTTTGTACAATTGGAGACAATATACCACTTTCCTGCAGAACCAAAAAAGGTATATATTAAAAATATGATTGAAAAGTATACTGAACATGAGATTATTTTAAATATAGGCAATATTATCAAATGCATTTATAATTGCAGTTTGGTTTTTAATAAAACTTTTTTCTCATGTGTATTTCTTCACATCAATTCAAAAATTGTTTAGAAAATATATAGTGATATTCCTGAGGAGATTCCTCAACTGTTTGACAGAAATATTTGATTATTAAATTATTACTATTAATGCAGGAATAAATGTATTAAAACAGTAGGATAAATATAAATACATAAATAACTATAATTAATTAATTGATATCAGACATTGATTGATCTGAAATGTTTTTCTTTAAAAGCTGTTGGGAAATTTAGCAACTTCAAAAAATTAGCAATTAACAGGAAAAAATAGAAAAATATATATGCACATACACATTTATTCATTTATTCACCTATTCATTTATTAAGTAATGTTTATCAGTCACCAATTCTGTAATATGAACTTAGAATATATAGAGAGAGTCAGGTTATCCTTTCTGCCATGGAACTTCTATATTCTGAATATATATACATTTATTGGTGAGTATATGCACTGATTTTTTTTTACTTAATCAATTAGCATTATTCATTATTTTCACATACCACTTAGTTCTACAAAAAGAATTTACATATCAGCACAAGGAGAAAAGAAAATTATATATTCAAGATTAAGGAAAGAAGTCAGCATAAACAAGAAGCCACATCCGTGTCACTAAGCTATACATTAGATGTATCATTATCATTCTAGAATATCTCTTGTGTTCTCCATCATCAATACTTTTAACATCTATACCTATACCATAAAACACACTTTTAATTCCATTAGGAAAAATGATGTTGTTTCTCTGCTCCTCTTATACTTAGATAGGATAACTACATATATATTTATTTATTTGTATCTGCATGTAGCTGTTTTGCTCCATGTCATGTGTTGGAAACTACTATATAAGACCAGAAAAGAATTCACAGTCACATTGTAAGCAATGAAATATGAAGTAATTTACCTAGACTCTCTTTCAATAATATTTACTTCTCAGTTTTTTCATTAGCATACATTACTGAAATTTTCCTTCACATTTTTCAAACTTGAAATTTGCTGTGACGAACTATTATATTAATATGCCATAATGAAAATTATCATGGGCATTTGTTTAGATCAAAGTGGAGGCAAATAGTAGAAAACTGGTTGTTTCAAGTACTCCAGGTGCAGGTAAATCACTTAACCTCTTTCAATCTAACAGACTAGCATTTTGTGTTTATCTCATGAGGGCATTCAGCATTTAATAATATAATGAGCTTAATGGAAAGAATGAAATAACACACATGGAGCTTTTTAAAGAAGGTAGGACCATGCACAGCTCGAAGTAGCATTGCATACACACTAGAGTCCCCTTAAGAGTTTGCTGTTCATTATCACCATCGGATTTTGCTGGTTAAATGACTACTTTTCACAGATGCATTACTTTGCATTTTTCAAGGTTTTAAAACTTCTTTTTATTACATTTTTGAAAGTTTCAAATTGGAATATTTTTAGATGTATTGTAACTGTCTGCGTGCCTACCTGACAGTTTAATATGGTTCTAAAAATGACTTTGAATGTGCTGTTTTCTCTTTTCCCAGGGTCATTAACAGGGCTCTTCACTCAGAGCAGACATGACCTACAGGGCACTATGTTCATTGGCAGCAAGCATAAGGGTGATTTACAAGCATGCTTTTTAAGTTTATACCATATAAAACCAGAGGAAGTCATCCTTATTTATTAAAAGTTATAATGTCAATTGCATAACACTTGGGAGTGGGAGTGTTTGAGTTGTTTCTCCTTTTTTTTTATGTAAGCAATGTTAGATGAAGCCTGAATCTTCTGTTATAGCCTGAATATATAGATAATTTATAATTTTATTATTGTCTACAGCTTTGTTGTTGTTGTTTATAAATAAATTGATTTGACTCTTAGACATTATACTACTTTCAGAAGTACATTTTTTTCTTTAAAATTATCGAATGAGTATCAAATCAAATCAAATAATTTCTACTATGTATCTGTCCACAGCTTGCCAAAATAAAGAGCAAGCTATATTATGTACCCAATGACTGCCATTTTTATTTAATAGTGTCTACTAAATATATAATTCTGAGAAATAATGGTATTTCCCTATTTGGCAATTGAATTAAACTTGCTTAATTCTCAGATGTGTACTACATGTAAGAGTATTTTTTTTCCCTTTTGAATTAGAAGCAGTTTGAAACAAAATTGCTTTATTATTATATCTTGGAAAGTAATGGTTTATGGCTGTTGATTATTTAGTAAATTCCTGCTAGGTGCATAATAGGAGGTCAAAGGGAACCAATATATAAAATAGCTATCAGAGTAAGAAAATGATAGAAATAATGAGAACTGCTTAGACATGATGTAAAGAATGATTCGTGGAGGAGAGTTCTGTGAATTTTGACTGCAATTATTTGGAAAGTATTTCATCAAAAGAAAAACATGACCCTTATTCTGGGTCTTGAAAGATAAAAATCGAGTGTGGAAGAGTACATGCAGTAGTCAGGGCCCTTGGTATCTTAAAGATTTCTACTTGATGACATTAATCAGGAAAACATTACCATACATGGGAATCCCTATATTTTACTAGAGGCAGCTGCAATAATATCATCAGAATCTTCAGATTTCATTTTGAAAATCATTTATATTTTGAGAATAGAACTGGTCTCAGGCTTTCCAACTTTTACATTCACATGAACTACCTTCAGAGAAGTCTGTTGTACCATGGACAATGCAACAGCAACCATCACGTTGTACTGCCAACAAATTTCAAGAAGTTGCACAGCCACTCCCAGGGATCTAAACACTCCAGTTAAAAACATACCTCTGAAGTTTGATAACCAAAGATGGAACAGGTGACACACTTTCAAAAAATCCTGCAGTCCCAGTGTTTTATATCTGTTAGGTTAGTTCAACTTGATGAAGTTCTGCTGCACACATACCATTTTTTATCTGAGCCAGCAAACCCAGGACATTTAATCATATCTGTGCACCACAGTCAAATATGTAGGTCTGAAACCAGAATATCATAAAGTGAACCAGGTGGGAGAAGCTCTTAAAATAGTCAAGCCCAAATATTTAATTTCTCTAACCTTATTTGCAATGTGAAAAAAAAATAGCAGAAGCATGTACAAAAGAGTTGCAATCTAATGCCAACAGTTTAGATCTGTGTAAAATTCTTTAATTTCATGATGGATAGTCCAGCTGTTTATACATAAAAATATATTTGCCCTGCAAAACATCCTAATTGACTTGTTGTATGCATTTAAACTATTAAAGAGGTTTTTTGACTTTTGGTGCCTTCATATTCAATGTGAAAGCTCACTGCATGCCATCACTTATGAAATCAGAGGTCAGGATAGGTTCCCTGTATTTTGTACCTATTCATCAATTGTTTCAAATAGTAATAGGTAAAGCTATTTATTGAGTGCTTACTATTTTCAAGAAAAGGAGGTGATTAGACATTTCTACATAATATAAACAGCCAAAAACTTTTCCAGTTTTTCTCTTCCTACTAAAAATACTGCCTGTCTGTTTATATTTACTTGTAACTTATCATATATCTTAGCTCATAAAATGTAATTTGATAATAACTTCATCTTTCATCCTCAGTATGTTTGTTTTTGCAATACTATTATTGATAAACTAGCCCTTCACTAATGCCCAGAAATGCTCTGAGACACTTATTGAAATTGTCAAGATGTTTTAATGCTGTTCTGAACACAAGTAAACTGAACAGAATTCTATCTGGAGTAAACATATTCCAGTGGGTCTCACATTTTTTTTTTCCCAAATGTTCTAGACCAGCATGCACTGGTCTGGGAGATGGATACCACTGAACATTTGATATATGTTGGACACAAGCATATCCTACTTTTCTTGCTCACTCATATGACCGTCTGTCTAAGAATTGACAAAATTGTCCTCAGCGAGTATGAATACACGATAATTTGCCTTCATAGAGGTCTTCTTCAGAAGATATTGCCTGTTAAATAGATAACTTTTTTTCCTTGAGCAAAAATTAAGTTGAATCACACTGAGTAGCATAAATGTAAAAAAGAGCTCTTTTGCCAAACTACTGAGATCGATTAAATGCACAAAATCTTCCTTTGGGTGAATTTTATTTTTTGTTGAAACTGGAAATGGAGCTGAGATTTAAGTTCAGGTCAATGAAGTGTATAATGGTGGATGAAATTGGCAGTTCATGAGACCCAGGAGGCAATGAAAACATAAGCTCACATACAGTAAGGGTTTGCATAAATCTGGCTTGAGCTCCCACAGTAGCTTATAGAATTCTTAAGGTCAGTAAAGTTTAAGTAGATATCAAGAGGCAGGGATGCGTGCATCAAATCTCAGTGCATTGTACCAGTAGTGGCTTGTCCTATTCAAGTTTCCGAACCTAGGAGGTCTACCTTTCACAGTATAATTGTCTGCGACCATTTTGTTTTAACAGATGTACTCCAGAGAATTCTATCAACTTCTACCTGCAAATGGTGAGGACACAGATCTCATGCCAAATAGAAGTTGGGATATGTATATAAGTGACACCTGGGATGGTTTAGCAATTCAAATATCAGCAAGGGCTACCTTCTGTTTGCTCAGAATATCCCTTGGTTCCATGCCCCTCTTTCTCACTTCTGCTACTTTTTGCGTTAGATAGCTCTTTCAATCCCTTTACAATGTATTTATTCTTCCAATTTAGGTTTATGTTCATTTAAATGAATTTTGTTGTTGCTTCATTTTATTTTTAGGTCTGGATCTTTGTTTCATTACCACAGGACCATTGACAGTTAATCTCTGTTTATGATATGAATTTTTAAATTTCCTTTCAAATTCGAGATTAGTATGCTGGAGCCCAACTTTTCTAGAAATTAAGAAAATCTTATTATGTAGTTATTAGTTTTAGCTAAATTTTGAAAATTAAGACTATGTCCTCAGGACCTCCCTGCTGGCTCAGGAGTTAAGTTTCAGCACTATCAAGCTATTGCCAGTCACTACAGTATGAGTTCCTTCACCCACTAGTCAGGGATCTAATCCACATGGTGCAGCAAACCTCTCTTGTCTTACCTGCTGCTCCCCTCAGCAGTGTATTTCAGTGGCTCTGCCTGTTCTGCTTCCAACTCATTCTTTGTTGTATCATCTCAACCCTCTTCCTCACGCACCTCTGACCTGCACCCCAGTTCTTGTATGCATAAGCAAATAAAATAAAAACTTTAAAAAATATATATCCCCAAACCTATATACATTTCTAAAAATTATTTTTGTATTTTAAATTACTACTTTTCATGATGCTAGTAGAATCATTTAAAAATCAGAATTATAGGGCCATCCCTGGTGGTGCAGTGGGTTAAGCACCGCACTATGAAGCAAACCACAGACACTGCAGCATGAATTCGATCCCTGCTCTGGCCGGGGAGGTGACCCACATGGCGCAGGCAGACCTCTCCTGCCTCGCCTGCTGCTCCCCTCAGCAGTGTATTTCAGTTGATCTACCTGCGCTGTTCCCCACTCTGTCTGGTGGATTCTCTCACCACCCCACTACACCTCTGGCCTGTACCCCAGCTCTTGTATGCATAAATAAATAAATCTTAAAAAAATCAGAATTATAGTCAATTCATTGGACATTGTTATCTATTAATCTACAGCTTAACAAATTCCTTAATAAAATATGGGGTTAAAATACAGATGTTTTAATGTATATCAAATTTCCAATTACCAATTTCACATTTGCAATTCAATGAGAATTGTTTTATGGGCAATCTTAACCACTACCTAGTTGCATAAACTTTTGCAGTCATTTAGCTCTTAATCCCAACACCTTTCACATGCAAAATGCTCATACAATAACTACAGTAAGGTACTGTGAAGAAGGTATCATAGAAAAATAGTGCAAAACAAGGGATCACTAACATTGTCAGTACTGCAAGGTGTACAACTTGATTCTTAAGGAATATGTGATGATTTATATATTAAATAATGTTCTAAATGAATTTTCAGCATCATTTTTACTTTAAAAACATTATTGGAAATGATACCACTTTAATTATTATTAGTTTTTACTTTATTGATGGTACATTGCACTATAATATTATATGAATTACAGGTGTTAGAGGATAGGGCATCAAAATGTATATATACCATATTACAAAATTAGAAAGCATAACTAAAATGTACTTAGCTTTTTAAAAATGGTATTCTTTAAGCATGTTGATGAGCCATTTTTCTTTATGTAATATGAACTCAAATTATTCTATGTTTACTCAAAAAGCTATAGGTGACAACGTCTGTCATTGCTTTGCCTGCTTTGCTATGGATAATCGGGATATACTGTGAAGCTGAAAGCCTGTGTTAATTACCTACACTACTGAACTAAAAGTCTCCATTAATGTAGAACTTCTATTGGATTTTCTCAGTTCCACATCATGTCTTCACCATATCCCATCATATTTTCCTAAAATTGATATATCTGTTTCTTGCTTCACTGACCAAGATATGGCTTCACTTTTCAAACTTACATGGCAATAAATATGAGGGCATATAAAACAATTCAAATGTATAGATGCTAATTGCAAAACTATGTAGAAAGAGAAAAAGAGTAGAGGAAAAGAAGAGAGGTTCATTCTCATGAATTGAAACCTGGACTTTAGTAGTGTTATAATAATTCTTACAAAGGTTAAGAGTGATTCTAAATAGGATTTTAACGGTTCTTATTATCCTGAGTTATCTGGCTATTAGCAGAATAACCCACCAGCTGAGCTTCTGAGAGAGTATAAATGAGAGTGTGTCTAAATTGCCAGCTGATTTTTATGTCTATCTTCATGATAGTTTCTATTTTGTCTTGGCATAGCTAACTGATTCTCTGTTTGAAGATTCTATGGGCTTATATTTCTCATCTAAATGTATCTTGAATTTAGATACTGAAGGCCATGGCTCAAACACTTATCTTGATTGACCAAAGAGCACTGATGATTTCTTTAATAAAGAAATGCTTCATTTTCAATAAATCAAGGCATTCTATATTTATGCTGAATTTACAGGAAGTGCTTTTTGGTTATGGAATTTAAAAATACCTTTGAATTTCCTTAATGTGTTACCCAGAGTAAGCCAGAGTATCAGATAAAACCCTCAACTATATCTTTATTTTTTAAAGTTACTTATATACTCATAAAACAATTTACTTTTAAAAAGGAGCACATTTTTTTAAAAAGAATAAGTTGTACCAAGTTGGAAGTGAACACTTAGGTTTCAAAACTCATCTTAAATCTGCACTAAAAGAAGAGCTGCTGGGTCAGAAGGAAGGACAAACAAGGCAATGAGAGAGAAAGGAGAAGAGTAGGTAGAGAGATAGGGATTTCAATTGCCTCATTTATATACATTTTTTCCACATAGAATGAATTTTCTATAAATTATTGAATAGGACACATAAAGAGTAATCAAACTTTATTTTTCCCTTGAAGGAAAATGTAATACCATTAAAGTCTTAGTGCTTCTCCCTTTCCTAATCATAAAGCTGATGCAACAGTTTGCTGAAAACATATATTTAATTAAAAATTCTAAAATTCAGCAAGTGATGTAGTATTTATATTTATAACATATTTGAGGCTATATATTTTTTACATGTGGTATTTGTTAAGATATAAGAATTGTTAGAAAAGTAAAAGTAAATTCTAGACTAAAAATTAGCTAGTCAGTCTTTTATTTACATCGTGTGTTGATCCTCCCCAGAAAATAGTATGTAAATGTAAATAAAAAATAACTTATATCTATCACAAAAATCTTGGTGCATGCAGAGAATAATTGACATACCTTAGGCCAGGCAATTACTTCCAGGAAGACAATGCATCTTCCTGTTTAGTCTTTATAGACAGAGTGGTTTGAATAGTATTCAAGCAAAGCAAATAGCTTGTAAAAAGTCATTAGTGCAAGAAAATGCTAGTAGGAAGATGAAGAATAGTGAGATTAGTGGTTAGGGTTGGACTGAAAATGTGAATAGTGTATAATAAATAAGTTCAATGGAGAGTCATTAAAATGTTTCATGCTGAGAAGAGAGTTACTACCCAATATATACTAAAAAGTGATTTTTGAAACCAATGCAAAAATGGATAGGAGTCCATACTGATACAATTAAATGACTGGATAAAAAAATGAATAGGGAATAGTTTACATATACCCTAAACAGAAAAATTCCAAATAATTTATGGAATTATTCCTATTCTTTATTTGTAGGCTATCCGATTGAATTTCTCCCAAAAATAAAGGCTGGAATGGGGCAAAATGAGTAATTTATAAAGAGAAACTGACAAACACTACTTGATCCAGGTATTAAGAGAAACATAAATAATCCTAAATCACACTGAATATATGTGTCTTTTATGTGATATAATGTGATAACTATTGCAATTGGTCTCTGGGGTCTCCTCTACTTAACCCATAAACACCCCTCCCCCAATAATAAGAAAAACTAGATAAAATTAATTGAGGGCAATTCTACAAAATACTTGACTAGTCCTGCTCATTATCAAGGTTATCAAAAAAAGAAGTGCAAGAGACTGTAATAGCCAAGAGGTGTTTATGGAGACATGTATGCTAAATGTAATAAATATACTATATGGATTATGAAACAGAACAGGGACATTCTTTAAAAAAATCAAAATCTAAATAATGTATATATAACGTTTAATTAGTAATAGTATTTAACACTGATTCATTATTTTGACAAATGCACCACATGGATGTAAGATGTAATATAGACTTAATTTATCATTTAGATTTTACAGTATTTAAGGAAGTGGTAGTATCAGCTCTACCTGATATTCTACTTACCAAACTTACTTTATTAGAATACTTACTATTCTAATAGTACCAAAATGCAAATGAATTAAAAGCCAGAAACCGCATTTTAGAATCCTATCAATAAAGAGAATTTGCTAGATAGTTCAGCTACAGAGTAGTTGCAAATAGCGTTCTCAATTTTCCTTATGTAACAAAGATGTCTATAGCATTAGAAGTGAATGTGTAGATGACACATTGTGTTAACTCACAATTAAGTTACAATTCATTTGAGTGACAATTGCACTCTATTCATGGTATTAACTGCAGACTTCTGATCTACTCTGAAACAAGAACGAAAGACTGATCTATGAACAGATTGTATAAATCTTGTGTTTTTCATTATGTGAGGTTTAAACTTTCAGAAAATTTTATAGTAAATTAAGAGATATTTAGTTCAAATGTTTTGTTTAATATCTCTTTGTCACCCAACTAAAAATTAAATAGTTATATGGTTTATATCTTGTACCAAACATGTGGTAAAGTGATTGATGAGGAATATTCTCTTCTTCTGAACTCTCTGGAGAGTAAATTGATTTTCTTATTTTTCTTTATGTGAAATGGGCACAATTTATTTTATTCATTTGGGTTTAATGTTTGAATTACAATTCCTTATGCTAAAAATGAAATTTATTTTTGTAATATAGATACATAGATTATTGGAGTAATTTTCAGTTTTCAACTAAATTATTACATAGCCAGCAGTGCTGAGATTTTCCTTCTGGCATGAAGACAAGTCAGATTATGATGTTAGCATATCATTAAAGCAAATATAACACATAAAGAGAAATTTTTCTTCATACAGTGGGAAAATATTTTGCCCTATATGATTTTCAATAAAAGACAAATAGATCATTTAGAGACCAGCATTCTTTGAGTATAATATAAAAACTGATATTTTTACTCTTAAGGGTCAGAAGAAAATAGTTTAATATAAAAGTTTGAATTACATACTATATATTTTAGATGTTCGTTGTAATTTCCTATAATCATAGATTTTTTCCCTTAATTTCCTTGAGGTGTTATATAAAAGTAGATAATTTTCTTTCCTGTATAACATAATATTTTTGTCTAAAGTTTGAGTCAGAAGATTAAATAATTCATTTGACATTATTTCATTTCCAATTTGGTTTCATTGACTACAGAATAACTTATTCCTAAGCAACAATTGAAAAAATTTAATTGCATACATAGTGCCTTTCAAAGATTCAAGTTTAAGGAAAATTGAAATGTGTCATTCAACAATAGATTTTCTTTGTAAAGCTACCAATTAATTTCTAGAGTTCAAGACATTTATATTTTATAAGCATTCTTTAGATAGCTAATGCCTGCTTAAAAAAATATTAGTATCATTTTTTGTAAACTTATTATTTACTGTCCTAACTAAATTTCAAGTCAGTATGCTTTATCTCCTATGTTTTCAATCATCATATCCGTTTGTGATTTTCATAAAAGCATGGCAAGAGTAAGAATAAGGAGACATATTAAAATATATTTTTGCTTTATTGTCATTTAGTCAGACTATTAAATTTTATATATACTTTTATGTAAAAAATCTTTAAGCTGTGCATTAAAATATAATTTCTTGATAGATTTAAAGCTCTGTAATTTCCTCAATTTTGCTCATATTACTTAGCTTTATTGTAGTATGTGTCAATGTTGATTAGTCTCTCTAGACAAAAGTACATACATATACTTAAGTAAAATGAAAAAGAATCTTGGTTTTAATTCTTGGATCATTCGGTCATTTAGCTGATAAAGCAACTATGTAATCAGCAAATACATAGAGAATACTAATTGTGTTTTATTTTTCCATGGGAGAATAAAAGTAATTTTCTTGTTAACTTACAATTCTGACAAACCACTTTTCTAGCTGAATATTTCAGAAAGCTACAGTGTGGCTTGTTAGGAATCTCAAAGGAATGATAAGATCAATACTTGTCACAGCAGGAGATACTTTACTGTCAGCGGAATGCTATAATATAGTACTAAGGATGAAAAAAAAAATACATCAACATTTCTCAGCTTGGCCTTATGTAATGAGCAGGCTTCTATTAAGAAAACTAAATCGCTTCTCTTGAAAATTTAATGCCCAGATCAAAAGGTTTAAGTGTCACTTTGTAGTTCCATTTCCATGTTTAGTCTATTTTATAAACTAGTCATATAAAATATGCTAACCCTTTGTAAGAGTATGTGACAAATTGCCTATATATTATGTTTATTGTGCATAGGCAACTCTTAAGGGTAAGAAAGAAACTTAACAACTCTACATATTGTAAACTATGTGTTCAGTTTCTGTAGCTACGGGTGGTCTGATGTGCACTTAGTCTCTTCCTTTCCTTTCGTCTATTTTTCCTCCCTTGCTTTAAAGTTTATTTCTCCATTTCCCCCACTTTTCTTTAGTGCCCAAATAAAGCACTGAATTCTAGTAAATATATGTGTAGATGTTTGTAAACCATTAAAAAAAAAAGCATGGGGCCTCCCTGGTGGCGCAGTGGGTTAAGCAACGCACTATGAAGCAAACCGCAGCCACTGCAGCACAAGTTCGATCCCTGCTGCCGGCCGGGGAGGGGGGGGGCCCGAATGGCGCGGATGGCGCGGCAGACCTCTCCTGCCTTGCCCACTGCTCCCCTCAGCAGTGTACTTCCGTTGATCTGCCTGTTCTGCTCCCTGCTCTCTGTGGTGAATCCTCTCACCCCCCACGCCTCTGGCCTGTACCCCAGTGCTTGTGTGCATAGGTGGATAAATCTTTAAAAAAAAAGAAAAGCATGGTCTTTCTCTTCTACACACACACACATTATTTAATTGAAATAAGCAGCAATTATTAGGGCATAGATCACATAGATCACACATAGACCTATGTGAGTCATCAATGAATAGAAGGGCTAATTTACAGTGAAGATATCAGGACAAGTTGGTGATGAATATCAAGGACAGACCTACTAACAGTTGCAGAAATTAGGAGAAAAATTGTGCTTTTTCAAGTTTATCTAAACAGACCTAGCAGAATTTTGAAGGAACTGGTACCAAATATTTGATGTGGATCCAAGTGGTGAGAACAATAAACTATGCAGGACAGAGAGTTGTACCATCCAATTCACCTTTATTGTTTATAATTTTTTAAAGATTTATTTACGCATAGAAGAGCTTTGGTGTAGGCCAAAGGTTTAGTGGGTGGGAAGGGTGAGAGGATTCATTAGAGACAGAGTAGGGAGCAGAACAATTGAAATACACTGCTGAGGGGAGCAGTGGGTGAGACAGGAGAGATCTGCTGAACCATGTGGGTTAGCTCCCTGGCCAGGTATTGAACTCATGCTACAGTGGCTGCGTGTAGTTTCATAGCGCTGAGACTTAGCCCCTTGTACCACCAGAAGGCCCTGGTTCACCTTTACAAGAATGAGCCTGTTGTCCAATTATTGAAGTGTTGTCTGCAATCTGCTCTCAACTCCTTTAGTGTATGCCTTAGCTGCACAAAGTTGACTTGGCCAAGGACACGTTCATCCTGGAATGACCTGTATCCAAAGACAGATTGCAGTAGGAGTGTAAATCAACAACCATGTTGATCCATCTGGGGAGATTCTGATGTGCTGTTTATGCCCCAGAACACTGGGTGGGCTAGGGCAACACTTTATTAGGTTCATAGCAGTTTGATTTCTCTCACTTCCTAATCTTGCTTTCTCACCCTTCTTCTACATATGTTGATCATTAACAAAGGCCAGCACACAAAAATCTCCACATGCACCAGTTATTTCCTCTAGCTGGACAAACTGCATTTTATTTGCTTTTGAACAATAATGGGTTTCAATTCCCAGTGAGCATAAAAAATTATTCAAATAACTCACTTAATATTCTCTTTTCATTTGTATAGACGTCAGGGTTTACTTCAAGCTCTTATTAGCACAAAGTCTGTCCTCTACAGCCCTATGTGTTCACTCTATTTCCAGTGTAAACTCTTCATGGCCCCGTGAGGATGACCAGATTCTTTCTTCTGTTCCTGTGAAGATATGTAGCTCATAAATGGCTGTTGTTCTTATCTGCCCAGTATTGTTGAGGAAAATAAAAGTGTGTGTGTGCACATGCATGCGTGTATGTCAGTACATTCTGACCGTCATACTTTTCATTATATACTGACTGACCCGGAGAAATTTTTAATGCTTCGGCAAAAAGTGTGTGAAGAATGAAACAGAAGCAGCGAGTCCAGGATCGGGGTGGAACGCCATATGTCTCCAGTTAGCAGATATGCCAAGAGAAGCCTTCATGTTCAGCATGTGGTGCACAGACTGCTCTACATCAACCCACTGAAAACTGGGTTGGTGAAACTTGAAACTTAGACAAAGGTTTCACAGTGGCAGAATTACAGCAAATGTGAGGCAGTAAAGATCCGACTGTGGGTGTTTTCACCCTTTTCACTATTCCAAGAATTTCAAGCAAGAGAGTAGACCAAATTTTGGTAGAGAGTGAAGAATTCCAATATGTTCATTTTGTAAAAAGTTATATGATCTGTCTCTTAGAGGAAAATGAGGCAGCCACAAATCAGAGGATGAAATTGTCTCCTTAGTTTAAGTGTTTAAAACACTATATTCCTGTTCCCTGGGGGTTTCTGTAACCAAAGTCAAAAGTCTTATGTTTGGTCCTATAACAAAATTTTAAGGCAGAATAAACAAATAAATTTTCTGAAGGACAGATGCAGATAAGAGTGGGGAACAGGTAGATATCCTGAAGTGTATGATTTCTATCCTAATTTCTTATGAATGGTTCCTCCAGACACATAATTAACATGCTAATGTTTTTATAGAACACTTGTAATTTTGAAGAGTCAAACAGGAGTTAAAGGTGAATTTCTCAAGTCATCTGTTTTCACAAGTATTCATAGGCCTATACAAAAACACAAAAATGATAAATTCTCACAGTGGTTAAATAGTT
Organism: Galemys pyrenaicus; assembly: GCA_019455555.1. Taxonomy (NCBI): domain Eukaryota; kingdom Metazoa; phylum Chordata; class Mammalia; order Eulipotyphla; family Talpidae; genus Galemys; species Galemys pyrenaicus. The sequence continues at coordinate 8,833,156 of JAGFMF010011791.1, forward strand.
GAAATTTGTAATTCTCAATTTTTAAGAGACTCGAAAATAACCCTTCCAAATAGAATATATTTTAAAGAATGTAGCATTTTTATGTCTTCATATTTATATATGTACAGAGTTGGAAGCTAATCATTGCTAAAACAGACTTAAAGAAGCACACCCTACAAACACATTTGCTTATGATAATATAGATTTGCTATACCAACAATAAGAGTCTAAGGTACCACAGGGTTTAGCAAATTTCATACCTCAGGGAAAGTTGATATAATTCCAAAATGCACAGAATTGCACTTTTGAAAGAAAAAGAAAAAGTGGCAATTTGACAAGCTGTGTGTTATAAAATAGTAAAGTATAATATTTATATTATTAGATAGAAGATTATCTCTCAGGGTCTAATCAAGAGAAAAAAGTGATAACTGAATGTATCTCTTTCATACATTTTTATACAAAATAATTAACGTCATTTTAATCAAGGGAATTTGAAACTCATTCTTTTTTAATCTTGCCTAAGAAATTGTAAATGAATAGGATAACTTTGTTTTTCAAACTTTTGGAATAAAACAAAACAAACCTGAAGAAGGAACTGAGAACCAGGCTATTGGATACCATTTGGCAATTTAGTGCCCCTGGAGGTCTAAATATTATTTAATAATTCCTTTTTTAAAAATGATCTTTCAAACCCAAGAAGTAAAGGTTATGCCACTGATTTTTTTTTCCAAAAAAGTCTTAAAAATAGAAGGCTGAACTACTGGGTTTATATATATATATATGTATATATAAATATACATGTATATCATAATTCGAGGTTATTGTGATCAAATATGTAATTAAATTGCTGATGCACAGGATGAGACCAGAAAGGTACATACAATAAGATAAAAGAAGAAATATCAACACTAAAATTGTTAGAGAAATAATAAAGAGCAAACAAAAATCAGTACATGATGTCTTCAGCAAAATTCATCCTGGAATATATTACTGACGACACATCCATCTCTTAGCCTATGCAATCTCATGCATTGAGAGCTTTTACCTCCCAACCTGCTGTGACCCTGACCTCCTGAGTGGGGAAGGGAGGCTATTGGGAACTATGGCAAAGCGGAGTGGCCATGTTGACGTCAAAAGACTAAAGCCAGGTGGACCTCTCTCTCTCTTTTGATTTCAGCTCACAGCTTGTACTCTGCTCAGATGGCACGCTGTTAGAACAGACAGCATCTGGCCACTTGTCAGTCAACTAACCTCTTTCTATCTCTCTTCCCTTTTCTCATTCCCCTTGTAAATAAAAATACATTTTTAAAAATTTCCACATGTCTGCTTTGGGGTCTTCTCCCATATTCTTAAGCATGTAGGTGAGGACTCACAACCTAGGTCAACCTATCTTCTTATGAAGTTGCACTAGAACAAGATGGAGTTTATATTTAATCTAAAATAAATTGTATCCACCCAAGTTATTCAAGAAGTGATGATGTGAATATATTTTGTAGGAGGAGGAGGAGAGGGACAATTGAAAAAGAAAAGCTCTCTCACTAAATTGTGTTTAACTGAAGAAAGGAGTAGCAGATGGAGCTGAAGGGATTATGCTCAGTGAAATAAGTCAGAAGGAAAAAGAAAAATATAGGATGGTCTCACTTATAGAGGGAATATAAGGGGCCGAGAGAAAAAATGACATCAACAACAACAACAACAACAAAAAAAACACAACACAATAAAAATAAACAGACAACTACAAAACAGACATTCTGCAGGAAAGAGGGAGGGATTGTATTTAAAGCAGGGATGGGAAAGAGCACAAGGGACTATGGTGATGGTGCATGAGTGAATTGGTGGTGGGAATTCTATGGGGACTATACCTAGAAAAGAAAGCAAACATTGTAAGAAAAAAAATAAATATAATTAAATATATATATGTAGTCCAGATAAGAGATGTTGAAATACAATATAAAGGTCATTTGAGGTGGAAAAGTTAACCAGATATTACAACTGACTAGGATTGATAATAAAGCATTAGTTAAACAAGGTATCTAGGGAATACTGAAGTGATTTGATGAATAATATAATTTAATGATAGTAAAGAATAGAGTAGGTGGAGTGAGGTCAGGTTTTGTAGAAGGGAAAATATTTATTCTGGAATTATAGATTTTAGATTTTGGGATTATAGTTTTGGGATTATAGATTTTGTGAAATATAAAAATAAGATTTGTTCTTTGGACAGTTGTCAATTTTTACCAGGATTAAGGGTTAGACTAGCTACCTTTACAATTTTTTGAAAGATTTTTTTATATATGCACACAAGATCTGGGGTGGAGGCCAGAGGTATAGAGGGTGAGAGTGTTCACCAGAGACAGAGTGGGGAGCAGAACAAGCAGAGGGAGCAGCAGGAAAGACAGTAGAGGTCTGCTGTGTCATGTGGGTCCCCTCCCTGGCCCGGGATCAAACTCAGTGCTGCAGTAGCTGTGGATAGCTTCATAGTGCTGTGCCTTAACCCTTTGTGCCACCTGGGAGGCCCTAACCTTATAGATTTAAAGGGGATACTAAGTTGAGTTGGTATTGCAGTTTAGCTAGATTTCAAGTGAATTATAAGAATCTTCAATGCTAATCTATGACCTCATTTTCACCTTTACTTTGTATAAAAGGAGTAAAGCCCAGTAGTTATTTGGTTCTGAAGATATTTGTTGTAAAGAAATGGAAATCAAATGGGTGAAAATATAACTAGTCAAGAGAAAGGATCCATTCTCCAGTGAATATATGATGAATAATAGCAGTGGGTGTAATTGACTTAGTTTCATTTTTGAGAAGATGAGAGAATTTTTATCAGAGCAATAAAAATGGATATTGTGAAACTTGATCTCTCAAAGTATTTTCTATTAACAAAGACAGGTTTTCTACAATAAATTGAATATTTAAAGTCAAATGGAAATCAGGACTGTATTTGTTTTAGTTCTAGTTGCCAGGCCTGCAAAGTATAGTTAATGTCTGTTCTTAATAGTGTCTTTAATGCACTATTAAATTAAGAACTTCTTCAGAACTAGAAAAATAATTATGAGAAAACTAAATTTTTTGCAAAGTAGAGAAAGTAGCTTACAAATCTTTCAGACTGACGAATCATAGTCAATATTTAGAGACTGGACAAAATTTTAATTATAAGATTAAACTAAGGGAATTTCATTAGATTTTTTTTTCTGAAAGAACAATGAATGCTAGCATGAGAGTGATTCAGGACTTACTTCAAAATAATGATGTATAAGTTAAAAAAATAAAAGTAACTAAGTAACCAAGTAAGCTAGGCTTGCCTGAGGAAGTAAAGAGAATCACACATTAAAATCACAGAGAAAGCAATGATCCCTTCTAACCCACAATACTTCTCTTAAAAACCACCCTCAGGGAATGTTGACTGGGCTATCACTTATCACATCTAAGGACCAAGTGAATAATTTATTAAATTGTTTGACACAGAGTTTGGTTTTCAAAGCACTTTAAAAAAAATTTATTTATGCATAAGAGCTGGGGTGCAGGGCAGAGGTGTGGGGGCAAGAGGATTCACCAGAGACAGAGTGGGGAGCAGAACAGGCAGATCTAGTGATACATTGCTGAGGGAAGAAGCAGGCAAGACAGGAGAGGTCCACTGTGCTATGTGATTTACCTCCCTGGACAGGAATGGATCTAGTGCTGCAGTGGCTACAAATAGCTTCAGAGTGCTGTGACATAACCCTTTACACCACCAGGGAGGCCCCCCAAAGCACTTTTAGATCAGCTGTCAGGTCATCTAGGTGGTCTAGTAGTTATTATGTTAAAAATATGTTCCACAGTTTTGAAGAATTTTGTAGAAAGTTATTATTTGTTGGTATAGATCACTTTTGACAAGATGAGTCATTATTAATTTAGAAAAAAAGATGGGGATTATATTTTCAGAAATTTTGAGGATGTCAAAACAAGATAGTCTATATTACAGTAACACTTATTAAATTAATTTTGTATATGAACTTGTGCTTTTTAAATCTACTTGAATGTAAATATCAGATATCTCCCCTAGGTAAAAGTCTGATACAAAAAGTGTTAATTGTTTATAGAAGAAACCTAAATGAATTTGGAGTGAATTTTAATCAGAACTATTTAAACAGAACATTTGATGAAAGATTTTGGTGCTGGTTAGAATTCAATATTCCAGTCTAAAAATGTTCTGACATCAAATTCCTGTAGATCTATATTGTTGGTAACATATGGGCATATTGAAGTTCATTAGGTATGTATCAGCTTTGCCATGAAAGAATGAATGATCACCTTGTCAGCTATTTGGGACATAGTCCATCCTGGAAATCTGTCAGACAAGGGTGACAAAAAGTCTACCTATTTCTCCAAGGTCTTTGAGTCATTTTTGTTCAGTGTCAAAGGCATACTTTTTGTTATCACTATGCACAGAAAAAAATATGATGGGATGTATTTAAGTAATAAAATTGTGGTACTCATTTTGCTACATCTATGTGTGTTATCATCACATTTTATACCTTAAACTTGCTTTCTACTGAATGTCAATTACATAGCAATAAAGACAGAACTAAAATGAACATTTATTCAGATTACTTCCAAAGTGGTATCATGGGTAAGTCTCAAGCTGCCTCTGCTTTTCTAAATGCAGGTTGTGATTTAAAGGGACATAGCAGATGAGAAGTCCTAATGAAGTCCAGCAAGATGACAGTGGAGTGAAGACTCTGGTTCACCCCCTCCAGGTAATTACAACTAAATTGCTATAACACAAAGCCAAAATAAACCATGTGGGGAAAGTGGGTGACCACAGCGCACACTAGGAGCAGTGGGCTGGTAGAAAGGGGTAGGAAGAACTTTAAGTAAGTTTTGTTTGGAGAGAGAAGTGGGCAATAAAACCTTCAAGATGGGGGAGTGATGGTTGTATAGAACCCCCTATAACTGTTGACTCAGGTACATGCCAACATTGGGGTTCCTGAGACCCAGCGCTGCACTGGATAAGGGGTTGTGTGAGCCAGCATTTAGGATGGAGGGATGGGGGCACAAAGTGAGGACTACTGGGTAGAGTTTGAGGCTCTCAGACTCTGAAGAACTCTTGAATTGCATGAGAGAACAGGGGTTTCCTATAAAAGAGGCTACTTCTGGAGACCTAGGCTCAGCTACCCATAACATCTGGCACCGCCATCCCATGGCTAAAATCCAAGCAAAGAAACACCTGAACAAGGTAGAGCTCAAGTACATTCCAATAAGAGAAACAAACATCCCAAGATATGGCTCCACAAAACACTCTCAAATATTTTTCTAGAATTCAATCTATTGATATATTTACCTATATGGACTTTTAAAATTGATAGGTTTTGTATAAATCTTTCTTTGATAATTTTATTTAGAAATTCAAACTTTTAATCATAAAGAATATTTAATTTCAATAAATTTAAAGGCATGTATTGCAAATTTAAAATATTTAGCTCTTATGGTCACATGTTTCCCTTAATTTTTGCAACTTGACTGTATGTTATATAAATATGAGATACAGAGAAGCTTATCTGAACAAAGCTCTAAAATAACTCTCAGTTCTACTTTACAATGTGAAAATAAGCCATGGTAGTTCATTGCAGAAATAGAGTTTGCTCAATTATCTGTCAAGTCAGGCTGTTGATGGCTACAAGAATGGGTACAAAATGGCTACAGAGCAATTTCTTTCTGTTGTGGGGAGGAACTCAGGCTGCACTCTAAGAGATCCATTTTCACATCTAATCTCATAAGGAAGTGATTCTCTCTGTCAGAGATAATGTGATTTAGTCCTTCTCCTGGCCACAGTGTGACAGAGAAATAATTCTACATAGCACATTGACGTGAAAAGAACACTCAAGTTGGAGAGATAAGGTTTTTGAAGGTTAAACAGAAAACCATCCAGTCAGCATTTAGCAAAGCACACAGAAGGAAAGCATGCTCACAATAAAAATGAATTTATAGAGCAAGATTTAAGGCAAATAGTGAACCATTCCTTTGTCAAAGGCTAGATACAGGGTCTAGGTAGGACTTTTTGAAACCTCAAACTCACACTGCAAACATGTAATGTTGTTTTCATAAAACTTGACTTAGTATGTATCAGTCCCATCTCCACATGATAATAGAAACTTTCATTTAAGTACTTCCATGTAGATGCTGTCAATTTCAATTATTTTAGATTGGCAAACAGTAAATTTGAGTAAATTGTACATTTATTCTCTCCTTTCTCAAGTTGATCTCTGTTTTAGGACATTTAATTAATTTAATGTGAGCTTGAATTGTGCCAGCAGAAAGGGCTGTGGGACCATGGACATTGGGTCCAATGTTCATTTCCTTAGGTATACAATTCTGTGTTGTCTCATCCATGGCCTCAATGCTGCCATCCCCCGAGTTCCTTCCCCACGGGGCTGCTGTGGGTCCAGGGTTTGGATACTGTCTTTCTCTGTGTTTTCCCTCTACAGGATTTGGCAGCATTTATGTGTTAATTAAGTATACTGTGATGTTACTTTCCACAAACTCCACCAGTGATAGCAGATATTGTATCTTGCACCAAAACCTCCTTCAGCTCAGTCTGTATTACTCTCTGCTGTTCTTTAGAAGTCAGAGATTACTATGGCTGGGTGTCTTATTATGTAATGGGGCATGAAGCACTCTCAACTCCAAATCCACATTTTCCATTGGATTCTATCATCGTGTCCCTCTGTGAATATATTTTGTGGTCTATTCAAGATTTCAGGGCTTGTTGGCATTTTCTGAAGGTCATTCTCATCAAAAACTCACACTTCCACTTCATTTTCTCCCCTTTTTTATTTACAACCTGAAGGATCTTGTCTGAGATAGAAGGGAAACACACAAAAACAAAACAACTTGCACAATAGTAAACTCTCACTATCCCTCTATTCTTCCTTAAAAAGTATTTATTTTTTATGTAGAAACTCAGACAGTGTTTTTCATGTTTTTTTTAATGTCTCTTGTCTCCTTCCTTTTTTGTAGTAGCAATTTTCTTTGATAGAAGAAAGGACATCTAATGGTAAAAAATTATTGAAAATAAAGCAAAACACATATAGTGGTTTTATAGAAAGACTAAATTGATACGGAGATCTTGGAGTTGTCTGTGATTTGTCACAATCTGGTCATATAATAACTATTATGGAGGTTTCTTGTCACCTAAACTTATTGACAAAATTACCCATGGGTTTCTGGGTTTTTTTGTTGTTGTTGTTGTTTTGTTTTTGTTTTTTTTAGATATGTTCCTGTTTTTATTGTTTTAAGAGACTCCATACTAGTCTTTTAATTATGTCTTCACACATACTTATGTGATTTAAATAAACATTGGTTATTTTATCCAATCAAAAAATGGGCAGAAGAACTTAAAAGACACTTCTCCAAAGAGGACATACACATGGCTAATAGACACATGAGAAAATGCTCAACATCCCTCT